>JARFXV010000633.1:325000-925000 GCA_031761425.1 Cosmopolites sordidus | reverse complement strand
CAGTGATATACTATCAAAAAAAATATATAGGTGAGGTTTACTGTACTGATTGTGTATTGAAATACTTCAATGTTTATAATTGTATTCTTTAGAGTCGGGAACCGTATTGAATTTAAATCTATCGAAGGTATAGCAATAGTTATTTTTGGTTAAATTAATTATTGCGGTTTCTTTTAATCTTCTGTATGTTCTTAACGATTCTTTTAATACCGTTTTGGAATTATTCTAATTGGTTTTATGACCCGATTCCCATACGTGTTGCCAATTCTAGATTTATTAAAATCGCCCTTTCTAAGATTTTTATGCTCTTTTATTCTAACATCTAACGGTCTAGATGTTTCACCTATATAAAATTTGCCACATTAGCAGGGAATTTTATAAACCACATTTTTGGTATTCTCTTGTGTGTTGTTTGGTTTAGTTTTTGTTAATATAGATCTAAGAGTATTTTTTGTTTTAAATGTTCATATGTTGTATTTATTTCCTACTCTTTTAATTTTTAACTTTTACTACTCTTTTAACATTTAAGTATTTCAATACACAATCAGTACAGTAAACAATCACACAGTAAACCTCACCTATATATTTGTTTTGGGAGTATGTCACTGTCATTAAAAACTAATTGTCAATGTAAGTATCATTGACATACACAAAAAATATATTTACTTCCTATCTTTGCATTATATATAGAAATTAATTTATTTTTTAGATTCGTTTTGAAAACGGGAGGAGAATACTTCCCGAAACGTTAACGTTCAAAAGTTTGTATTTATTTTAGAACATTTTTATATTTTTTAAAATTTTGTTCATTAGGCAAATTTATTACATAAAAGAATCACTGAGAAATTTGTCTCCGTTTGGTTTTTTGTTTTTTACCCAGTGATTATTTATTTACATAAGAACAGATATTTTTTTTAGAGGTTTTAGATCGTAGTGAAAACCCCAAAAAAAGAAAAAATATATATATGAACACGCCACAATCATTCAGACATTACTTAGATTACCTTATAATGTAAGAGCCTTTGACCAATTAATGAAAAAAAAGTTTGCAGAAGACTTTTTTTTCATTAATGAAGTTTGTGAAACAGTAAAAGAGAAGATTTTTTTTTATTTCCCAAAATGAGTGAAAATTTACTTGGAACGCATTTTTCAGACGAGAATATACGAGAATCGCTTGAAAAGTTATTGCTATAACAAAGAAAGCAAGATTTTTATATTTTTAAAGCAGTCGCCTTATAATTCAATACGTTTAGACTAACGACATTCCAAATTTTTAATAACCTCAATATAATGCGTCCAGAGAATCATTTCTTAAGGGTTCGGAAGAGGCTATAATCGCATAGAGCATTATCATGGTGAACAATCACTTTTTTTGCCTAGATGTCGACGTTTAGCTTGAGTAACACCCTTCAACTGGTCTAGAAGTGAAATATAATATTTTCTGGTGATGGTCAGGTAGGCTATGACAAATATCATAGTCATTTAGTCATACATGCGTCATCTCTGTGTCAGGCCGAGGATTTTTCGAACAAATCTGGTAAATGCTTGTGTGAATGAATGGTTTATTACCAGGACAAAAATAGTCTCCGAGGTTTTCACGTATTTTACCTCTTAAGAGATTATTTTGAAAAATAAAATTGTTTCAAACATCTCAGATGTTTCGTGAACTCTGGTGTTACTTTTGGGTGCACAATGAAAACATTTATGAATATCTCGGCTTTTTAATTTGTTTTACTTACTTGTGGGAAAAATGGTGCTATTACAGGTCCGTTGATTTCGTCTTCTCTCTCCAACTGCACCGCCACATGAACCGACGATCCTGAATGGATTTTATCCTTGTCCAGGACGTCGTAAGTCAGCTCGATGTTAGGATACCGATTACAAAACCTGGCAACATCAGCCATCTGGTTGTCGGTAAGACCCAACAGTTTGGTTCGGTCTTCGTCTTCCAGTTCCATGATATCAAATACAGTTTCCACTCCCTATTAGGACAAATTAAAACATTTTAAACATTGGAATATTTTTTTAATATAGTTTTATTTTACCTTGTCTGTAGATCTTTTAATAATGTCCTGTGTGAAATGAGGCAGTTGTTTCAGATAAGAATCTTTACTCCACATGGCTTGAGTCACCATTTGAGCTAGTTCCATAGCAGCAACAGCTGGAGATAACCAACCATTGGAACTTAACACATCGACACAGGCTTGTATTAGTCGAATGGCTTTGGCTAAGACAATTTCAGTGTCGCCTTGAAGTTCGGCACTTAATTGCAACCTGTAATACAATGTCATTAATTTCACTTTCTACATTCAACAAAGACAACGAATTTACCTGCAAAGATGAGCCTGCAATAATAAATTGGTTTTAACGTGAGGATCGTTGAATTTCGGCTGACCACCTGATGATGATGTCAGTTTGTTTGGAAGTTTCTGAGCTAACTGTCTCAGAATATTATCCTCTCGGTGTCGCACTGGAATGTCTTCATATTCAGCTGCTGAGGAAATAATTTCCAGCAATCCCCTTATCTTAGTTTTGCTATTCAAAGACAAGCTGAATAATTCTAAAAAAAATAGTAAAACAAAGTAAAATCGGACACGAGGAACCAGAACGAGCAAATTTGTTGGATAAACAAGGATTGCAATACCTTTTTGAGTAAAAAATTATATACATACGAGGGTTGATCAATAAGTACCCGTGTTTGAAATAAAGACGTAATTTTTTTCACAAATTTATTTTTCAACGTAGTTCTGTTCAACGTTCTGTCTCGGCGATAACCTCTTCATTTCAGCTGATTTTTTTTTCCTGCGAGCCATGTTTTCGAGTTAGGGAACAGAAAAAGTCGTTGGATGCCAGGTCGGGCGACTAAGGTGTGTGCGGAAGCAATTCATAGCGCAGTTCGTCCAATTTGGCCGTGACAATTAAAGATGAATGTGCCGGTGCGTTATCGTGATCGAAGAGCACTTTTTTATTAGCCAAATGGGGCCGTGTCTCCTTCAATTTCTTATCGAATCTGTCCAACAACTCCCTGTAGTACTGCCCTGAGGCATCCATGAGGATTATTCCTTTGGAATCCCAAAAAATTGTGGCCATAACCTTTCCAGCTGATAAAACCGTTTTTGTCTTCTTCGGAGCAGAATTCACCCGGAAAAATCCATTATTTTGACTGTCTCTTGGCCTCTGGCGTGTAATAATGTACTCCAGGTTTCGTCAACGGTGACGACTCGACGTAAAAAGTCCTGTGGATTTCGCTTAAAGCGGTCCAAACACTGCTTTAACATTGTTATCTTATCAATTAAAATCTTGATTGCTGTTCCGTACGAGACACCTACGGCCTCAGATACTTCGCGCACTTTCGTTCGGTGATCAGCGAGAATCATGTCATGGACCTTTTCAACGATTTCCTCGGTAACCACGTCTGACGGGCATCCTGGCCGTTCTTCATCGAAAACAGTTGTACGACCACGCTTAAACTCGTTAAACCAAGCATAGACAGCATCCAATTTGACTTTTATTCCATCACATGTTTTTCCATCCAAAAATAAAAAAAACGAATTACGGATCGATATTGCTCTTTTTCCATTTTATCGGAAACTGGCTATCAAAAAAAACTAACCAATGAATTTATCTGAAATTCAGCATGAGGTCGTTTAACAGTCTGCAGTACACGATGGTAATGTCAGTTTCACTCGTCAACGCCATCTCTTATCAAACACGGGTACTTATTGATTAACCTTCGTACATACACATCCATTAAGTTTCTTAAGACTATCTACAAGGTGGGCCCCACGGACTAAAAATTTTAGGATTTAAAAATAACTATTTCTAGTGGTGCCATCTTTTGACGGGGGTAAGGTGCATCCTTCACTGACGTTCTGACAAAATTTCATGACATTCGGATCATTAGGCGCCGTTCATACTACGGCGACATAAGATAAGCGATATATCGTGAGGGATGTATTGCGAATATATATTGCTAGGAAGGTTCATGACAGCGCGCTATAAATCGGCGCGACCTGGGCGAGAAAAATGTGGGGATCACAACCCCTTTCTACCTTAGTGTATGCGGCAATGGAATAATTCCAGATGCACGGGTGAGCTTTCACTAAATTAATGAAAGAAATTACAGAATTGTCTTCTCTTCTTGAGGTCATGTTCACAGCTCGAAATATCGTACAATACTAACCGCTGAAGAGACCGGCGAGTGGTACCTCGAGAGATATGTCACTTACGATATATTGTGCTGTGAACCTTTTTTTCGTCTCCCTTTAGATTTCAGATATCTCTCCGTGCGTATCGCTTATCTTATATCGCCTTGAACGGCGCCTTAGAAGCCAAGTTATCGCGCTTAAAGTGTCAGTGTGTTATACGATCGGTCGAAAAATTAACATCGAACAAAGAGCGAATATGACGTTTTGTTTTAAACTTGGTAAACATTCACCGAAACGTTTCAATTAATGAAACAAGTGTATGATGGGGATTGTTTATCCTGTGGCAGAGTACACGAGTGTTTTAAAAGATTCAAAAAAAGTCGTGAGGACATCAAGGTCGACGAACATCTTGGTCTGAAAAATTCCGTGGTTACTCAAAATAACATCGAAAGTGTGCGTGAATTTATAAAAAATACTCTACCATCCTGAAGGACATATTTTTGGCCAAACTCAAAAATTCATTCGTCAACCTAATTGACCGTAAAAACGTTGTATTGACGCGCGCGCGTAAAGGAGACTCTTTTGAATAAAAATAACGATATTTGCCGAAAAAATAGATATTTGTTTTTGTTTTGAAAAAGTTCTGTTTTTCGTAGATTAAGACTTGCCAATAGTGGTATAATTAATATAATAATAAGCCGCTATCATTCCCAAATTCAATGGTACACAATCCATCTCCTCTTCAATACTGATACATTTGGACTGTTCCAAGTCGGACAGTGTATTCTCAACTAATTCCGAAAGGTGATCGGATAAATGTCTATGACTAACGCCTTGTAAATTGTAATAGTTTGGATTTTGAGTCAAACGTCTGTATAAAAATGTCCAAGTCAGATAATCTACGGCATCCTGTTTGTTTTCAATGGTTTTGGTAACTATTTCTGCATTGAAATGATCATGTAACCTATGATCCAGATGACTCTACAACACAACATTGGAATAACGGTATAAAATAATTAATAAAAACAGTATTTACCTCAACAGGTAATGGGTCACTTAAGAACTTCTTAAAGAAATCTTTCTTTGAGGACTGGCACATGAGAACACATTTGGCATCCTCATCTTCCAAAGGCCTATTGGCCCTACCCACCATCTGTAACACATCTGTGATTGGGTAATCTTCATAGGCATGTATCTTTCCTAAAATAAAAATAAAAATGTAATAAATAATATTAGAATATATACAAGGGTCACTCTGAAATATCTCAGAAATAGCTCCATCACGCTGGAACCAGCATAAAAGAATACTCGATTTATTTTGCTTATTTGTGCCTTCAAATGATGCTAATAAATGTAGTATAGTTCATTTTTTCTAGTGTCAGTAATTATAAAGGAAAAACAATAGATATTTTTCAAGGCTGTAAATATTGATAATAACACAAAAATAGGAATGAAATTAGTGCTAATTATTCTTGATTCTTCGATTCTGCTAATTAGTGCTCGATTATTCTTTAGGGTTCCAGTATGATGGAGCTCTCAGAAATAGCTCTTGCCAGCTATATGTTTCTGAGATAACTTTATAAACTTTCAAAGCAACACTTGCAGTGTTAATTACCATTGAAAAATTGTGTGTCCATTATAATGACCAAATAAGCGAAAATATTCACAGCCCAGCACAAATCTCTCGTAACGACAGCAATTTGTACAGCTCCAGAATCAAACAGCTGCTCAACCAAACGCAGGTCAGCTGCAGTAAGACCCTCGTGCATATAAGCAACGCCTTGCGACAATGTTTCTTTCAGAGTCTACAAATATTAAAAAAACCCTTAAAAAATCACACTGCAATTTAAAGATTTTACCTTACTTTATCGCTCATCCTATCTAGGAAAGGTTTAATGTCGTCTTCCTCAGCATGGAAGAATTTATTTGACTGGCCCTCTGATGCGGCATAGGTCAATAAATCTATAGCGGTAAGTCTGGCCTGTTTTCTGGTTGGTACAAATATGATGACCGGTTTATGGGGACTGTGCCTGACGATGGTGTTGTAAGTGGGTTTAGCCATAGCGATCAGACGTGAGGCGTTATGGGTCAAATTAAAACCCTGTACATGCAACTCAAGAGGTATAGGTCTTACACTTGGATGGAAATTAAATGTAGCATTCGTATTACACCCCAACCATTGAGCCACGTCTTTGTAATCAGTCAGAGAAGCGCTCAGGGCAACGATCCTAATTGGTTTTTCGATTTGAGATGATATATATCTCATTCTAGAACAAACCACTTCAATAACAGGCCCATCTTCTCCACCAAGTAAATGTAACTCGTCCACTATGAACAAATTCACGTTCTGTACGTTCTTCCTCTGCTTCCATCTTCTCGATAGAACATCCCATTTCTCTGCGGTAGTTATAACAATTTGACCTTTAGCCAACAGTTTTAAGTCGGTACCAGTCTCTCCAGTTAAGAGTACTACCTTCTTTCCCAAATTCTGACCGAACTTGTTGTGCCAGTCAGCAAAAATGAGTTCAGCCAGAGCATCTTTGGGTACCAGATACACACAACGACCCTCTGGGTTTTTATCAAAGAGGCGCAGAACTGCAAACTCCGCAATTGTGGTTTTACCAGAACCTGTCGGTGCACCAATGTAGATGTTATCGTCTCCATTGTACACGGAGTTAAAGACTTGGGTTTGAATGGGATTAAATTGTGGGAATTTGTCGGTATATAATGCTTCATATTTCTCATTGCGCAAAGCGGTAATTGGGAGAGGTTGCAGATCCAAAAGCTCAGTAGGTGGGAAGTTCTTTTCAGGTAAAATTAGATGCCTGTAAAAAAAAATATTGCGGACATATTACTGATATGACTGTTAGACACCATAGAAATTCCAAGAAATTTAAATATAGTTAAGTTTTATTATTCCTTTTTCGATTTTTTTTAATTTATTTCAAATACAAGTTAAAATATTGAAAAAGGGAAAAGGTTTGAAAAAATTGACCTTGTTCATAATATAAAATAATTTTTAATAAATATTTAATTTCTTGGGTGTCAAAATATTAGGCAGACTTGTTAATATTTAACATTTCTCATCAGAGGTTTTATCAGTCTAGTTCAGTTATTCATCAGTTAAATCTTGTGGATTTGTAAAGACAAATATAAAAAAATGTAATTCATTATAGGAAAAAAGAAGTGATTTTCAGAAGAAAAAGTGTTATTAATTTTTTCATTAACCCAGACGGAGTTGACGGACGACACAAAACGCCGATTAAAAGGAAGTTTTTCATCAGTTGCCAAGTTGATTCAGTTCTGGGGTGACGGCATATGGGAGAAGAAAGTGTCATGATTAGGAAGAGTGTTGGCTACAAAAAAAGTAGCTTAGTGTTTCTTTCTCGTCGGGTTTTCTCTTTGAAGAATATAAAGATTTACTGGAACAAAAAACTAAACCCAAAAATATTCACATCTAAACACCAAATTTCCTTAATTAACTTAAGGACGCGCGTTTCACTAACAATGTTAGCATCTCCAGATTGTTTATCTAGGATTAAATCATCAATTAAGTCGCGTTCAATATCACGCGTTGATAAGTTTATTAAAGTTATTTGGTGTTTAGTGGTGAATCTCTTTGAGTTTAGTGTTTCCACTATAGGTTCCAATAGAAGAATTAAAAACAAAAGTTATCTTTTAATGATATGAGTAAAGCTTCGCCAGTGTTTCCAAAAGAATAACGCCCCTATTCATTCGGCAAAAATTGATAACGGATTGGTTCAAGCAAAATAATATTTCAAAATTGGACTAGCCTGCTGTTTTGCCAGATCTGAATATCATTGAAAATATCTGGGGGATGCTTTCAAGACGGGTTTATTGTGAATCAAGACATTTTACAAATATAAAAGATTTGAATGGGAAGAAATGCACAACAAACAATAAAACAATTCATTACTAAAAAGAAAATTTTTGATTTAATACTAGGTGGTGGGAAGACCACAATATATTAAAATGTTGTTTGTTTATGTTTTCCTTGTTGACTTTCATCTTTCCTATAAAACTGAGGGTATGTCTAACATTCTGATACATTTAACAATCCATTAAAAAATTAAAGTGTTTTTTTTTTTCTTCGTCGAACGTCTTCAGTTCAATTTAAGGTGAGAAAAAAAATTACTGCAGTTTATATATGAATATGTTATTTTGAAAAGTCTTAAAAAATAATTGTTGAAATTGAGTGAACATTTTTATAAAAGGTGTCTTTTTAAACAGCGTTAAAGCGAATACTTACTTGAATGACACTGGCAGCTGCGTTTCTGCTCCGATCCACCTATCCGAAACGATTCTCAGGAAATAATGCGGCGCCAAAGGTTCAAAGATCGGCACAAAGAACTTGACCAAATGCTCGTCCTCGCAATACCTCGACTTTAACAGGAAGTACTCGTGATGAAGAATAACTTCAGAGTCGACGTCTTCCACAAAGATCCAGAACGCTTCGGCATTTCCATGCAACTTGTCTTCCCACTGGAAATCCGGCGTGATGGTCAGTTCCACTTTCAACATCGACCTGGTGATTGGCTGGATATGTGTGGATAGTTCCAACTTGGGGAATTGGTGCACATATTTGTGAATGGTCTTTCCGAGTTTCGGGACACGAATCAACTCTCCGATTTCGTTGGGGCCCAAATCGTACAATCTCTCCCAAGGGAAGTATTTCTTTTCTATTTTCTTCACGATTTCTTCAGGCATTTTTTTAAACTGCCTTAGAGGAGACATGGATTGCCACATTCTCTTGTCTACCATCTTACACAGCGTCAATACCTTGTCAGCCAGTTGGGCCCATCCGCGGTGTAATACAATCTCGAAGATGGCTCTGATCAATCTAGATGCTGACTGAGTAACATATACCATATCAGACATAAGCGCAAAACTCTCAAGCTTTAATTGCGAAATGTAAGCTTGCAACAGCACATTGACCTTGGCACTTGGCTCTTCCATGCTTTCCTTAATTGGAATAGGAACCCTCTCCATCAGTTTCTGTAATTCACCCGGTTCTCCCTCACGAACAGCTATGTTCTTAAACTCCCCAGACAGTGAGAATACCCTGAACAAATCTATATCACTCAGATAAGGTTTCAACAACTGATTATAAGTCGCCATAGTGTCATGAGTGCAGTAATACTGAGAAGCAATCCTTCCCAACTCTGTTCCTTGAAACTGGCCCGTTTTTCTATCATATTTCACCAATCCACTTCTATCCAACAACAAAGTAGCAGTGTGAATTAAATCGGCTCTATGCTGCTCTAACAAAGGGTCGTGTTTGAGTTGATCGTGAGTGATGCCGTATAGTGACGACTGGCGTAACATTCTGATGTACAAGTAAGTGTATCCAAGCCATGTAACTGCATCTCGGACATTTTGTACAGTACCAAGGACAATTTCGGCGTTGAGCATATCTGGAAGCTTGGATATCAGCTGGGATTCAATGGGAAGTTGCTGATTAAGTAGGGAAAGGTAGTATTGAAGCTCACTGTGGTTGGTGATAAGGATTCCTTCGCCTTTGGTATCATATTGGGGACGACCAGCGCGCCCTGCGTAAAATAATAATGTATTTACTTGTTAAACCAATAAAGTTGCAAACTTTAAATATGCAAAATGATATATAAAACCTTATTTATTTAAAGTTCCCTTTATTTCTAATTCAAAATAGAGCCCTTATGGATTAACACAGCGCTAGCAGCTTGTAAACTATTTCTAGACAATATACAGGAGGTTTCATATTCTTTCATTTAAAATACTCGCCATCACAACAAAGAGACTGTATTTAAAATGTACACTTACCCAACATTTGTAAAACATCTAAAGCTCCTAATTCAACCCATCTTCCTTTGGTAGGGTCGTAAATTTGCGTTCCTTTTATAATAACAGTGTGAGCAGGTAAATTTACACCCCAAGCTAATGTAGCTGTTGACACAAGAACCTAGAGAAAAAGAAATAATGACCATCAAGTTTTAAAAGAATAAAAATGAAGATTTTTACTTGAATATGTCTATCGGCGAATAAATCTTCAACCAGTGTCCTGTCGACTCTAGTCATACCAGCATGATGAATGGCAAAACCATAAGGTAACAGATCTTTCAGTTCGTTGTTTTTAACTTGTTCAGCTTCTGTACGCAACACCTCCATAGAAGCAGAACCTTCTTTAAGAAACTGTCCTAATGTGTCTTTCTCTAAACACATATCCCGAATAGCCCTAGCAGTTTTTCCTACAATAAGAAAGTCATACAACATAATTAACATTATCAAACATGTATTAACCTCACAATAAAGTTTGTCAAATTTGAATTTTAGTAGTAGTAAAGTAAATTTTTTTTTATTTGGTGGTAAAAAAGCTTTTCCTGGACAACTCTATAGTTAGAATGGGTACATTTGAAAATTTTGAATGATGTATAATTAGTTGTGTGGAATTCATCAAGATTAATTATAATTTTTTGAATTGGAATTGAATTTCGAAACAAAAATTATATTAAAAATAAAATGAACTAACCTGTTTCATTTCTGGAATGTACAAAAATCAAAATCTGGTTCCGTCCAGCATGCTCCATGGTCTTCTCATAAACGATTTCATTCATGATCTGGCACCTTTTCGTCGCTTTTTTCTCAGTAATACCGATATATTGTTGTTCCAAAGCAACTGGCCTGAAGCTGTTATCAAAATAAAACAATCCAGAATCGGGCTTCACGCGAAGAAACGCTGCTACATCGTGGTAATTTGGTAAGGTGGCTGATAATCCAACTAATCTAACGTCTTCTTGGGTCGATTCGATAGTTCTAATAGTTCGCGCAACTAAAGCTTCAAGTACAGGACCTCTTTCATCGTGCAACAAGTGAATTTCATCAATAATTATCAGTCTTACCAAAGAAGTAAAAGTTTTCTCACCACCTAGAAAGATATTCCGGATATAACTAGTTATATATGTATTTTACAGAAATGTTTACCTTTTCTAGTGATGATATCCCATTTTTCTGGAGTGCAGACAATGACCTGAGCTTCAGCAATCTGTTCTCGGGTCAGTTGATGATCTCCAGTCAATTCGTGAACAGTTATGTTGTAACTGGAGAGCCTTTTTCCAAAATTACCTACCATTTCTTGTACTAAAGATCTCATAGGTGCAATGTAAATAATTTTGAAATCATCCGCGTTTATGGTACCATCTGAGTTGATATGCTTGCCAATTTCTCTCATCATTGTGAGCAATGCAACATTGGTTTTACCTAAATTAAACTTCATTAGATCTGTGATGTGAAGAAAGAGGTAAGTACTAAATTGTTAATGTTCCTCAAAGGCATTCAACAATTTCTATTAGGATTAATTGCAATGATATTAAAACAAACTGTACTAACCTGCTCCAGTAGGTGCACATAACAAAATATTTTCATCCCCTTCTAAAGCTGTCTTGCACAATTTACTCTGGATCCGATTTAAGGTCTTGAACCCATCAAATACTGGTTGGACATATTTAGGAAGCTGATCTATAGATTGTAATTTTTCATTTTCACCAAATGGCTTTGGTTTTAAAGCAGGAACATGTACTTCTTCATAACCTGAAAAAATATATTTTCTACAACAATACTGTCATTAAACCAATGTTTATTTGCGTTATACACCATCTGACCCAAATATGACTGGACTTATTTAAAATACAAAAATCAAATTAATGGTTTGTGGTGTTATATCCGCATCCCATACAACAATTATCTGTTCACTTAGCGCTTGGAATAATGGTTTCATGTCATGAAGTTTCCGCTACAGCCTGACAAACTAAACACTTATTACGTCAAATTGAATGAAGTTCTATGAGTTTTTGCCTTTAAGAATGAAAATAAAAACCATTGATAGATCAAACTATTTGCAGATGCATATATTTTAGTAATAAATTCATATCTACCACCAAAATATCCTTATAGTACCTTTTCTTTGCTTTCTGAATGACCCATCTGGTAACTGACACCTTTTGTTTGCCATGAAGTGAGAGCCTTGAGCAAATAAGAGATCTTCAAAGTCTATTAATTTCCTGTTCCCCGCCACTTGTTTCTTCTCACTCTCATCAATATCATCATCATCACTGCTATGCTTTCTTTTTCTTGATCTTGACGCAACTTCATCATCTCCATTTTCTTCGTCACCTATAATTCAAGTTCGATAAAAAATCCAAAATGAAATAGTAATGAAATAAATACCTCTTCCTGTCTCCAAAAGTTTCAAGATACGATTCAAAGATGGGTCTTCTGACATTTTGTCTTTGATTTTTTGCCGTTCGGAATCACTTTGAGATTTAGCCAGAAGGGTACAATATAAAACTAGAATTACCAGAGAAAAATAAATAAATCTTGTGAAAAATATACAGATGCTCAAAAAAGAAACAAAATTTTTCCTACAGAAATGTAAATAGCCTCTCTACGAGGGTTGCTATTTAAGTATCCGGAATTAGCAACAATGGTGTTACTAGGCGCCATCAGACATATACATCGTAAAGTTTGACATTAACTGTATACATACTCAAAATGTTTTGTCATACGGACGCTATTTGTGTTATTTAGTGACTATCATATTTCATCCCAATCAAAAAATGGAATTAACTCGTGAGAGTTTTCGTGCGATGATTTACTACGACTTTCGACGTAGATTATCTCAACAGTGCATCGATCAACTCACTTCGACTTTTGGTGATAAAGCGTCATTTAAAACCACTGTATATCACTGGTTTAGTGAATTCAATCGTGGCCATCGTTCAATCACGGGCGAATTTAAAGAAGGTCGTCCAAAATCGCTTGTTATACCAGAAAACATCGATACTATGCGCGAACTGATAAAGCAAGATCGTCATGTGACATACCGTGAGATTGAGGCATCCCTACACATTAGTATGACGAGCATACACTAGATTTTATATAAATATTTAGCCGTGAAAAAGATTTGTTCGCGTTGGATTCCGCATAATTCGACAATCCCTCAAAAAAAGGCTCGTGTCGCTTGGTGCAAAGAAATGCACAAAAAATACAATTGTGGTGCGTTAAAAGCCTTATATAACATCTACACAGGTGACGAATCTTGGATCTATGCCAGAAAATAAACAAACGCAAGAAACACTTCAAACCAAATGATCGCCTATTTTTTTGGGATAAATGGGCATGTGGCTGCAGTGCCACTAGAGTCGCTTGTTACACAGTCATTTGTTTACCAGAAGTCTGAAGAAATAAGGAAAAACAACCAGCGACGCAGGATCATTGTTCACTATTACAACGCCAGCTTTCACACACCGAACAACTCAATATTTGACCCGTGAAAACATCGAATTGATCCGCCGTGCAGCCCTGATTTGACACTTAATGATTTCTTTTTGTTGCCGTTCATGAAGAATAAACTACGTGATCAACGACTTTCCGCCAGAACAAGCGGTTGATGCATTTAAAATGCACGTTTCAGAGATACCTCAATCCGAATGGAAAAACGTAAGGAAAGAACTTTCTTAATTTTCATCAATAACTGTTTAAATAATTTGAAAGAAAAAAGTCCCTTACAACAAGGGTCAAAAACATAAGGGTTTCCGTGAAAAAAAAATGCAAAGTTATTAAATCACCTAACCAAACCAAACTTAACCAAACCAAAAAACCAAACCAAACCAAACCAAACCAAACCAAACCAAACCAAACCAAACCAAACCAAACCAAACCAAACCAAACCAAACCAAACCAAACCAAACCAAACCAAACCTAACCTAACCAAACCAATCCTAACCTAATAAACATTGTAAAAGCATTTTTTTTAATTACGAATCAGCCATATAAAAAATACTACTAGTTATTTCAACTTTGAGATTAAACAACATTAATGTGTAAGTTTTCCTTTTTTCATGTAAAAAACAAACCAAATTAAACAGTAACATGATTTCCATCATCGCCTTACAAAAAATAAGCTCCTATAACTCCGTCAGCCCAAAAACCACACCAAACAGTTATTTTTTGAGAATGAAGAGATAACTCCTGATTCTCTAAAGGATTTTTTACAGCGCAAATCTTGCAATTATGTTTGACCACAAACCCGCTAAGCCAAAAGTACTCTTTGTCGAAAAAGATTCATTTCACCAAAGTGGAGGGGTCGCCCTCCAACTTTCAATTTCTACGCGATGTTGAATCATGTATCTTTCTATGATAAATTGACACAATATTCTGAACAGAGCAATCGGAGTGACATTTACATTACAGTGTTGCTGCTATTATGTTATGTCAGTTTCATGTTATTCTAATATTCTTATCGAAAACTTTTTATTTATGCCCACATACCCACAATTGCAGAGCAATGCACCTTCACACAGGAACTGCGCCATTCTATAATTGTGGACTAGAAAAAGGTAAACCTTTAACTATCTTGTAAACATCCGCCTTATTAGCCCGATCTAGCCCCAAACGGTAGTCCTGAACTAAAATGGGGCTTATCATTATTACATAACTATATTCTTGTAAAAACACTTAACCAAGTATATTAAGAGAAATAAGTTTTGTTAATAATAAGTAAATTTTTTAAAATATTTTTCTCTTAACTAAACTTGAAGAGATTTACCACTAAACACCAAAACACTTTTTTTGAACTGCTCGACGCACGTTTCGCTAACCATGTTAGCATCATCAGGAGATGATTTAATCTAATTCTAAAAATTAACTATGTTCTATATATATGAAAACCATACCTAACGAAGCGTGTAAAAATCATGAACTGTGAAGTGTATTAAGCCTTACATTAATAATTGAAAAAGTTGACTGAAAGGAATCGGTGCTTTATCTCGGTTCATGATTTTCTTACATTTTTCTATTGGAATGCTTTCATATGCATCCGAAGACCTATTATTATTAACACTTTTAATTAGTCTTAAATTACTAAATCACACACAGTAATAAAACAACCACAGTATAAATATTAGTAATTTAAGACTAATTAAAAGTGTTAATAATAATAGGGCTTTGGATGCATATGAAAGCATTCAAATAGAAAAATGTAAGAAAATCATGAACCGAGATAAAGGACCGATTCCTTTCAGTCAACTTTTTCAATTATTAATGTAAGGCTTAGTACACTTCACGGTTCATAATTTTTACATGCTTTGTTAGGTATGGTTTTCATATATATAGAACATAGTTTAGTTTTAGAATTAGATTAAATCATCTCCTGATGATGCTAACATGGTTAGCGAAACGTTCGTCGAGCAGTTCAAAAAAGTATTTTGGTGTTTAGCGGTAAATCTCTTCAAGTTTAGTGTTTCACATCGAAGGTTCCAATAGAAGAATTGATTTTTCTCTTGGTAAAAAAATTAAGATACTTTCTGAACAACCCTGTTTTTTTTTAAGTTTAAATAGCTTAAAAGTACTGTTTCTTTTTAGACAACCTGCATAAAAATACATTAACAGACTTACTCATTTTCCTGTGTTTTTTTAATTGTTTGATAAAATCAAAACAATCATAACCAAGCAACAAAACAAGTTGGTTTTCAAACTCCCTGTCATCAGTTGCATCACGAAGAACATTCAAAACTTCTGCTGCTTTTGCTTGAGACACCATTGCATCATCATATATTTTTGATAATTTTCTTTGAAGCCAATAAGCATCAATGTCCATAGGATGTAGAGCTTTTTCTTTTTTCATTTCTTCTGCACTCACACCCAACTGTAAAGTTATGAAAGATTTATATGACATTTACACATAAATTTTCACTCACATTTTCTGCATGGATTGCTCCATCTTCTCTGGCTTCTTCGCCTTCTTCTTCATCAAATTCTTCCCTGACTTCACCATACATATCCTCATCATCCTCTATAATACAAGAAATTTGTTATACACTTGCTTACATAACAATCAATAAAACATTACCTTCCTCTGATTCTTCAAACTGAACATTAATACCATAAGTTTCATCAATATTTTCTTCTCCTGCTGTAGATTTCTGGTCATCAGTACCAAAGTCAGTAATCTTTTTACCCAGATTTACTAACAATGCAAATCTTTCCTCAGCTATGAGTCCTAAAAGTTTAAATACACCATAATATGTACTCTATAATAAATTTATAATCTGCCATACCAATAAGTTGTTCTGTTTCTTTTTTCTTTTCCCTTTCTTTCAATCTATCATTTTTTAACACAGAAAGAACTTCATCTGCAGCTCCGCAAATAATATCACGAGGTTGATCTCCTAAAGCTTCTTGAAGAAAACTTAACAGCACTTCGTAGGTTTGTCGAGTTTCTTGTGTCTTTGGTTTATAGATTATTCCAACCATTTCATCAACACCTTCAGATAACAATGTTGCCCCTTTCATTCGGGCAAAATCATATTGGGCTTCATCTCTTTTTTGTCTCCTGCAATTGTCAAAAAAATTGAAATATGGACTAAAAGGTATGACCAAATCAAACTACTACACTTACTTGACCTTTCGTTCTTCAGCTTTGCCTGGCTTAGTTCTTTGAGCTCTATCACCCATTTTCGAATTCGAGAGTTTACCCACAAGGGACATAACTTCTCCGGTAGCCTCATCTCGACTTCTCCTTTCAATTAATCGAACATCAGCTTGCAATACAAGATTCGAATTCTAAAAAAATTATAGATTACAAAAAGTTGTGAAATGCACAGATCAGCTTTTATAAACAAAACTCACCGCTTTATATTCATATTGAAGCTGCCGCGCTGCAGCATCCGCCATGGCAAAGTCGTTTTGTTACTCGTACCGTAAATTATTAACTTTTTAATTGTAAAACGTTGAAAAATCCTCTTCACTAACAAATAAAGACATGCCTTTAGGTTAGTTTGAAAAAATCTTCCTTATTTAATAATAGCTAATGTAATAATCCGAAAAGTTTACTAAAAGAAGTAGAAGAATGAGCGTAACCTAACTTTGATATTGTTTAATGCAGGCCGAATATTGAAGATTAATGTAATTTATTCAATAGAACACCAAATGGTCTTTTTATATTCAAATACTGATAAAAATTTTACATTCTAATTAAAACTTTTAATCCATTTTTTATTTATATTTATATACCTATTTCTTTATATTAAAATAATGGCAGAAGAGAATAGTACAAGGTGCATTAACAATAATCTTATTGAATAAAAGCAACTGTTTGCGAAATTGTATATTTTAGCAAAAACGGCGATGAAACTGAAACATCGGTACAAGGCGATACCGATGCCGGGCCCCACAATAGCGAAACTGATACTGAATCTGCAATATCCAATTCCACCACAAGTAATAACATCAAACCGACAGAAGATGAAAAAAAGGATAAGAAAACGGCTGAATCAGGAAATTGTTACTGGTAAACATTTAAATAGGCTTAGTTTTAATAAACATTTAATATTTATTGCAGTGGCAAAGAAAGAAATTTAAATATTGTGGAATTGTTATGTGCAAATTGTTCAAGATGGTTCCACGAATCTTGCATTGGATATCAATTAGGGAAACTTGTCCCATTTCTCTCAAATTATATTTTCTTGTGTAAAAATTGTTCACCAACAGGATTGGAGACATTTAGAAAAAGTCAAGCTCGTAAGTATCATGTTTTTATTTAGACTTTTTTTGTCTAGGAAAGAAAATGTTTTAACAGAAATAACCCAGATGTGTGTCACGGCTCTAGCAAATCTGCAACAGACTAGTGCTAAAGATGGCAGCAATAAGCTTCTATTCAACAAAGATAAAGATATCATTCCTTATATTGAACACCATTGGGAAGCACTAACAACAACATCAAGGCAAAATATAACAATTATTATATTGAATTTAAATTAAATAAGTTGTAATTGTAGAAGAGTAACTCAATCTTGGCATCTAACAGTAAATAAAACTTTAATAAAAGACATTCATATACTATTTGTGTTTGAAGACAGTCCTGATGGTCAAATGTATGGTTTGGTAAATACAGATTTGACTAATATTAAGCCAAATTATGATGCAATGATTAAAGGTGGCACATTGAAAGTAACAGATATGGGTATTCAGCATGGTATGTATACATTTGTATTAGTCACAGTGGCTTTGAATGTGATAGTCAGTTGTCAATTGACTTGACAGTATTAGTGTTGTTTATTGTAAAAAATGGCTAAAATAAAAGTAGTAAATCGGCCACCGCGTAAGTAAAAAATCACTCTAATAAACTTTAGTTTATGAAATGCTTTTAGCATCAGGCATCAAGTCTAGAAACACAAAAAGGAAATTCCCCGGTGACGTGGGAGGTCCAGGAAAGAAAAGCAGAGGTCTGGACTTGACCACGCCAAAATTACCTGCCCACGGTTACCCTCTTGATCACCCTTTTAACAAAGACGGTTATCGTTACCTGTTAGCGGAACCTGATCCCCATGCTCCCTTCCGGCAAGAATTCGACGAAAGTTCCGATTGGGCGGGCAAACCTATTCCTGGCTGGTTGTATAGAACTTCGGTACCGAACACGGTGCTTCTAGCTCTTCACGATAGAGCTCCGCAGTTGAAAATATCGGAAGACCGTCTCGCTGTTACCGGCGACAAAGGATATTCTACCGTTAGAGCTACGCATTGTGAGTACTATTTTAAATTTAAGTTCACGAACAGATGGCGCTAGTTTTTATGCAAGTGGACATATTTGGTACGTCAGAACTGTAATGTTTGATATTTTTTGCCTAATACTGCAGAGGCACATAGAAATTGTGGTGATTTTTGTAGATAAAATGCACCAAGCTGCCAACCAAACGTCAATCAATCGTTGATTATTATTTATAAAAGATTGGTTATGTAAAAGATTTATTTTTTTATCGCCACGTATTATTTATTTTTAAAATATAACTAAAACGATTGATAAACGACAATAAAAAAAAAATGCTTAGGTTAACATTAAACTTAAAAAAAGCAACAAAAAAATTGTTGGCTTAGTTACCTGTGCATATTCTTTGATAATGGCTGCTAAATTGCAAGCCAGATTATTAAACTAATATATAGGGAGGTGCAAAAAGAACACATATTTTTCAAATAAGTGTAACATCGTTGATTTTTATACAAAAAAGTTATTAACACCTAAATAATATGTAATACATTCAGTTTGCGCATTGATTATTTAATTATGGTAGATTATATCAGAAATATTTGGGCGTAGGCTTAGCAGTCCCACTCCAAAATAAATTACTGCTACAAAACAGAGTAATGAGACTGATTTTTATAATTTTTTTTTATTCGATTCGAAATGTAATTCTACATTGTCTCCATCAAAGAAGTTGCTACAAAAACCGTTTATCTACTCTTTGTAGCAGTGCTGGAACCCAGATACTGGAATCGCCTTTAGCCCAAAACGGTGTCTTAAAGAGAATTATCAATCCTGTAAAAGGGAAAAAAATCACAATGACTCAAGTCTGGTGAATAAGGTGATGGTGATGATCCCGCCACAGTGATGTTTTTACTTGACAAAACCTCGGTCATATTCAAAAATCCAATGCACATCACCAGAAATGACACGCTTCAGAAAATGGGGATCATTTTCAATACCAAATCATTATCATATCATATCCAATTCATTGATCAAAATTATATGAACGATTGTACGAGTTAAATTCAACTCTTCTCCGGTCATTCTGACCGTCAATCGACGAATAAAACCTAAAGATCCCGAATTTTGTGGACTTTTTCCATCTCTTCTTACAGTGGAAGGCCTTTTACTGCGAAGCTCGTCTTCAATCGAGTTTGTCTTTTGAGAATGCCTTAAACCACCTGAAAACCTAGGCCATTGACAAAACATAGGTTAGTTGAAGTTTTAGAAAACTAGTTCAAACTAACACTGAAGACTCATCAGCCGTTGGAGTGTCACCTTACTAACGGAAAAGCCAACCTGATCAAACGCTAAGTCACCAGTCTCCACTTTATTTGTTAGCACGCTTCGTACACAGCCTCAGATTAGATTTATTCAATTATCAATCCGGCTGGAGGTGAAAGCTGAAGAAGGTCAAGGTTCACTAACGGGCTATGTGCTAGTGCCCTTGCTGTACACATATCTAGAATTTTCCTTCGAAGTGCTACATCACACTTATCAATATTTCTTCGCGAACGGCAAATTCCAGCAGGAGTTTGAACGTAGACTTTCGATTTGAGGAATCGTGACAAACAAGAAATCGTGAACAAACAAATTTGGTGACAGTGAAGACCAAGGAACATCGCCGAAACGTGAGATTATATGTTGGGTAAATATTTCTCGAACTGGCGGCATTGAAGGACTTGCCGTGTAGAGTATAACTTGTTGGAACCATATTTTTTCGATGTTGATCCGTGTACGACGACGTTCTGGACGCAAAACATTCTATAAAATGACAACATAGCTCTCTAAAGTTACTGTGCCTCAAAAAATAAAGTCCACCGATCCCTACTTTCGAACGCCGTATCAAACGGTAACCTTAGTACTATGAAAAAAATTGTGCTGTAATTCTTATGGGTTTTCTGATGTCCAGAACTGACAGTTTCATCGCTTTAAAATGTAATCATAAAAATGGAAACGTCTAACAATATGTGTTCTTTTCACACCTATACAATGAAACAAGTTTCCAAAGGTTTTTTCATTCAAATTCGAGCGTCGGCCTTGTGAGAATCCCTTAAAGCAACTGAAAACCTGGACCCTCGACAAAACACTGTTTCCATAGGCCTGTTGAAATTTGACAAAAAACGCACTGTGTTCAAGTCTGAAATAGCAGGCTTTTTTACAACACACTAGAGGGTGTTCTGAAGAAGTTCACCAAGTACAAGTTCAACTCTAGGGAGTTCAAACTCGTTCTGAATACATATCAGACGTTGGTCCGCAATCCCTCCAAAGGGAAAGCAAACATTATTGGAAACATTACACATTAACATTAATTTTACACTGAACATAACTACAAGAAGTTAACAAAAACTTTGAAAAGTGTTGAACGGAAATAAAATATTTTCAAAATGAACATTTTAAACTAGGTATTAGCAGAGGTTGTTGGTACTGGGAAGCAACTATCGAAGAAATGCCAGAAGGTTCTGCTACACGTCTTGGTTGGGGCCAAGACTATGCCAATTTGCAAGCACCATTAGGATATGACAAATTTGGATATTCTTGGAGATCAAAGAAGGGCACTAAATTTCACGAATCTCACGGGAAACACTACAGCAACGGTTACGGAGAAGGAGATACGGTTGGTTTTCTAATCATTTTGCCTCAGAACAACACAACCAAACTTGTTCCAAACACTTACAAAGATCGGGTAAGCTCAAATAAACTTTCATTATAAATAAATAACAACGTTTGAGTAACAAATATTCATTAGTATTAGACAAGATAATCATCATTTCAAGTTTAAGAATTAATAATAAATACTTTTTCAGTATTATTAGAATGATCCATAAATTCGTCTATTTTTTAAAATTAATATTGATGGCAAATTCCTCATTCCTCCAACCCCCACATTTTAACTCGATGCTTAATGGGGGGAAATCCCTTTAGACGCCTTTTTCGGGCATCTCTGGCGGGATTAAATCAAAAATTAAGTAAGCTTTAAAACAAAAAAAGTTTGTACTATTTTTTTCGACATTTTTATCCCAAAAAGTAGTTTATTTACACGAAATATTTAAAACCTTAGGTACATCCTTCCGATAATGATATAGAGAAAAAAAATAACTTTTTGAGTTACAGAGCGAGCAGTTTTTGAAAACACAGTTTCCAGAAAATCGCATTTAAAGTTTCAGTTCGATAAAACGATTAGTTTTAGTGAATTATCGATGAATCAGCGATCCTAGGTGTATATACTAGAACTTCAGCCTCTTCGAAAAGCTGTTTTTTTTTTCAACCTGCTGCTGTTTTCGGGTTGTACGAGCTGCTTTTGTCTCGGAAAGACTCCTCCGCTTGTCTAGTTACTCGCGCCTCATCGGTGGTTTCGGCGAAAACTTTGGCATAAGTGCCAATAATTATACTTCAACTATACACACAAATACACTGTCACTTGTACTTGGCCCGAAACTTTCTCCGTGTTTATTAGTAAATTGATTACCTTGATAATGTTTTTTTGCAGATTTTTTTCAAACGATATTATATAAGAAAATAAAAAAGATATCTTAAATAATACGAAAAGCACTGGAATGTCTACACATCGTATTAAAATTATTATATAATTAAATTATTATATTCAGAACAGAAAAATAAAAAATTAGACCTACTAGAAATATTGAAAATGAAAATATCCCCAAGAAATGGTTATATAATAACCACGAATGACCAGCTAATTTTCTTAAACACACCGCTAATAGATAAGATCATATTGTAATTGAATAGCCCGGTTTTTACCTGCCAATATTTACAGCTGAGAATCTAAGGTTTGGATGCGCAGTAGCCTAACGCCTCAGAGCTCATTCGAAGCAGTGCATTCGTCGTGCTAACATCGGTTAAGTACTGTACATTCGCAGAATTCATCGTTATCTGTCTCTGTTAGACAGTGATGCACTCACTCTTTCGTTTGCGCATCTCAGAGGCCAAAATGCAGATTAAGCCGTCTGGTTTGTGATATGCGGGCTCCAGCGCGCTCGACTGTATGTGCGATAACTCCATAAATATGAAATATTTTTATTTTTTCTCTTGCCAGTATACTCTCAATATATTTTCAAAATATGAAAAAACGATCGATTTTTTAAAATTTCTAAAGGGATTTCCCCCTTAAGGTTCATTTAAAGTTATTGGCGTCCTGTAGCTAATGGCGATAAATCAGATAAACCAGTCCAATGTTGCTATCAAAGACTCTTCCTCTGGTGGTTACTAGGGATAACCTGCTTCGCAACAATATAGCCCCTCACACAATAATTTCTGCGAAAGTTATATTTCGCTTTGACCTCGAAAACGTCTGACCCTTCTAAGTACATTATAACCACCTAAACAAAGTATCGACTCATCTCTAAACCAAATAATGACCATGTATGATTGCAGCTCATATTCAATTCAAACTAGATACCATTCTAAGAGACACGTATTGTGTTCTCAGAATGGTAGAATCGGCAATGGCGTAATCATTCTCACGAAACTTAAACCTGCATCTTTCATATCAATTGCTCGTCTCTTTTTAAATTCAGATTTTTGTCAAAAATGACGTAGTACCCGAAATAGAAAAATACTATTTAGGTGAGTAGCATACCTCATAACATAATAAAAACTTAAACATGAAAAAAAATTAATCCGTTTACTCTGAATTATAAAAATATACACTTCGTGAATATCCTACCGACTGTGCCAATTATAAAGGATGTATTTTACGAATTTTGTTTTTAAAGTATATTCTGTTTTACAAATAATAATGTTTTAAATTGGTTTGTTTAACTATTTATTAGCTATAACTGTTTTAACTAGTTTAAAACAAAATCGGAATCTTCTTATAGTATTCTTCGGTTAAGACCAACTTATTATAGCGGCACATCTAGCAACTAGTAGCATAAGACACTTAAGTGCGGTGGCTTAACTGTGGTCAAGTAGGTATACTATTTATTTGTCCCATGTAGCTTTGCAAGAACCCATTCAGATTCCATCAGCTAAGGCAAAACATTGATTTATTTAACACAAATATTTAAAATCAATATTCAGAGTCGACAATACACGTTTACGTATTGAAAAATAAAGGTAAACAAATTAAAAAGTGATCAATTCTTTTATTGGAGCTTTCGGTATGAAACACAAAACTTGGAGAGATTTACCGACACTAACTATCATTTTTAGTGTTAAATCTCTTCGAATCAAAGCAAAACATGATTTAGTTTTTACGTTCAGGATATAGAATTTTCCAATAAGAGAGTCAGAACTTCGGAACGTAATAGCGGCAACACTGTTTGAAATTGGGGGGAAAACATCTTTTCCGGCGAATACCATGACACCATGTGACTCTTCTGGAATATTATCTTTCGCTGGTCTAATGAAACTGGATGTATTTATTTCCGTTGTAAATATCGTTTCGAAATTACGGGATCTGAATACGCGGCAATATTTTCTGAATACGTGGCAAAAACGCCCAGACTGCCTAAACAAGAGAGACGACGATCTTAAAGTTCCAAATACATGGAAACCTCTTATTTCCAAATTGCCCATCCGAAGCCCTTCCAATCAAATGTTCACCTCCCGTCTCACCCCCACCCTTCAACCGAGCACTCCACCCACAACTTTACCTATTAGCGCAGAGGTCGCGCCGGCTACGTTCCTTTCTTGTTGTGAACTCTGAGGAGTAGGCAGATTGAGGCCTCGGAGTAAATCAACTAGATTCCCTTGATAATGGCTTCAAAGTGGAAGCCGAAACGTCGAGATTTTACAAATCTAAAACGCGGTCCTACCCGAGAACCTAGTAATTCTAACATTACCGACCGCGGAAGCCTTTCCGAACACTTCATTACATTCAACATCATCATTACCCCAAGTAGTTCTCGGTAAACATCTAATGTACCATCCACCGTGAATCACCCTATATATATATATATATATATATATATATATATATATATATATATATATATATATATATATATATATATATGTGTGTGTGTATTGGGTTTTTTCCGGGAGTACATCCAGTTGTCGGGTTGGTCCCTATCGGGAGCTTGCAGACGTTTCGCCAAAATCTCATTTGGCATCTTCGGTGCTTACTGTCGCGAGGTTCGTGACTGTCTGAGCGATATCGGTTCGCCGTGTAATATTTATGTCTTCTGGCCTCGGTCTTAGTCGGTAGCGATTGGCTAGCACTGGCGCTAGCTCCGCCCCCTGAGGCGTTTGCAACGTCTTTGTTTCCAGTCGTGCTCTGGATGTTGTGCTGTCCGGGTCTGCTGGTCTAAGAACGCTTTTCCACGTTGGCGGCAAGTGTAGAGCGTCGTCCCTCTTGTTTAGACTTCCCTGCTTTTCGATCTCTATGCCTTCTCTGACCAGACGTGTCCGAAAATGGTTTATGTTGGCTATTTCGTTGCAATCATCAAAGTTAATTTTGTGGCCTGTTTCTAGTTGGTGTTGGAATAATGCCGATGTTGTTTGCTTGTTCCGTATGCTTACTTTATGTTCCTCTATTCTGGCAGATATTTTTCGGTTTGTTTGCCCGATGTAGATTTTGTTACAGCCTGAGCATGGGATGCGGTACACTCCTTGATTTTCTAGCCTGACCTTGTCTTTCGGGTTTCTCAAGGATGCGCCTATTATTCGGTGAGGTTTGTATGCTGTCCTTATATTGTGTTTTCTTAAAAGCCTTCCGATACGGTCCGTTGTTCCTTTGATGTATGGCAGTATTACGTTGAATGTCTCTTCGGCTTGTTCTGTCGTTTTTTGTGTTTGGTGTTGTTGTATTGCACGGTTAATTGTCTTTTTTGAGTAGCCGTTTTGTTTTAGAGTGTTCGTTATGTTGTTGAGTTCTGCCTGCTGTGCATCGTTGTCGGTAAGGCGGATGGATCTTGAGATTAGGGTGTTTGCTACTGCCTGGATTTGAGTGGGGTGGTGGTGTGATTGTGCGTTGAGATATCTGTTTGTGTGTGTTGGTTTTCTGTATACCCTGTGTCGTAGGCGCCCTTCTGTTGTTCTTGTGACTAGAACGTCCAGGAACGGTAGCTTGTTTTGTTCTTCAATTTCGAGTGTGAACTGTATTTTTGGGTGTTGGGAGTTCAGATGTTTTAAGAAGTTGTAGAGCTCCGTTTTTCCGAAAGGCCATATGACAAATATGTCATCGACGTGTCTTAACCAGAGCTTTGGTTTGAGATGGGCCTTTTCAATGGCTTGCCTTTCAAAATAGACCATGAATAGGTTTGCCACAGCGGGAGAGAGGGATAACCCCATTGCTGCGCCTTCAGTCTGTCGGTAGAATTTGTTGTCGAATAGGAAATACGAGTTCTTTAGACAATGTCTTGCGAGATCCAGAACGTGGTCTTCAAAGTTCTCGTTCTCTGTAATTAATTCTAAGGCCTCGTCTATTGGGACGCTGGGGTACAGCGATTTTGCGTCAAAGCTTGCGATGATATCGTCTTTGCCAACCGATGTGCTGTTGAGGATATTTGTGAACTCTTCTGAGTTTTTGATGTAGGAGTCTGCTCTTTCTATAGCAGGTTGCATGATGTTGGCGAGATATTTTTCCAGTTTTTGGAGCGGGGAGTTGAATGCACTGACGATAGGTCGTAGAGGTGCGTCTTCCTTATGTATTTTTGGTAGGCCGTAGAGTTTGGGGCATCTGCTAGACTTTTCTCTTGGGGGTGAGTTTTTTCTGGGTTTCCGGGTCTATGGGTGAATTTTTGATTTTGGTTTTCGTTGTTTTTTCCAAATATGTTGTGGGATTCTTGGCTGTTTGTTTGTAAGAAGCGTCACTCAGTAGATCTCTCATTTTCTTTATATAGTCTTCGGTGTTCAAAACAACGGTGGCATTGCCTTTGTCTGCTGGTAGCACGGTGATATTTTTATTTTTGTTCAAGTTTTTTAGCGCCTGGGGTTCGGCTGTGCTGATATTCGGTTTGGGCGGTTTTGCCGTTCTGAGTGTTCTGGCGATGTCTTGTCTGATATTTTCTGCTTCTTGTTCGCCGATGTTGTGTAGGACGGATTCCACGTTGACAATTATTTCTTCTGATGGAATGTTCTTTGGTGTCATTGCGAAATTGAAACCTTTATTGAGGACGGACTTTTCAGTTTCAGATAGAGGGTAACTGGATAGGTTGTGGACCAACTTTTAAGAAAACACAATATAAGGACAGCATACAAACCTCACCGAACAATAGGCGCATCCTTGAGAAACCCGAAAGACAAGGTCAGGCTAGAAAATCAAGGAGTGTACCGCATCCCATGCTCAGGCTGTAACAAAATCTACATCGGGCAAACAAACCGAAAAATATCTGCCAGAATAGAGGAACATAAAGTAAGCATACGGAACAAGCAAACAACATCGGCATTATTCCAACACCAACTAGAAACAGGCCACAAAATTAACTTATTAATTTGATGATTGCAACGAAATAGCCAACATAAACCATTTTCGGACACGTCTGATCAGAGAAGCCATAGAGATAGAAAAGCAGGGAAGCCTAAACAAGAGGGACGACGCTCTACACTTGCCGCCAACGTGGAAAAGCGTTGTTAGACCAGCAGACCCGGAGAGCACAACACCCAGAGCACGACTGGAAACAAAGACTTTGCAAACGCCTCAGGGGGCGGAGCTAGCGCCAGTGCCAGCCAATCGCTACCGACTAAGACCGAGGCCAGAAGACATAAATATTACACGGCGAACCGATATCTCTCAGACAGTCACGAACCTCGCGACAGTAAGCACCGAAGATGCCAAATAAGATTTTGGCGAAACGTCTGCAAGCTCCCGACAGGGACCAACCCGACAACCGGATGTACTCCCGGAAAAAACCCAATACATGTTTTTCCATCCGTGAAACAGTACGCACGTATATATATATATATATATATATATATATATATATATATATATATATATATATATATATGAGCAATGATTAGTTGCTTGACCCACCCATCCCTTACATTGTATATATATATATATATATATATACATATATTACATATATATACATATATTACATATATTATATATATATATATATATATATATATATATATATATATATATATATATATATATATATATATATATATATATATATATATATATACATATATTACATATATATATATATATATATATATATATATATATATATATATATATATATATATATATATATATATACATATACATATATTACATATATATATATATATATATATATATATATATATATATATATATATATATATATATATATATATATATATATATATATATATATACATATATTACATATATTACATATATTACATATATTACATATATATACATATATTACATATATATACATATATTACATATATTACATATATATACATATATTACATATATATACATATATTACATATATATACATATATTACATATATATACATATATTATATATATATATATATATATATATATATATATATATATATATATATATATATATATATATATATATATATATATATATATATATATAGAGAGCAAGAAAAGTTTCCTCGACATGTTATTTCGGGAATTGATAATTTTCACTGGCCACGAAAATCACGCGATCTCACGCCCTTGGATTACCTTTTGTGGGGTATTGTAAATTATCTGCTTACAGCAATAATCCCTGAAAAATTTAGGCCTTAAACGAAACACTCAGGCCACCATTGAAAACATATCACGTGATATGTGTGAAAGATTAAGCGATTAATTGGGTCTCCAGATTGCATATCACCAAAGGAAGACAAGCGGGCCATTTGGAAGCGGTTATTTTCAAAACATAAGGCCATTATTTGTTTTTCAAGATAAAATAAACATTTTTGGTATTATCACTTTGCCTCATTTCAAAGTTCTGACACTCTTATTAGACAACGCTTTACTAAACATTGACTTTTGAATTTGATTAAAATATGTATATTGGCTGTAACATTTTTTTCTTTCTCGATATATGAAATTTTACACACTAAAGTTTGTGTATTTAAATAGTAATTCATATTCATAGGAATATTGACCATGTCCAAGTCAACTTGGTAGTGTCTTGAAATTTTGATAGGTTATTATTTTTAAGTATGGTACTCACGTTCCTGTCGGCATATTATTCAAATAAGTTGATGTTAACTATCTTAAATGTTTCAATTTGTCTATAGCCATTGGTAAAATTTAAAAGCCATTTGTACTATGAAGAAAAAGATAATGTACCCGAACGACTAAAGTCGCTGAAGGCGCTGCAACAGAGCAAAATAATCAATTTCAAAAATGGAGAATGCCAAGGTATAGCTTTTGAAAGCATATATCAGGGCTCTTATTATCCCACCCTCTCGTTACACAAAAATGTTACTGTTTCTGTAAATTTTGGACCAAATTTCAAATACCCGCCACCAACCAGTGAATACAATTGGAGAGCGGTAAGTAGAAACGTTATATTTTTAATCAGAAACATAACTATTGTCATTTTCTCCAAGCTGTCTGAAAAAGGAGAGGAAGCCATTAGTGAACAGACCATGGCCGATATAATTTTCCTCACCGAAAACGAAGGGAGGCTACGTCTTGATAGTTTTGTTCTCTGACATTAGTCTATATATTTTTCTTTCTATTCTACATATAGTAGCGTTCAAAATTATTTCGACGAAAACCATAATAGCTCAAGTGGTTTTTATTAAAAGTTTAAATGAAATTTAAGTTATCCAAGTATTGTTTTCAATAAGACGAAAATAAAAGAAATATATTGTTATTACTTAATGCTTCAATATTTTGTAGCATATAAAGAATTAATTTTATTATGAGCCGGCATTGAGAGAACTGTCGAAAGGGACTTTCTCCACTTGTCCTTAAAAGCTTCAAATTAAATCTCTTAATAATTTTGACAAATTACACTCAGTATCAAAATGATAGACACATCAGGAATTTCCTATAGGTAAATAATTAAGTATTTATTTCAAAAACAATCTTGGTTGGTCTTCTGCAAAGCAGCTTAAAACAGCTTCTGTGAAAGAATCACTCAAACTATTTACAAGTTTTCTATATACACTGAGCATACAAAGCCCGTTTTGTCTTTCTTCAATTATTGTTGATCTCAGCCAGGTTTTTACTCTTTTGAGAGTACTAAATGACTTTCAATGGTAGCTGTAGAATAAGGCATTGGCAATAAAATATCTAGGGCTGTTTTAACGTTTGGATAATAAGTTTCTGCATGTTGAATCACGTCTGTTATCTCAAAAGTTTCGAGATTTCCTCCTTGTTTGTCCAAAAAATCCGCCACAGCTCGGCTTCTGACGCAATCCCCTCTATTCATAAAATTTGGAGACTTCTTCCATACGATTTTTTAGATCTGGAGCTGTAATTGTGGTTATCTGAGCAGGGTGTAACAACGATAGAGCAAACGCCGGGATTTTGCCAGCAAAATGGGATTTTTGGTGCATATTTTCGACGCAAAACTGATTCTCTAAAAAAGTAAATCGTGTCATTTACAGTTCCGATGCAGTTGCGGATCTCAAGAACATTGTTTAAGTCGTTTAAAACAAGGTTTAGTTTGTGGCAGGCGGAGGGAAAATATAAGTTTCTCTCAATATTGTTTGTACACGGCCATCATTTCCATAAAACGCAACACAAAGAGAACGCACCTTTCAATCCTTTCGAATAAGCAAGCCAAGGCATTTCTAACCAAGTGTGGTTAAATTTACGCTAAGTGCGTAGCATCGCTAGTAAAATCATACTTTTATGGAGGCACTCAACATCGGCTTAACATTTCCATTCGCTTTTCGATAGTCATTAGAGAAGATCGTCCAATATCATTTTCATGACATTCCTCTTCATCTTCCAGAACTGACAGAGATTCAGATGCACGAGATTGAGAAGCCTCGTCAATAATGTTTTCAGGATTTACGGGTTCCGATTCCGATCCATCATCTTGATTCAGTAGTAAGTTACTCAAGTTTTCAATACTGTTATTTACTGCTACTGGATGATCAGAATGAGATTGTGTTGTAACTGCCACCTGATCCGCTTCACTAGTTTTACTGCCAGTAGAAAAATCATCCTCTTTATTTGTAGTTTTTCTCTTTTTTGGTTTTGTTGCTGCAAATATTTCAAAATTAAAAAACAAGCCAAAAAATAATGATTTGATTAGTTTGAATTGAAATTATGGCTCAACCACAATTTTCAAAACATCGCGTATGTGTAAGTACCTACCTCTTATTACCTAAGCTAGGTAAGTACCTAGAGTTTGTAATAACATAACTATTTAAGGGAGCGATTCGATTAAAGGTTCATTCATTTAATCGTAACGCATAATATAACTCAAATATGAGTTCTGAATGAAAATTTTAAAATACTTTTACTAATTTAAATAATTTTACTTTATCTACAATTGCATAAATAAAACAGTACTTAGGCATAGGCACATAATTAACCCACTAAATGTATGGGGAAGAGGAAGGGCTGGGGGTACGCTCATGCAAATTTGTACATTATTTTTTAAGATTTTTCAGAATAACACATTAATATGAAAACTTCAATGAAATGAATCTTTGCTCAGCTAAATTCAACTGAAGACTTAACATTAAAAAAAAACGTAATATTTTTAATGGATTTTAAGTGCGTCGAAATGTTAAACCCTCAGTTTTATAGAAAAGAGGAAAGGTAACATGAAGAAAACAAACATTTTAGTATAATGAAATCTTTCCACCACCGTTTCTTAAATTAAAAAATATTTTTGATAATAAATCATATTGCTGTTTTATTGTTGTTATGTTGTGTTGTGTTGTGTTGTTAGGGAATTTCTTCCCATGAAGCCTGAATAGCACTTTTCAAATGTTCCATATTTTTAAATTGTCTTGACAGCTAATAGGCTAATGTCAGACAAGGCGTCCTGGTTGGCGCTACTTAATGACCAAAATAGTTTAATTTGGGCGTTCACACGGAGTGGCGCGATCTGGCGAAATTAAACTTCAGTCATATCCTTAGAAGATAACTTTTGTTGAAGAAAAAACTTAATTGTATTTAATTTTTCTTTTAATTTCTGTGGTATGTCTTAACATTTTGATATTGAGTGTACTATGCGAAATTCAAATTTTAACGTTGGGATAATAGTTTTACCCAATATGTGTATTTTATTTTTCTAACAATAATAAACTATTACCTATAGTACTAGTACATTCTGAAACCACTGTATATTCTGAGTATATAACATTCTTAGACAGTTTTGAACGCTACTGTACTTTATACATGTATAAATATATAAAAAAAAAGATTAAATTAAAAACATTTTAATTAAATGGTAACTGTTTTATATTAAAATAAAATCTACATTTAAAACATTATAAATCTTTTCTGTTTGCACTATCCCAAACCACTCTGTACTTTCCCACTTGTAAACAATGAGAGCTTGTACTCCAGCCTAAAAATGTTTAAAGTTATATACAGAACATTTTTATTTGCTGTTTGTTACCGTTTATACTTAAAGCAGTGAAGAACATTGAATGTTCTTGTTTAACAAATTCGTCAAAATTTTTTAGGTATGTGTGGGGAAGATTCCTAAAATTATTATTAAACTTCTCGTAGGACTTCATGTATGTAAAGAGTCTTGTTATTGGAGTGGGGTGATGTAGTTGTCTTTTAGAGTAGATATCCTAAAAAGGCACAATGTTCCTTAAAAAGAAACTAAATTTGCTATAAAAACGTTTATTCTTTTTAGAGAGAACAGTTGAAAAACAATAAATCTTACCAAATCAATAGTGTTATAAATGCTGGTAGCTATGGCAAGACAAACAGCATGAAAATATGCTGTTACAATATCTTCAGCAGTTTCTCTATTCTTCAGGCATGCATAAATTGTCCTACTATTACCACAAACAAGCAACAAATATCTTTTATCTTGATAAATATTGCACAATTCCTTTACATCCACTGCTAGGCAACATTTTAAAGGATCTTTTAATGATTCACCCAAAACAACATCAAAACCACAAATGCTTTTTACTAAAAGTTGTCAGAAATTCAAGCAAAGACAATATTGAAAAACACTAAATATATTACCTTTAAGTCCAGTACCTAATAAAACTGCTTCCCTCTCATTAATTTTATATGGATTTAATACAGTCCCAATACTAAAATAAGTTTTTAAAACTAAAGCTAACCTTTGCTTGTTGAATGTTTTAAATATCAAAGATTTCACTGCTAAATAATTTGTATATAAATGGAGAAACATAAGACAAAATATCAAAGTCCATTCTCCCCTGAAAGAAATATATGAAATACAACATATATAAAAGCTATTTAAATATACTTACAATGGAGATGTGATATAATGTAGCAGAAAAATACTTGTAAAACTTCCAATCAAGTTTACCACAGTTTCCTGACTGCCATCTTTAGCCGAAATTTCTGCCATATTATCTTTTATTGCCTGATGGTGTGTTATGGAGGCTCTAGTTGCTCCCCCAGTGATTCCAACCTAAATATATCCAGATATACTCAAAATACAATCTTTATATACCCTACTTACAATTGATTTCATACCTGAGGTAATACAAAGAATTTGCATTGAATAAGAACTAAAAAATGGTAGGAACAGTTCTATCAACATTGCAGAATCATTCAATATGTCAGCAAAGAATCTCCATTTTTTACAGTCACAATCTAAACCACTCCTTAAATGTATCAGTAAGATATTTTTACGATTTTTTATTTTTATTTATACCCTTTCCACCATGCAAACAAAATTCTTCCAATCATCCCAGTTCCATCTTTCAATATCCAAGTAATAGAAGCTGATAAAGCGTTGGCACTACTATCACCTACACCTACCCCCTTTAAAATTGCCCTAGTTGTAAAGGCTCCGATGATTGTACTACAAAAAGCTTGTAAAGTATCCCATATTTGATATTCCAAATAATCCTCACTGACAGACTCTGGATATCCATATGGTAAGAGAACTTCTTTAAAGAAGCTTGAAATACTTCGAAAGTTGTGCCAAAAATTATTTTTCCGTATCGCAGGAATAATTTCATTTTGATCTAAAACATTGTTTATTAAATACAAAAATTAAAGATTTACGAATAATTACGTTTCATATAAGTTACGACATCTACAGATCCACATTGCTCTGATATAATCAATTCCTCTTCAGACATAATTATTAGTAAACTACATCAAATTCTTAGACAAATATAAAAAAAATAATCTTAAATATCAGATTCATTAAAAAATCACTAGTTTTGACTTACGTGATATGAAGTTAGATACATACAATAATCGAAGGCCTTGATTTGCTGGCAAACTGCCCTACGATTAACTAAAGAAGAGTATCTTGTCTATATTTTTATTAAATAATAAAACGAGAAGATTATTGACGTAAGCTTTTATCAAAAAAAAAATAATGTACAAATAATTTAGTACAAAAAAGTTATTATAACTGAAAGGATAGATATTTAATCGACATCTAATCTTTGTCGACTATTTCGTTTCGCCCCTGATTGGATTTTTCTCTTTTTAAAGCCAATTGTACCATCGAAATCATCTAAACTTTCAATGGTTTTTTCTTTGAACTCTCTCACTACAGGCTCAGGTTCCACTTCAACTACTACGGGACAATCAGGATATTCCTGCTGAGGCAGTTGTAAGTCAATGGGAGCTCTAAAACGGCATTGATTGTTATTAATAATGTTGGTTAGTTAATTTTATCAATTTAACCGTTTTTTTGTTAATTGTTATTTAAGTGTAGTATAGTAGGTAATAAGTAGAAGCTTACTTTTCTTTCACAGTTTGCCACCTGCCATAGGGATTAGTTCTACCTGGTTCTAATATAGGACCATAAGTTGGAGGTGGGGTATCTTCTTTGACACGTCTCTCTTTAAGTTTTTCTCTCTCTAATCTTGCCCGTTCTTCTGCATCTTCATGCTGTTGATCTTGTAACCTGTTAATTACGACACTATTTATGTTTGTTAATTTTTAACTTAATATAAATCACCTTAACAGTGCTTCTTTTTGTTTATGTTTTTCTACTTCTTTCAGTTGCTTAGCAGTGTCTTTATTTCTTTCTTCTCTCTGTTCTCTTATTGACAGGTAACCTTCTGGAGGAGGTTGCCAAATAGTTTCTAAAAAGTCGTAAATAAAAATGTTTAAAATGTGGAACACAACACTTCTGTTATACCATTTGTAAGAGTATTCCAATAATAACTTTTACTGTCTTTTGTAACTACTTCATGCCATATTTTTCTACTTCCACTAGCTATTTGTAAATTTTCTTCTTTTAATTTCTTTTTGATGGCTATAGAGGTAAGATCGGCGGTAGCATTACGTTCCACATCTTTTTTGTACGCTTCCAGAGCAGCTGATTCCATGACCCTAATAGTAGCATCAAACTAGAATTTTTATAATTAAAAACCAAATTGTTTCATAATATAAGCGAGAAAATGAACCTTATCTGACTCCTTCTGAGCTTTGGCGCTATCCTTGGAGATAGTTCGTAGTCGTTTTTTGACATTTTCTTTGTGTCTTCGACCATTTTCATGAAAATCTCTGCTCTAGAATAATATTTTAAACATAGAGTTTAGACATTTTCAAGGCCCTGAATTACTATAATGTAATATCCATCCGTGAAACCATTCATTTAAGGAATTTTCACATTCTTGACGACGTTTTGCCAAAATATCATCTGGCATTTTCAAGTGTTTGCTCTCTTGTAGACAGCTTCGAACGAACCAAATATACCAATAGACGAAGCTTTAGACAAAATCGTATTAAACGAAAACTTTCCCTCTCATATAGTTAACTCTCCGAACATTGCATGAAAAATGCCTACTTCATGTTCAACAAACAACTCTATAGACAAACAGACGAGGTACCCATGGGGTCCTCGCTTTCACCAGCTATGGCCAATCTTTACATGACATATTTCGAAAAAGAAGCCCTAACACACGCAACACTAAACCCCAAGCTATGGAAGCGATATGTGGACGACATCTTTATAATATGACCACACAACCGAGAAGACCTTAATAATTTCTTAACCTACATTAACAACATACACCAGAAAATCAAATTTACATTAGAAATCGAACAAGATTTTTACCTGCCATTTTTAGACCTTCTCACAAGAAAACTAAATGGAAAACTGCAACATACCGTCTATAGTAAACCAACCCACACAGACAGATATTTGAATGCAGAATCACATCACCATCCAACTCAGATCCAGTCACTCGTAAATACATTAATCTCAAGGTCATATCGCCTAAAGGAGCTGGGAACAAGACAAAAGGAACTAAAGTACATAAAATATGTCCTCAAACAAAATGGATATGGAGAAAACACCATCAAGAATGCTATAAATAAACAAAGGCATGCAGAAAAGGCTAGAAGAGAAAATGCAGAACTCGTTAAAAAAAAGCCTTCCTGCTATACATCACAGGAGTCACCGATAGAGTTGCAAGAATTCTTAGAAGAGTGCAAAGCTGTCTACCAAGAGAGCAAAGACTTGAAAATGCCACATGAGATTTTCGCGAAACGTCGTCAAGAATGTGAAAATTCCTTAATGTAGGTAATATCTCTCTGAACACCGCCTCAAAAACACATCTTTTTCCCTCAACTAATGGAAACAGATAGACTAACGGCGCTCCAATTACAGACTTCGAAAGAAAAGCATTAGCCAACGCTCCCTTAAAACCTAAACTTTCAAAACGCTACGAAGATGATATATATGGCCTCATGGCAACGTACTTCTGAACGGCTTTCTACCCAATTAAGGAAATCCTAATCCTACCTAACGAAAGCCATCCCACAATACAGTTCAACATAGAAATCGAACAGGATCGGAAACTACCGTTTTTGAATCACAAGAAAACCTTTAGGAACAGTCGAACACAGAGTGTATAGAAAGCCGATTATACCTCAATGCCAAATCCCATCATCACCCTTCTCAAATCCAAGCGATAGCAAACACCTTAATTTCCAGATTCTTCCCAAGTGACACAACCAGATAAACGAAGTGAGGAACTACCAAAAATTTCCACAGTTCTTAGACAAAATGGCAATTCAGAAAACTGCACCAGGAAGGCCATTCACCGCCAGGAAACCCAAACACGAAGATTACTAGAGGATCAAGAACCAAATGCTCTTGATGCCCTTCTAACCTGCGTAAAAGGAATCACGGACAGAGTAGGCAGACTATAAAGAAAACACACGATAAGAACAGTCTACAAGTCGCACAAAACTGTTGTAGAGTCAGACTAAAAAATCAAGTGGTATATAACATATCTTATTCCGTCTTCAGCAGAAAATACATAGGATAAACAAATAGACGGATCTCGGTCAGAAGACAAGAACATCAAAAGAACTTAAAAAAACAAACAAACCACTTGTTCTCCTGTTCTTTTTTTGAGGGGGCCAAAGATATAGCAAATATTGAAAACTACAAGGTCCGTATAATCAGAAATATCTTTGAAATAGAAGAAAGGCGTGAACTGACTAAACGAAATAAAGCTCGCAACATTCCAATAGTGTGGAAATCGCTTTCGAAGAAATAACAAATACCGCATCGTGGCGACGAGGAAAAATTAACAAACAGACGCTGGGAAGCGGAGCTGAGTGTCGCGACCAACACACACATACACACTCACACGCACGCATATATATATATATATATATATATATATATATATATATATATATATATATATATATATATATATATATATATATATATATATATATATATATGCGTATATAATACACACTTTTATTTCTATACTATAAAAGTAATGTTCAATGTCCAGCAAAAGTATTCATATTTTTTTTAATTAAAAGGTATAATTTAACAAAGCACATAATTTTGGGTTTTTTGAATTATGATTGTCTGCTATTGCATTGAAAGTGGATTCGTTAACATATACACTCAGTAAAGTCTCTGAACACCCGTAATGAAATTGAAACAAACCTCATTTTTCGGCGAACTAAACGTCAAATGTTAAAGTTGATTAAAAACACAATTTCATGTAACAATAAACTTTATTGTATGCACAAAACATTCGATAGAAATATAACTGTATAACGTAAACAACAATAATTTTAAAACAATATACGAAAGTATGTAAAAAAAGTCTCTGAACACGTTATTTTTCAAAACTGTTATAAACAAAGACATTATTTCAATTTTATTGCAATGTTGCCTGTTGGTCCACCCTTACTTTTTATAACAGCCAATAAACGGTTTTTCATTGAATAAACTAATTTTTTGTTATGTCTGTGGGATATGAGTCTATTCCTGTAAAATGTCTTCTCTAAGGTGCTGTTCGTTTTTAATCATTTTCTTTTTAAGTTGCCTTCCAATATAGCCCCACAAATGTTCGATAGGATTCAAATCTGGCGATTGGGGCATTGTGCAGCAGCCATTCCTGTGTTTTTCGAGCCATATGCTTGGGGTCGTTATCTTATTGGAAACGGAAAATATTTTCTATGCCTAATTTAAATTGCATTATCATTTCAATTCTTTTTTAAGATATTGATGTACATGTATTGATCATCATCCCATCAATTATGTGCAAATTTCCAACTCCTGCAACCCCAAATGAGCAACCCACCGCCCCGTTTTTGACCGTCGCCACAATATTTTTTAGTTTTAAATGTTCCCATGTCTTGCGTCACACTTTTTTCCTTCCATCGGACCCTGAGACTTCTATTGGCTTCGCCAGCGACGATAATAGTCTCCCAAAATCTAATCGGCTTGCTTAAATATTCTTTATTAAACTCGAGGCGTTTTTGCCTGTTATGTTTGCTTATGGAGGGCGTTTTCCGATGCGTTCGTCCGTGCAACCCTTGTTTTTTAATAATATTACGGACTGTTTGAGGCGTTACTGGTACATGATAATCTTCTAATTTCGGCAGGTACTTGAAGCTAGATTGGTGTTAACTTCTTTAATGACTGCACGCTTTTGGATGTTGTTTAATTTTTCTGGCCATCCTGAACGAATCAGCATTGCCGAGCTCCTTATACCGGAAAAAATATAGTGAATTGTCGACAGTAGCTTTTTAGTGGCTGATTGGTAAATCATGAATGGTATTTAGATAAAATTAACAACATTAAACAAACGATCAAGCCGTAGACGGTATACTTTCTTAAACAAAAGTGTTTATGTTATTGTGTTTACACCTATACAGCTGTTCAGAAACTTTTTTGCCCGTTTCTTTAGGAAATTCATGATTAAAATGGAAATAAATAACCTTTGAATTTAACAATTGATTTTCCAATTTTCAAGTCTTTAAATAATATATGGGATTAACAACAATAATATTTTTCAAATCTTATGACTTATAATAAACAATTTGCAGCACATATTTTCATCAGGCCAGTAAGTATTCGGAGACTTTTTTTACTGAGTGTATGTTACAATAAGAGGTTTTATTAACATTGCTTCAATTCTAAAAATAATCGCCTACAATAAAGAAATTTCGTTATTTAGGAAATAAATACATTTGCTGCCTACTGTATATACTCGGGCATTTATTCAATATACTTACTGGTTTATTATCCGCTATCCAACACTTGCAGAAATCGCAGTACTTCCTATCTTGCGATTTCCAATAATCCGCCCTAAATAATCACCCAAATAGACAAATAAAACGGAAAAAATAAAAATAAAAATGGATAAACGAAAAAACAAACCCGGCAAAGTAAAAATAAACACAATCCATTTGGCGCGGACTAACTTAAAATAACGAAACGATAAGAAAATCCGTATTCGCAAACAAATCATCAAGATATGTGTATCGAAAGGAAAATAAACTTTGGCCTTTTGAAATTTCTCCAGCGCTCTTATAAATACATATACAACGCGTCTACTAAACTTTAGATCTGGCATTGTAACAAGTTTATACGTAAAAGAAATGACACCGTACATTGTTTAATATCTGCCGAACATGGCTCATTTCGAACTATACACAATAATTTGAAAAAATACACCATATTAAGAGTGGAGAATTATGAAACACTGAAATATAAAAACACTGCCGAAGAATCACTCATATCATTAAAAGATAACTTTTGTTGTTCTAAAAAAATTATATTCTTGAGAGTTGGATAACTGGATGAGCTGGATGAGAAAAAAACACTTTTACATTTTCATGATACTTTCTCCTCTCATTTGCCGGCTAGAAAAAAAATGCATTAGTTACATCACCCAGATGTTTCTGTTAGAAAGGGTAACGCAAAATTCACGCAAGATTTGAATTTGCCGCCATTTATGCGGTAAAGTGTTGACAATCAAAAAAAAAGAATACAGTTTGACAGCTGACAGTTTAGGGTTAGTAAAAATGTAGCACTACACGAAAGAACAACGCGTTTTCATTATTGAATAATATTTCAAAAATAATAAAAGTTTGGCTGCTACAAGAAGTGAAATCAATATAGTATATTGATTTAACTTCGTCAACTGTGAAGAGAGTTATTACAAAATTCAGGGAGACTGTAAGAGGAGGAGACAGAAGTGCAGAAACATCGATTCGGCATCGTGGACAAGAATTGCAAATTTCAAGTAGCTCTCTACAGTGTATACTCACTAAAGATATGCGTCTCCATGCTTATAATGTTTAATTGGCACAAGCACTACAGCAGTGTGGATTTTGGTCCAGCGGGGTCATTGGCCCCTACTTCTTTCAAAATGAAGCTGGCGCCGCCATCACTGTCGCCGGCGAGAGGAACAGACATAGGTATGATAACCAATTTTTGTAGCCTAAATTGGAAGACATGGATCTCAACAACATGTGGTGCCAGCAAGACGGCATTATGTGCCACACAGCGCATGCAACAATGGATCTTCTGCACGACTAATTCGACAGCATAGTTATCTCGTGTTTCGGCGACTGGCCACCGAAATCGTGTGATTTAATGCCATTAGACTTTTTCTTGTGGGGCTACGTTAAATCACGGATCTATGCGCATAAGCCGCAGACGAGTCATGCCTTAAAAATCAACATAACCAACGCCATCAATGATATCGAGCCCGATCTATGCGATCGAGATATCGAAAATTGGATATCTAGGATACGCGCCGCCTAGCGAAGTCGCCGAGAACATTTGGCCGATATCATATTCCGCACATAATCTAATCGAACACTCTTTCAAATACAAAATAATAATAATCCTCAGTAATTATTCTTGCAATCTTACCAGAATTCGATACAATTTTTAGTATTTTTTCACTTCTTGCCAGAGTATGTGACATCCCAGTTGAACGATGAGTTCCATGTCTCACTGAAGCGAATAAACTTGGCAATCCATGAAAAACTTTTCATCTCATCTGCTTATTTTTTTCCAAAATGAATCAAAATTTTTTTACAAAATAAACTATTGCATAACTGAAATAAACTGATAAATTGTTATAAAACCTCTAGAGGATTAAGAAATTTTAAATATAAACAAATGTGTCTAACATTTTGACGACCAAAAAAGTAAATGTTTACTAATAATTGTATATACTCAACTTTAATTAAACTGTCCCCCCTTTCCAAAATTTTAACTTGTATTTAAAATGAATAAGAAAACCTTAAAAAAGAATAATAAAACTTACTGACTGGTATTATTGCACCAATGCTGCCGAAGAGTAAGTGTGGATTCAAAGCATGTAGCGAAACAGTAAGAAAAATGCCGATAACAAAATTAAAACCTATTTGTGGTCTTTGTAGATCTGGCGAAGCCGTCTGACTCCACTGACAGAAATATAATGTAGAAGCTCTTCGACATCATAGGATGCCCGCCTAGGCTGGGACACATAACTACACTGCTGCATAATGACATAAATGCAAAGTTATGACACAAATGGGCGAAACTGAGGCTTTTGAGATTAACACCGGTGTTCAGCAGGGTTGTGTGATCGGCCCGACGCTTTCCTTTGTGTTTGGTGGCGCTGTCCGGCATCATGTCAGAGACAGATTCAGTGAAAAAATCATATAGAATGAATTGATGGATTCAACTTGGCATGACTTAAAGCCAAATAAAAAACAAAGGAGGTTAGCATCGTAAAGCTACACTATGTGGATGACTGCGCTTGTAGCGCATAGTGCGAAGCCGTTGCCTGGTTCTAGACTTACTTAGTGCCTATGGTGTGTTCGGACTTAACGAAAATATTGCAACAAACTGTTCCTAATAAGAAAGAAGGGTCAGCTGATATTGTGGTGAACAGTCAACCACTGGAAGAAGTAGCATGCTTTCCGTATTTGGAAATATATAAATATATACAACGCGTACCAATCCACTGCAGGATGAAGGCCTCTTCAGCATGGTTCCAACTCTCGCGGTCCTGAGCTTTCTTCTGCCATTCGGGTCCAATATACTTAATAATATCATCAGTCCATCATGTTTTCGGTCTTCGCCGTGGACGTTTGCGATCAAGTGGTATCCAGTACCGGACTGCCATGGTCCATCTTTCGTCCCATCGTCTCGCTATATGGCCTGCCCACTTCCATTTCAATTGCTTTATTCTTCCAATGATGTCACTCACTTTCGTTTGTTCTGATCCATGTGCAGATCTTTCTATGCCGTCTAGTAATGCCAAGTACACATTTGTCCATTCCCCTCTGTGCTACTCGAAGTTCTTGAATGGACGGTGATGTGACTGTCCAGGTCTCACTTCCGTATGTCATAACGGGCAGGACACACTGATCAAAGACTTTTCTTTTCAGGCAAAGTGGTAGTTTGCTCTTAAACACTATGTTGAGCCTGCCAAATGTTTGCCAGCCACATTTAATGCGTCGTTCCACCTCCCGGACGATATCTCCTTCCAATGAAAACCTCTGACCAAGATATATATATAGTGATCCACAAATTCCAAATCCGTTCCTAAAATCCTAAAATAGAAATCCTTTTGTCCTTAGCAAATTTATAGAACATGACCTGACTCTTCCTCTGGTTTATTTTCAAGCCAAATGGTTCCTCAGTCCTTTGCAGCTCCTGTACGTGTCTTTGCAACTCTTCTAGGTCTTGTAAAAGAAGAACGATATCATCTACGAACCTAAAATTATTTAAGTATGCACCATTAATCCTTGTTCCATCCTGTTCCCAATCCAGATTACGGAACACTTCTTCCAGACAGGCTGAGATAAGAAGAGGCGATATTGCGTCACCCTGCCGTACGCCCCGCTCTACATTTATTCCAACCTCAAGATCGTCAAGGTGGACTGTCGCTGAAGCTTCATCATATATCAATCCGAGTAGATTTACATAGGCTTTCTCTACACCTTGATTAAGCAATGCATCCATTATAGCCTGCTTTGAGATTGAATCAAATGCTTTATCATAATCGATAAAAAGTCAAGCCCGGTGGTATAGTGTATTCGTTGTGTCTTTCTACGACCTGCTGTAGAACCTGGATGTGATTGAACTGATGTGACAATGTTACATAAAACACTAGCAAAATTATATTCGGAATGCCTCAAACAACAAAAAGTACCCAACTTATGGAAAAATGCAGAAGTGATTCTTTTATATAAAAAAAGGAGCATAGGAAGATTTAAAGAACTACCGTCCAATAAGCCTCCTATCAGTGGTGTACAAAGTTTTCACCGAGATAATATCTAAAAGAATATTACGAAAACTTAATGACGCACAACCAAAAAAGCAGGCAAGATTCAGAAGTGGATTCAGCACAATGGATCCCATTCAGGTTCTACAGCAGGTTATAGAAAGACACAACGAATACACTGTGCTTGGCTTTTATCGATTATGAAAAAGCATTTGATTCAACGACAAGCGGCAGCCCATCTCGATGATTTTGAGGTTAGAATTCTAACCTCTTCCTCTAGCTCTACATTAATCATGTAGAGCGGTGTACGGCAGTGTGACGCAATATCGCGTCTTTTTTTCTCAGCTTGTTTGGAAGAAGTGTTCCGTAATCTGGATTGGGAGCAGGATGGAATAAAGATGGTGCATACTTAAACCATCTTAGATTCGCAGATGATATCGTTCTTCTTTCACAACCCAGAGGAGCTACAAAGACACACAGAAGAGCTGCAAAGAGCTGGAGAACGATTTGGATTGAAAATAAACCAGAAAAAAAGGCAGGCTATGTTCAATAAATTTCCTGAAGACAAAAGAATATCTATTTTAGGAACGGATTTGGAGGTTGTGGATTACTATATATATATATATATATATATATATATATATATATATATATATATATATATATATATATATATATATATATATATATATATATATATATATATATATAGTAATGTGCTGGCAGGCATTTGACAGGCTCAGCATAGAAAAGAAAAGCCTGAAAAGAAAAGTCTTTGATCAATGTGTCCTGCCAGTTATGACATATGGAAGTGAAACCTGGACACTCACATCGCAGTCAATTCAAACACATCGGGTATTGCCAAAGGATGCAGGAAATCCGGAGGTCCAAAAAGAAGATACAAACACATCAAAAAATCGTTCTTAAAATTGTGCCAAACATTGTCTCAACAGAAAAAGACAACAAACGGCAGACATAAAATGGCGTAAGGAGATATTAAGAGATATGCAGCATCGCCAAAAAGCCGTAGTCAAAAGGTGAGCAGGAATTGCCATACAGGCTGGACCGCGTGTACCAATTTAGTGTCCTCCTGACCTTAAATGCCCAGCATGCGGAAGCCCATGGAGATCTAAGCTGAATTATTTGAGCCACTATAAAACCCATAATGCTTCAACAATGATTCAGCAAAATTAATAGCCATAGTACTCGTATCGAGTTGACAGCCATAAAAAATGTATAATGTTCTGATTGAGCAACCCTGTATTAAAGCATAAAACTTTCATTTATAGCTGGGGCAGGGTAATAGAAATCGTTTACAATTTCAAACGGGCTCGTAATTCCTTTGAACGATCCGTGAAAACGACGCAGGAAAAAAGATATTTAACGGCAGCGAGGAAAGTTTAATTGCCCATAAAACTAAACAAAACGAACGTCGTAAATCGCCTGCCAGCGGTCGTATCGACGAATCGAGCAGGAATGTCGAAACATCCTCTTCGACAGAGACCTTATTCACCGAAATATATAATTATAATCTATATGTATATAATTATTTGATGTCTGGATCTATTTCTGGCACTCATTCGTTATGATTTATTCAATTCGGGTCTGTGCCGGCATGGAATAGGATTGCACAATCTCCTCACGCCTCGTACCTCAAGTAAAATACATCCAAACCGACGAATTTTCATTGATCCATATCTAAATAACCCTAAAAAAGTTCTTTCTGCGTTTTTTTTTTAGAGAAAAAATTGTAGAAAATTTAAGAACCTTCAAAGGACACCTGTTATAAAAACAGAATATATTTACTCTAAAATCCGCACAAACCCACTATTGGCGGCTTGAAAACTAATATTCGTCAAGCCGTAGCCGCCATTCAGTCCGAAATGTGCGCCAGGATCATCGAAAATTGGAGCGAGTGTATCCGTGTCTGCAAAGAGAGCCGTGATGGTCATTTGGCTGAATCTTGTTCAAATCATAAATTGCATGTCTGAATCTCTTAAATAAAGCAATCGGAATCGCTTTTAAGCATAAAAAGTTTTGTTTTATTTAATTTTGAAGTTGAATTTTGATCTTTCTTATTGGTAGACCCTTAGGGGTAGGTATCGGACGTCGCAAGACGTTCTGAGATTAATAGACAGAAAAAAGTTTTATATTAAATAAAAAAAGAAATAAATATATATACATAAACTTTTTTCTTAAATAAGCCATAGAAGAGCATGTAAATGTCATATATTCTCGTGTCGAACTTAATAGCAGCCAAAGGCTGTGCCAACATTTTTATTTAATGCAAATGAAACTCGATTGTATTACAAAATAACAATAAAAATATTAAAACGTCAGGATAATTCAGAAATAAAACACGAAAACATTAACCGTACGGATTTATTTTGGCCAGCGGTTTTATTTAACTATTACGTTTCTTAATGGACCTCCATAGATCAAATAGAAAAACAACACCGAACACAAAAGCGTTACTCCCCAAAAAAAAAAACAATGAATATTCGTTTATTAATAATACTACTCGTTTTTGTACAAATAAAGTCGGTTTTACAATACATTTTTGGTTCTTCTGCACTGTCAAATATCATCGTAAATAATTACACAAGGATGTTATTAAATTTTCATTAAAATAGGTACATTAGATTAATGTCATAAAAGATTTGTTCTAGCGACGATTTCAAATGGTTTCAAATCGTCCGGAGTTTGCGCAGGTGAATGTACGCGAATGTTGCGTTCATCTGCGCAAACTCCGGACGATTTAGAACAGTTTGAAATCGTCGCTGGAACAAACTTAATGTTAAGAAGAAAACGACAGATAATATACTAACAATGTAATGACATGTGTCAATCTCCTTTGACGAGCATATTTTGAAATAATAGCTTTGTTCTAGCAACAATTTGAAACCATTTGAAATCGTCGCTAAAACAAAGCTTATGACATACTTGTAATTAATGCCATAATTCTAAAAAAGAAGATAAAATATTTTATTTTTTGATAGTTGATAAAAAGAATTTTGCTAAATTCTAATTTTGCCCATTATATATATATATATATATATATATATATATATATATATATATATATATATATATATATATATATATATATATATATATATATATATATTTATAACGAGACAAAATGAAACATATGAGACATGAGACATATGTCAAAGTCATTTGACAAGTATTTTACCATTTTATAAATTTTAAATGATTGAGTATATAAATTTACGATGAATGTAACTATAAATTTACCTTTACATATAACGTCATAGAAAGGCCCATATCTATAAATAAGTAAGATAAACCTACGACAAAATACTGTCACTGTTGTTAAATAAAAAGTCTATATTTGTAAAAATCCCTGTAATATAGAGTATACTTTTATCTAGAAACTCCATGGTTCTAGTTTTTTTTTTACTTTAATTTAACATACAGAATGATTTTCGTTGAACATACATAATATAACGCATGCACCCCTCAACGATTCATTAACACCAGAAGATGGAGGTGATTTAAAACAGTCATTTTAAGACAGACACTTACAATTATTTCATGAATTATACATACGCCTGCAAGTATCAAAGCATAAATTTAGCAAGAGGCTGTCATTAAAATATCCGTTTCAATTCTAGTTATTATATAATCAAGAGAATCACTTTGTATTTATTGACTATCTACACTAATACTACAAGTATGTATAATTTATTTAAATATAATTCACTTAAGTACCAATACTACACAAAGATTAGCATGATGCGTGTCGATCGACCGTGTCGTGTTTTCAGTGTCGTTAATTCGATTAAGAGGAATCCTAATGAGTGACAGATCGACGACCGCAATCTTTTACCACTAAGGGTTTACAAGGAAAAATTGGTATTTTGTATCACAGATAAGGTTAATCAGACTAGATATATACGTGTAAATAAGTACAAGGTTGTTCCAGTATCAACTGTACATACATTAAAGTTTAAATGGAATGCCATAGTGCGAAAACTAATTAAAACATCTTCCAGATCACTCATCACTTGCTTATAGTCTCAGTTTAACAAACAAATAAAAACAATAACTGTGACTTAGTAATTCGTAGATATCACATAACTTTAAGGCCATAACTTTAAAAAAGAAGATATTTCAGTTGATATTTTGACAGTTAAAAAAGTAATATGCGTCAAACATCAAACAGCGCCAAACAAACAACAAACAAGTATATTTTGAAATGTCATTATATTATATTCTTGACATCATTTGAAAGAAAAAAGTAACTTACAGCAAGAATCAAAAACCTAAAGATTTCGGAGAAAATAATGTCGATTTTTCTAAAAGATAGTGTTCCTAATACATTTGTTGGTGTAGAGTAATGGCGTTTTGGATGGTAAACAAACGCCATTAAAAGCCCGTTAGTTATTAATTGTCATTGTGTAAAAAAGGCAATTTTTCATTACTTTAAATATGTTGAATTATGAGCCAGAAAAAGACGTTTTGCGGAAAGTTTAATAACCTTGTTTCATTTGAAGAAAACGGCTGCTGAAAGTTATCGATTGTTGGTTGAAGCTCGTTTTAAAAGTGATGATTTTGATATAAAAGGCGAGGAGCGTACAGGACAGCCCAAAAAGTTTGAAGATGCAGATTTGCAAGGCTTACTGGATGAAGACTCAGCTCATACGTTTAAACCATTGGCAGAAGCATTGAATGTTGCCCAATCCACCACTTTCGAACATCTACACGCATTGGAAAATATCCAGAAAGAAGGAAAATGGGTTCCATATGAATCGAAGGAAAGATGAAAAACCACTTGTGAAGTTTTGCTGGCCATACAGAAAAGAAATGGTTTTTTGCATTGAGTTGTGACAGGTCTATTTTGACCAGCCTTCAACATCACAACCAGTGCACAATATATATAAAAATTTGTATATCACGAACTGCTAAAACCTGATTACTGGCAATCGATATCGACAACAACTGATAAAATCTAATCGAGCATTTAAGAAAAAATGGCCAGAATATGCCCAAAGATACGATAAAGTAATTTTTCAACATGGCAATGCTCGGCCCCATATCGTAAAATATGTAAAAACTATTTGGAAAACGTTAAATGGGAGATACTACCCCAACGTATTCACCGGACTTAGCCTCTTCAGACTACCACTTATTTCGATCGATGCAGCCCGGACTTTCAGAACAACACTTACATTCTTACGAAGAAGTGAAAATTTGACTCGATGAATGGTTGGCATCAAAAAACCAAAAGTTCTTTTGGCGCGGAATCCGTTCTTTGGCAGAAAGATGGAACAATGTAATATCTAAAAATGGTCAATTATTTTGACCAATTTATTTGGTCAATTTATTTTGTGATGGAAACAAACGTTCAAATTTTGCGAAATAATCGACATTATTAACCGAAACATATATTAATTGTGTGTATATTTGGTAAATAATTGGTTATTATTTAAGAACGAAGTTATACACAGCCAAAAAATGAAATTGGCAATCCTCATGACAAAGGGTGTTGGCAACAAAAATTTGTTCAGTGTGTATTTAAATTCCATTTAAAACCAAAACTGTATTATGTGCGCGAATATCATGATATGCTTCTTATCTACGGAGAAGCTGCTACCAGATTAGAAATATATCAGGACTTTTTTAACGAGTTAGGAAAAATAGGTCAAAACGAGTCCAGGCTTGCATAGACTCAAATGGGGGACATTTTGAACAGTTAATTCAATAAAAATAATTAATCATGTGTTTCTTAATGTGACGTAAATCGTTTAAAACGTGTTATGATGCGAAAAATTAGTGCTAGTAATGTCAACTTTAACATTAAACGGCATTAAGATTGCCTTTTTTTTGTAAAAATCAAACCAAACTTATTCTGAAACATATGGAATAAATGACTCTAAAAATGTTACATTTTATTTTCAAATAATACCTTAAGAGGTATTGCGCAACGCGACGTTGGCAATTGTTTAGGAATATAAAATAATGTTTTTCGCGAATTTTATTTTGTTATACATATTCTAAGAAAACCTTTTGATTGAAATAATGTAAATAGTCTTTGGTTAAATTTATGAAAGTTATTTCCCTTACACCCTGTATATATCTTCAAATTAAAAAAGCGTGTGTGTACTTACGTACGCACATAAGAAGTTATACTTATTTGGCGTAATTAATAAAAAAAACAAGTCTTGACAAATGGCGAAGATGACATAATTTTAAAAAGAAAATAATACATTGTGTTACATCGGCGCGCGCAACTTCGTCCCTCGCTAAATATACACTCTGATCTGTTTTCTCAAACACGCCATAAGAAGTATAACTTCAAAAATAAAAAATTACAATAATATATCAACAGGCGTAGTAGATCTTTTCTCGATAGTGGAACAACCTGTATGCGAACACAATATTATTATTGAGAAATCTTATTACTAAACGTGTAAGGTCAAAATATCTTCGACAAATTTAGTAATAAAATATCTATTTCGATTGGTGTAGGCGAATAATGGGAAGGGAGGTTCAGAATGAGGGGATATCCTCGTTATTTATTCTTGGGGCGTGAATAATTCAACATCTAAGGACACTTACATTTGTCTTTTGTTCGATTTTGGATGAGCTAATAATACACCGAATTTCTAAAACCATTAATAATTACCCACAATACCTTTTCACACGTAAATGTTTAAATATTAAGTGTATGCAAAAAGTTTAAACCTTTAGAAATGGTATTATATAATATGCAACCATATATAACTTATATTTTATAATGTATAGTTCTAGTTTATTCTGTAGAATTTTAAGCCTTTTTAATTTACTGATGACAAGAACGTTTAAATTTAAACGAACAAAAATTAAACGAAATATATGAAAATGAGATACAAGGTGTCCCATAAGATAGTTTCTATTAGGCTCACTGCGCACATGCAACAACCCATGAGGGGATTCATGTCAATCGATAGCCCCGCATTTAGGAATTTAGTCGGTATGGAGCGTTTCTCGGGAGCAGACCGTACGTTGTGTGTACGAGAATTTTACAAAAACAATGATTTGAGGCTCATTTTCATCTCAACGGCCATGTAAATAAGCAGAACTGTCGTTACTGGAGTGCAACGAACCCGAAACACAAGCATTAAAAACCCACATTCGCTTAAAGTCACTGTATGGGCTTCAATGTCAGCACGAGGAATAATCGGTCCGTACCTTTTGAAGAAGGCAGAGGACGCGGAGTTATAGTCTATTCAGAGCGTTATGTGGAAATGTTAGACAATTTTTTGATACCTGAACGGCCAAATTTTTCTAGTCATAATCAAAGAACATGGTTTCAGCAGGATGGAGCAACGTCACACACTTCCAACACGCCTCTGCCACGAGTTCGTGAAACATTCCCAAACTGATCTCCAGGAGAGGTGATATAAATTGGCCTCCGCGTAGTCCTGATTTAAACCCTATTGACTATTTTTGTGGGGCTATATAAAATCGAAAGTTTACGTCAATAAACCGGATTCGTTGGTGTAGTTAAAAGAAAATATCCGACACGAAATGGCAGCCATTCCAGAGATTATGTGCCGAGCCGTTCTAAGGAATTTTGCTGTTCGTTTAGATGAGTGCCGTGAGCGTGAATGTTTGCATTTGGATTACATTATTTTTAAAAAGAAATTTCCTAAAATGTGTATAACAATTAATAAAGGTTTTTTTTTTATGGACGTCTGTCTCTTATTTATATCGCTATATCAAAAATAAACTTTCTTTTGGGATTATATTAATTATATTAATTACGCTTAATTATATTAATTATATTAATTTACCCTATTATATTAATTACCTTGGAATGGAACAGATTACGAAGAAATTGGAGTAGAAATCACAACAAATAAAAAATGTGAAAGAATATGGGAGCGCAGAATAATGAGAATGATATAGAAGGGATAAAGAAAGAAAAACAATAGAGAAAAAGCAATGTATAAGATGGCTTGGACATGGAGAAATTGCTGAAGAATAAACTAACAAAAATATATGTGCGAGGAGAAAGAAAAGGAGAGGGAGACCCATAAGGCTTCTGGAGATCTAGGAGGCTTGTAGAACTGTATGTATGCACATATAAAGGCACAGGGTATATCAAGGAAAAACTAGTTGAATAATATCAGAAGAGACTTAAAGAGTCTCTGTCAAAAAAATTGACAGAGATTGATTTAATAAGCTAAAAAATATACAAACATAGAAAGAAAGAATATAAGAAGAGCTTACTGATTAACTTCAATTTCTATCGATTTTTTTATTCGTAGTATGTGTATAATAAACTATAGTATATGTATAACAAATATACATTTAAGCAGAAAAAATTTTCATATTAAAAATGGACATGTAAAATGACAATTGTCACAACTTCCAACCAAAATTGTGAAAATGTGTGTGGGTGTACACAAATCCCGTATGGCTCTATAAAATTATGGATCGTCCATCATATTTTCCTGATTTAGCCGCATCTGATACCCCCTCGTTTTACATATTTGAACAGTTAAAAAGAAAGTCATTTTCGTCTTCCTTTTATTATGTTTCTTGAACGTCTCTATTTTTTAACACGAGTAGTTCTTCTAAAGTTGTTTATGGCTCTTGCATACACTTAACATCACCTAAGTACTAAACTTGAAGAGATCTAATTTTATTAGATTAAATCATCTCCTGATAATGCTAACATGATTAGCGAAACGTGCGTCGAGAAGTTCAAAAAAGTGATTTGGTGTTTAGTGGTAAATCTCTTCAAGTTTTAGTGTTTCACACCAAAGGTTCCAATAGAAGAATTGATAACCTAAGTAGTTAAGGGAACTATATTAACAACAAACCAAAGTTTAAAATTTTTATATCGAAACCGTTAACGTGAAAATGAATTCATATTAAACATCTTGTTTGATATTTTTTGAGTTAACTTCTCTAACAAGGGGACTACCAAATTTAAGAATAATCGTTTCCGATTTGTTTCTGAGTCTGAATCGCTCAAACGAAAACTGACAGTTTTCCCCTTAATACAAACACAATTTTATATGAATTTAAAAATAAACCAATATAAACACTTTTTGCATTTTCCACTAATACTAACCTCTTATTACCCCTAAATAACATCGATCAATAAATCCCCGGACTGACATATAGATGGCATCACTTTCAAAAATTCTTACCAGTGGTCGATTGTGCCAACCTTCAAACGTCATGTGTCAAAATTTCATAACAATCTGTCTACTAGTTTCTGAGTTATCGTGCTTTAAGTGACGCTACTTTTGTTATTTTCACAACAATGGAAAAAAAAAGAATTGATTAAGCATTGCTTTTTGATGAAGAAAAATACCATTGAAGCAAAATAACGGCTTGATAAACATTACCCGGGCTGTACCCCAGGAAAATCAACGATAATTTATTAGTATGCTGAACATAAACGTGGCCATACAAGCACCGATGATGCTGAAGGCTTTGGGGGGTCCAAATGAGGTGATTACACCAGACATCAGAAAAATTTAAAAAATATTTCTCAAAATCGTAAAGCAAAGCAAAAATAACAACATATTGATGACTGAGCAATGTTTGGAGCTGTTTAATCGAAATAAAAAAAAATTGTCATGCGATCTATGACAATAGATGAAACATGGATCCATCACTACACTCCGGAGTTAAATTGGCAGTCAGTCAGCTGAGTGGATAGCAGCCTGTGAAAGCCGTACAAAGCGACCAAAAACATAACCATCGGCAGGTAAAGTTCTATATGCCTCTGTATTTTGGTATGCGCATGGGATATTGTTTGTCGATTATCTCGAGAAAGGTTAAACAATCAATAGGAAATATTACATAACGTTATTGGTGTGTTTGAAGGACGAGATCGTAAAAAATGCTCCAAATGAGCAAAAAAAGTGCTGTTTCGCCACGACAACGCACTGTGTCACAAATCGTTGACAACGATGGTTAAAATTGCATGAATTGCACTTCGAATTACTTCCTTATCCACCGTATTCCCCAGATCTGCCCCCCAGTTTCCTGTTCTCAGTTCTCGAAAAATGCTCGCTGGAAAGAAATTTCGCTCCAATGAAGAGCTAATTGCTGAAACTGAAGGATATTTTGAAGGCAAAGATAAATCGTTCTATAAAAAAGGTGTAGAAATGTTAGAAAAGCGTTGAAACGATTGTATTGCTCTTCAAGGAGAATATATTGATGAATAAAGTTCAAATTGCAAAAAAAGTGCAAGATTATTCAAACACGATGCCCATTCAGGCTTCTCTTAATACGAGGGAACAAAAAAAAGTCTGGGGGAGCCACATCTGGAGTATAAGGTGGTTGGAGCAGTGTCGCCACGTTGTGTTTCGCCAATGTTTCCCTCACAATTAGCGACATGTGTCTGGGCACTGTCATGATGGAGTATCCAGGAATCGGCGATCTCTCTTCGGACGCGGCGAACCGTCATCCTCAAACGTTCGAGCAGAACTTTGGCCACATTTTCATCGATTCCGACCGAGATCTGACATCCAACGCTTTGTTCGTCTTCAACCTTTTCCCGGCCTCCTTTCAATATTTTATGCCACTCAAAAACAACTGTTCCGAACATGGCTTCGTCATTGTAAGCCTCACGGATCATGTGAAAAGTCTCCACAGCGGATTTGTTCAATTTCACGCAAAATTTGATGCTGCTCGATATTTTCTTTCTTTTGCATCGTTATCTTGACTATCGACGCAAAACTTAAAACACGCGTTCCCTTTTTGCAGGATCTACGCACTCCAAAGTTTCGGAGACGACTGAGCCAAGTTTACTAGGCTACCTGACATCAGCCCCTCCAATATCACTTATAAAAACCACCATCTACTCCTTCCCCTTGGCAGGAATAAATCAGTCCCCATATTCATTGGACTAACCCTGTATATAGAAGGACCGATCGCATTATGATGATTATAAGTGCTGTGAAATAAGACCTAAGATTGATCTTAAATCCCCTTAACCCAAGCCCGCTTACATTAAAAACCATTCATTCAATATCTCATATTCACCTGGACAGACCTGGAATACATGTTTTCGTGGTAATCATTGATAGTCCCCTTATAAGTTACTTTATTGGAAAAAAACGAATCTATTTTATTTTGCCAAAAGTTGTATCAAACCTTTATTACACAAATAAAGTTAAATTCAAAATCTTGTGTTGTAGCTTCTGCAGAACACCATCTTCCTTTTCTTTTACCACAGCCATACAAATTCTAACAATTTCAACTGTATCTCATAACAAAAAAAAACAAACACATATTTAAAAGATTTTTTCTTGGTTCAAAATTTGGTCACCTCCACTAATATCGGATAGTGGATATTATCGTTGTACTCATACTGATCCAACAGCTCCATCCGCCTCTCCCAGACGGTCTCGTCGTATCTCGTCACCTTCCTACATTTCAAACCTCTGGATTCGGATTGAAGGATAAAGTGGTCCAGAGTGGTGCCTCTTTGTGGGGCCATTACAAGTCCCAGTCCTTCTGGGGCTAGATAATCGAAGAGACACTCCACGAAGTCATGACGAGCATCGTCAAAGAACAAACAATCTGCTGAAACAATTACGTCGTATTGGGATCCAGTTCCGCGAGTTTCACCCCATTTTAACACCGAACATGTGGTGGAACACGCGAAGGAGTTACACTGAAGCATCGCCTGGACATTATCCACCGAGTTGCGATTACCATCCGTCACCAAGACATTCTTGGGAGTTGCATACTTGGCGATAAATAAACCAGCCAAGCACGACATGCCACCACCTAATTCAAGTACATTCCTTCCTTGGAAGATTGTTAAATTCGCACAGGCATAGTAACTGAGGGTTTCTTCCGAAGGCCAGATGCACACGTTGCCCGTGTTGTTAAAACCCATCAGATCTTCCGCGCTGAAAGTCCTGGTACGGTGCCCCACGTTAATGGTGAAAGTGTCCGTACCGATGGACAGGGAATATTCGAACCAGGCTCGTTTTGATACGCGTTCATTGAGATCGGATGTTGGGGCAACGGGTAGTTCTCTGGTTTTCAGCAGCATGAAGGAGGAGATTCGGCGAACGGACACTTCGTCTGTGGGACTTGAGGGCTGGCTGCCCGAAGGGCTCTGGACAGAACATGAAGAGCAAGTGTTAATAATTCAGTTAAATATGTTAAAACTAATTTCTTAAACTGTCTTTTAATTACAAATAAGCAATTTCGAAAAGATCACATTTCGCATATTTTGACAAATACGTTTTTTCATAAAACAATGTGTTTTATGTGTTCAAAATGTGTGTGTGTGTGTGTGTGTGAATGTGTTCAAAATGTGTTCTAAATGCGTCTATGTTCGAAAAAGGCACATATCTAGTATTCGTTCTACTGTCGACATCATAGCGTGGCGCCAAATAATTTCGAAAAGGTCACAACTCTAAGTGATGTGCCCTTTTCGAATTTATTGCTTAACATAAGACCGTTAACCACCATAATAATTATCTCTTTTATTCACGTGATGAAATACAACAAACATATTGCATTACCCATCAGTGATTGCGTTATCAGTTGCTAGTAAACACATGCCGTTGCGCTTCTTTAATGAGTTCTTCTGATTCTGACATTGAAATTCCGAAAAAAAAAGAAAAGAGGAGTAATAAATACCGAGAAATATAAACACGTTGTTATAAAAACCGCTCAAATAAAAGGTTTACCTCATGTAAACCGCAAAGGCAGACAAGTACTGAAACGGGAGAGACTTGTAGGTAAAAGTTACATCGATTATTTTTTATCCAATATTGATGTATTAAATTAAACTATTTTATACCTCGCCTGCATAACAAACACTAGGTTTAGAAAAAGTAGAAACGTTGATAGTTTTTTAAATAATATTTTTTTAAATAATGTGTTTGGAAATAATGCATATTTACGCGTATTATTTTAATAACCTGAGTTATACCTACTTGTTGACGACCGATTTTGTTGTTCTAGATCTCCCCAAAAATGTAGTGATGGTTTGTCCGAAGATAATATGGATGGCTTGATTGAACGAATAAGTTCCTTTGAAACGAAAAATGACCAAGATATCTATCTTCAAACTAAGACCGAGTGAGTTACTTATACCTAAAGACACCTCAAAATGGACCAACGATCTAGCAAAGTAAATCTGTTTGTGCAAAGTTTGTATGGAATAACTGTTAAGAGATGCAGACGTCTGATTGAACTAAAAAAAGAACTAAAAAAAATTAATAAAATACCACAAGATCTTAGAGGCAAAGCAGTTGGTTCAAGAAGTAATGTTATTCCCGGTGAACATAGCATTGAAATTCACAACTTTATAGACAAGTCTCTTGACAAGAAAGAAATTCATTATTCGAACGACGTTAAGAAACAATATTTGTCATCTTTAATTTTTTACTATAGACAGCTCTGGGTATACGAATTCTGCATTCATAATATAAGGACTGACAAAGGGACATTTTATTCTTACCATGAAGGACAAACATTGAAAGATCCCAATGAAGTATCAACTTCCTTAAACGATTACGTCAATAAGTTTATTCCACATTTAATAACAGATCATCTTTTTGTGATAGCTGCCGCGGACAGAATAAGTCACTATCGTTATATGATTTTTGCTAGCATTATCTGTGCAAAGAAATATGATATTCCATATATATTATCCAGTACGCGACCACTCTTTTAATGACTGTGGCAGAAATTTTTCAGTCGTCAAAAGGAAAATTAGACGTGAAGATGGTGAGTTCACCCACTAACAATATATTGATCTTAACATACAGTCCAGTAACAACGAGAAATTTAACGTTGAAAAAAAAATACCCAAGACATTGATTTCAAGAAATTGGCCAATCTAAATTTTAAAGATAAATCTTTATCAATAAGAAGTTACGGAAAAGATGTACCTAAAAATGAACAAGTTACTTTTCAAGTATCTAATTATTATGAGTTTGTTTTTGATAAAAGAAAACCTGGTGAAGTAATCGCAAAAAAATATATAGATAATAACATCTCCACGGACATTTTCGTTCTTTCTAAAGTGAAAGGTACTTGCAGTAACTTACCAAGTCCAGCTGATCGAGCTTATAGTGGCAAAGTACTTATTAATCATCTGAAAATTGCAAATATTGCAAAATTGAAACAGTACATACCAGCAGAATTTTCATAATTTTATGACGTGAATTTCGAAAAGGGCATAAATTCAAAATAACGAAATATAGCCGGTCGCGTTGGTGCAGACGGTAAGAGTAGCGGCGTGTCGCTGCTGTGCCGAAACCGCACTGGGGCGGTAGTTGGTTCGATTCCAGCGCTCGGATGGTTGTGTTTCTTTCTTTCTTCTGTCTGTTTACTTCCTAAATGTTTGTGATTGTTTCTAGGCAAGAGTGTAAAATCCGACTACGAATTACCCCTCAGTCACGCCAGTTAAAGGCTGGGTAGGGCCGGATGCCTTCTGAGAAGTGTTCTACGTTGGTCACTCGCCAGTCGGTAGGTTTCCTGATAGACTTATTGGTAGGCACATAACCAAGGATTTATAACCCGAGGGGGTGCTGGCCTAGGTTTGTCGGAAGCTGATGACCGTGGTTCGGAACCCACGTTAAGCTGTAGGTCCAGTCGCTAAATAGCCTAGTTGCTGATGCGCCTTTAACCCTAACACTTGACCTTTTTTTTACGAAATATACATATATAATAACGTTAACTTTAACGTGTAACTTTCGATTGCTAATTGACCCCAAAATGTAACTCAAAAAAAAATTTTCTAAATATTATACTTCTTTAGAAAATAACTAGTTTTTTTCATTTCCTGAAAAATTTAAATATTAACACGTGTGCTCTTTTCGAAATTGCATATTTAAATATTTTCAAAAAGTGATCTTGAACTAATAAAACCAATCTGAACAGATAAAGAAGGCCCGGGACAAAAAGATAGGACACCCCTTTTTTTAGGATTATTTATTTATTGTTCCATATTATTCATAACTTCTTGTATTTAGTAACTTGGTTTACTTACCGAAAAATGTACCTGATGAATTGATATCGATGAGCAGTGTTATATCAGAAATGTTTGCAAATAATAAGGTTGGCCGAAAATATAGGACGGTTTTGATTTTTCCAAAATAACTTTATTGTAAATATTTATAATTACAAATTAATAATATGTAAACCTTCCTTCTTTCTCTTAAACGAGACTCATTCGATTGGAAAGAGTTTCGTAAAGGCGCTGGATGTTATTTTGGCGAAGTCTGGTCTATTCTTCCCCAATTGCCTTTTTTAGTTCCTCTGAAGTTTGAAATTGCCTCGAACCCTTTGCACACTTCTCAGGCTAACTGTGCCCAAAATATTTTCGATGATGTTTAAATCTAGGGACCTTGCCGCGCAGTCTAAAATGCGGATATTCTTCTGATGAAAATACTCGTTAACCCTCCGGTACTGACGTAACGGTGTCAGAGACCGATCAAAACGAATTTTACCGATAAATGTCGAGTAGGTTAAATGCGCGCACAATGTGTTTAGGAACCTTTCTGTGCAGAGTTTTTATACACAGTGTGTTAACAGCGTTCATTAGTGAAACACCCTTATCGAGTTATAAGTAGCATTTGACCGTAAGTGCATTAGTTTTTACAACTTTTTTATTTCAGAATTAATACGTTTACAGAATTATTAAAATGGACAACGGATAATATAAGAAAGAACAGGAGAGGCTCCTACGATTATTTGATGAAGTAGAAACAGTTTCAGATATCGACAATGATGACGAAAGTTTAGAAGATTGTCAGATGGAAACTATCGACCAGAATACTGAATCTAAAAAAGATTTTTCTGACAATGAAACTATATCAACAGATGGACCTAGCCATAAAACTCCGTGTTTTATCGGAAAATACAGAATTACTAGGTGGAGAAAGCATGCAACTTCTCCAAGAGCAGTTCATACTCACGCTGAAAATATTATAATGCAAGAACCAGCAGTCAAAGGAATTGCTCGTCAGATAGAAGAACCATTAGACATTTGGAGTTTATTTTTTTTACTGACAATATATTGGAAATTATACTACAGCGTACGAATAAATATATAGAAACGAAAAATTATGACCCGGTTTACAGAACTGCTAAGAAAACTGATGTAATTGAAATTAAAGCTATCTTTGGATTATTATATATCTCAGGAGCAACAAAAAACAACCATCCAAATGCCAAGGATTTCTTTAGAACAAACGACATGTTCATGAAGATATACGCCTCACCATGTTATTGGAGATTTCGTTTATTCAATATCAGATTTTGCAACAGTAGGTGAAATGCTTCAAGGTTTCCGGGGTAAATGTAGTTTTAGGATTTATATACCAAATAAGCCTCGTAGATATGGTATCAAAGTTTATGCCTTAGTTGATGCCAAAATGTTTTGTCACGCCTATGGAAGTTTACGTAGGAAAGGCTCGATGATCCTTATCAGTTGGATACATCAAATATGGCATTAGTTCCGCGATTATGTCAACCAATATGGAGAACAAAGATAAATGTGACAATGGATAATGTTTTATATGCATAGAATTGGCAAATAAATTTCTGAATGATCACGATCTGACCATTGTAGGAACACTTAGGAAAAATAAGAATGAAATTCCACCATATTTAGTAAATGTGAAGCGCAGTGGCAGTTGGTCCATAAGGGTACGTGAGCAGGTACCCTACCTAAAATATTAAAAAATAAAGTGGAAAAAATAATTTCAGATTTTATATTAATTTGTTCTCCCTTCTCTCTATGATCATGCTTCTTGCGACTTCTATAGTCTAACATCCATAATGTCATTTGCGGTAACGAAATAGGTCGTAGCTTGCTGAAGCGCACCGATTAAAGAACATGTGCTTTGGCACAGACAAGTTTGTGCCGCTACTGTTTTCTTTACTATCGCGTGCGAAAAACAAAGACAGCAATGCATCGCTTTGCTAGTAACCCGGAGATTAAACGCATTATAACGTCATGCCTTGGGCGCTGCCCCATTCTCAATATTCAGGTGTTTTTGGCCAACGCGCTTTTCGACTTTTCGAGTGGTTGCAACGTGAATGTTTTGAATGATTACAATAGTGAAGATGAATTCAGTGCAATATATGAATAGAAATAATGTCACGTTAACATTTGAGGGCCGAATTGTCATCCAAAATCTTGGACTGCCGAGAGCGATTCTGCAAATCGACCAAGTTAATATTACTCAAAAACGAACATACAAACATTTAATAAAACCGTGTATGAGAAGTATTCGTGGTTACGTGGATGCGAGACAACAAATAAATTTTATTGTTTTCTGTGCATTTTGGCACATGTCGGAAAACCAGTGAATGCGGGCGATCTTGATCTTGGCTGGATTAAACAAGATGTTAATGATTTGAAACATTTGGACCCAACGATAAAATCTCATTCTACTTCACAAAGACATTTGAAAAATTAGTTAGAAATTAGTATGTTGGGAAAGACAGACATTCGTTCTCAACTCAGTAGTGCACATCGGGACTCTATTAAAAAGCACAATAAAACTGTTGATAGCAATCGTTACATATTGTCTAAGTTAATTGACGGTATATAAATCTGTGAAGTATTTGAGCTTGCCTTACGTGGGCTTGACGAAACCTACACTTTCAAAGGGCCAGCAAATGTGTTGGCCAAAATAGACAGTATTTTAGAAGCTCATTTAAAAGGCTCTCAAAATAAATTATTTTTAGGCATCTCCAAACAAAACAGAACGAATTACTGGATTCAATGTTGAATGTTTGTCGCGACTTATTAAAACAGGAAATTCACACAGCATAATATGTTGCCATACAGGCCGAGAGTCTGAAGCTTTTTAATACCAAAAAAATCACATAGCAGATGGAATTGCAGACGAAATTCTGACGGTGCTAAGCGAGTCAGGAATAGACAAAGAACCTAAGAAACTCATAGCCCTAAGTTATGATGGTGCTTCCGCGATGAGAGGTACAGTCGGAGGAGTACAAGCCAAAATTATAAATATTTATAAGAATGCACAGTATATCACTGCTATGCTCACCAATTAAATGTAATAATTGAAAGATGTTGTACAATAGAAAAAGGCGTAAAGGTGTTTTTTGCAAATTTATCTGCATTTCCCGCTTTCTTTCCGCGATTATCCAAAGGGACAACTGTTCTGGACAGCGTCGTGAAAAAAGAATCGACCCCGTGCGGCCCCTACCAGATGGAACTTTACGTCTAAATGTGTGAATACTGTTTACATTTACAAAGAATTACAAACATGTCTTGGAGAAATTATGGACGCCAAGTCGGATAAAAATTCTATTAATCAAGCTCAGGGGTTAATAAATTATATGGTAGATGATAATTTTAAATTTTTGTTGTTTTTCTTCAATAAAATAATGACTCATTGTGACATTCTCTTTGATCAACTGCAAAGCAGACAACTAGATGCACTTAAAGTTAAGAAGTGCTTTTTCAACAGCCATTCAAAATATTAGAGACAATATAGAAATACAAATTAATCAAGAATTTGGTAACTTAACTGGTAAAAAATCTACAGCGATCATAGAGAATCGCAGAAAGAAACGAAAATTTACTGACAAGGAGGACCCCAATCCGAATATCAGGATATGCAAGGAAATCTGTGATACTTTAACCATACAGGTTCATGAACGTTTTAGTTCAGTTGTAAAAGTACTGTTGCAAATTCATTTGAAACTGAAAAATTTAGTGAATATCGAGCCGTCTGTTTAATTACTTAAAACTAAAAACTGAACTCTCGGTAATGTACGCACGGGACAATTTTATGAAACACAATGGGGCTGAGCCGCTGTTACAAATGTTTATCCAAAAGAATTTAACATTAACATTTAGTGAATCTGTGGAATTGCTGACTGTTTTGTGTACCGTCCCTATGACGACTGGGGAAAGCGAAAGATGTTTCTTTACCCTCAAACGAATCAAAACATTTCTAAGAAACACTATGGGCCAGAAACACTATGGGCTGTGCGCGTTAGCATTTCTATCTATTGAAAAAAAAACTTGTGAAGTCAATTCCAAATTTTAATAATTAAGTCATCGACCACTTTGCTGCTCAGAAATTTAGGAGGATGGACTTCAACTACAAACAGATTTAATGGTCACGGTCCTATAGTGAGTTTAGCAAAATTTTAATATCTAGGTACCTATTTGAAAATTTGATGTCTGACAGTTACCCTCGTATTTCTAGACAGCATAGTGTGTGTATGATTCTAAGAAATATAACATTTTTGGTTGCGACGCATTTCTCTATCCCCATTCCAGAATTTGGTTATACGTGCCCCACCTGTTTTTCCCCCACGAACCACAGCTAATTCTATCTTTTTGTCCTACCGTACAATTAATATTTGTAAACATTTCATATGTAATGAAGTGTATTGTAGACAAACGGGAAGATGGTGTTTTGGTTTAGCAAATCCATTTAAAATATACAAGTAGGGATCAATGATATTGAAAATTAATTTAAAAATACGCAAAAAACAAAAACATGTTATGTTTTTTAGTCTCGGACCTTATTGTTGATATGATAGCTGTTACGACGAAAACTCGCGAATTATTGCTCCTAGCAAAAGCATAACAATATTCAAAGTGGTTTTAATACGGGTAGTGATCGAAGCTAAAAAAGAAAATCGAACTTTCACAGCATAATTAAAATTAGCCTCAAGAGAAGCGATTGGCTCCGGCCCCCATCCGTCTTGGCCGAATCCCAGATCATTATAACAATTATCAACTGAGTTTAATATAGGTACACCAACTACGTCACGATTATTTTATTATACCGAGTGTTTCAGAAAAAAAACTAAGAATATATTTCCTGATTTCCATATATTCCTTTTTTCTGGTGTAAAATTCGAAACTAATCATAATCCTCAATAGACCCACAACTTAACCTTCAAGAGAAGCACTTTTGTGCTTCCCGATTCATGAGCACATGTCTGATTAATAATATCTTAATTAAATTATCCAATTTAATATATATATATATATATATATATATATATATATATATATATATATATATATATATATATATATATATATATATATACCAGGTGTCCCATTAAGGATGGATCGCGGCCGTATCTTGAAAACTATTTATCCCACAGCTTTGGGGAAAAAAAATTGTACTAAAAATGATCATGAGAAATTCACCAAAAATATTTTTAAGCTTCTAAAACGGCCGCAAGAGGGCGTGACGAGCTAAACATTTTTAAAAATCTTTTTTTTTGTGTATTTTCAAGTGTTAACCGAGTAAGAAAAATTCTCAGTTATAATTAGCAAACTGTCTCCTACAACTTTGTTTTATGACATTTTGTCGTAACTTCGCGAATAAAGAAGTGGGGGGGGGGGGGGGGGAGTTTTACCTATTTAGATAAAAAGTCGCCTAATGTCCGTTTGCCTAAACCGATTTTCCTCAATTTGGATTCATTTAAAAGGCAATTGCCGGGACAATCAGATAATCTGGGAGATAAATTATTTAGTTTATAAATGAAACGGCGAGGTGGCGTTACATTCAACAATAGTTTTTTTGAAGTTTTGTTCAGTTTTTTCAAATCGAATGGTACAGCTTCCACTACATGGCAAGAAAGGTAATTTAAAGAGGAATCGTCCAGTGAAAACCCGAAATCGATATCTCTGACATGTTAAGAGATATTTCAATTTTTCTGAAAAAAGTCAGTTAGTTTTAATTTTTACCGTAATATAGTTTATTTTCGTGGCCGGCGCGCTCACCGGATTTGACAGTCCTCGATTTTTACTTGTGGGGAAGACTAAAAGACCTTGTTTTTCAAACTCGTCCTACCACACGAGAAAACATGATTGAAAGAATTCAAAATTCAATAACCAGCATTTCAAGAGCGGAAATTGAAGCTGCCGTTTTTAGTACTCGTCGAAAAATAAATCTTTGTATTTCTAAGGATGGAAGGCATTTTGAACATTTAGAAAGGCGTTAAAGTTCAGATTCTGTTAATTATTAGACTGTTGTGCTGTTAATTTTATTTGACTGTTATTATTATTATCTTCGTTGTTGGCCCGTTGGCCTTTAAACACGCTCCAAACTAATATGGCACAAATAATTTGGACCAGTCCTAAGCCTGGGTAAAGTGTGAAGGAAGGCAAACATTAGGTTAATATTTTTTTAACTTAATGCAGGTAGTAGTGAAATAACTGATTTTTTCAGAAAAATTGAAATATCTCTTGACATGTCAGAGATATCGATTTCGGGTTTTCACTGGATGATTCCTCTTTATATTACCTTTCTAAACATGTAATAAAAGCTGTACCATTCCATTTAAAAAAACTGAACAAAACTTCAAAAAATCTATTGATGAATGTAACGCCACCTCGCGGTTTCATTTATAAACTAAATAATTTATCTCCCAGATTATCTGATTGTCCCAGCAATTGCCTTTTAAATGAATCCAAATTGAGGAAAATCAGTTTAGGCAAACGGACATTAGACGACTTTTTATCTAAATAGGTAAAACTCCCCCCCACTTCTTTATTCGGGAAGTTACGACAAAATGTCATACAACAAAGTTGTAGGAGACAGTTTGCTAATTATAACTAAGAATTTTTTTTACTCGGGTAACACTTGAAAATACACAAAAAAAATGATTTTTAAAAATGTTTAACTCGTCACGCCCTCTCGCGGTCGTTTTACAAGCTTAAAAATATTTTTGGTGAATTATAGCGATCCATCCTTAATGGGACACCTGGTATATATATATATATATATATATATATATATATATATATATATATATATATATATATATATATATATATAGGTAAAATATATATAATATAGTATATAGTATATAGTATAAAATAGACTATATCTATAGAGTGTTCCAAAAAATAATAGTATTCCTAATGCCATCGAAAAAATCAGGAAAATTTTTTTAAAAATGTTAAAATGAGGTGTTCTATTCAAACTATCATATATCTAAAAATTAATAGATAAAAACTTTCTTCCAACAGCATTTAAAAGGGGACTTAATGTACTTTCAGATACTTATTACATAATTAAGCTTTATTTTAAAAAATATATTTATTTAGCTAGGTAAAGTTCACTGGTATAATGCTCTTCAAAAACCGATTCGGTCTCGCTTTCACTCTCTTTGTCGTCGAAAATATCAGCTACCTCATAGTACGCTTCTACTTCAGACACTGCGAGTACGAGAACTCATTGTGTTCATTTTGAGCTAAATAGAAAATTAAAGAAACCGATAAATAAACGTTAAAAAAGATAAAAAATTAATATTTTCAATAAAAATACTATGGAAAATATAATATTTATGATATACTTACCACAAACTGTGTCAAGATCGAAAAAAACACACTATTTGTGCAAAAAAGTTATTTATCGGTTTTTATTTATTGACAAAACACTGACGCAACAACTGCGCTGGGTGGCGTATACCCATAGACTGACTTGAGTTGCTTATATTTTTGTTATTATTCACATCTTAAGATAGCTATGGTGGGAAATCTGTAGTGGGGATAGTAAAAAAATTTCCCCCTCAAAGTCATCCCCTGAACGTGGCCATTTATAAGGGAAAAACACTTTTAATTCACCCCTGGGTGTCCCTTAACCGATGCTTCTCTCGAGGGCTAATTCTCCGCCCTTACATGTCATCGACTGCAACAACTACTTAATCAGATTTTTCTTCTGCCGAACAGTTATTTTAAAGCGCCATCTTTCAGCTTCAAAATTAATTACAATACACGAGTCTACTGTGACTATAACCAGAAAAATCACTCTCGTCTCATTTCTCATGGTGCATGGTGTGAAACGAGGCGGGTGTCGGGAATCGTCGGGTTATATCCACATGTAATCTAATCTGAAATCTAATATGTTTAATTTGTTTGGAAGGGTTTCATCGAGATAAAGTAGTGGCGAGAGCCATTGAAGTAGTACTTCGGTATTCCGTCCGTAAATGTTTTATATAGTTCCAAGAAATATATCTCTGAGGTTGAACATTGTCAAACAATTTTCGGCACATTGTCACTCCGGTAACCAGGCCGAATGAAGCCGGATACTTCCGGTGGTGAACGAACCCAATAATTTCGACCATTCTGTTCTTGTTTACAGAGGCTTGATTATTTTATAACCCCATAGCATCAGTAATCGATTTGTGTTTACATCATAAAGTTATTCGCAATCAGTTTATGAACCAAATTCTCGTCATTTGCGGGAGGTATTAATTTATTTCTTTAATATGAAAAAACCTGAGGCTGAGGCTCACCGAATGCTCTCAGATACTTATGATGAGGCCGCTATGAGAGAAAGAACGCGTCGTAAGAGGTTTCAACACTTCAAGAGCGGTGATTTTCACGTCGAAGACCGGCATAACGATGGAAGAGCGGAAATTTTTGAAGATGAAGAATTATAGGCATTGTTTAATGAAGACTCGTATCAAAATCAAGAAGAGTTGGTAAGATCATTGGGAGTGTCGCAACAGGCAATTTCAAAACACCTCTTTAAAGGCTTCTGGGTCATTCCCAGGTAATGGGAATGACCCAGAAGCAAGGATATTGGGTGCCATACGAGTTGAAACCGAGAGATATTCAACGCCGTTTGTTTGTTTAAAAGGCAAAAACGGAAGGGATTTCTGCATGGCATTGTGACTGGGGACGAAAAATGGGTTTATTACAAGCGTCGAAAATCATGGGGATATCCCGGCCACGCTTCCACACCGACCCAAACCGAATATTCACCACTCAAAGGTAATGCTCTGTATTTGGTGCGACCAGCTCGATGTACTGTATTATGAGTTGTTAAAACCGTTTAAAACAATCACAGGGGATCGTTATCGAATGCAATTAATGCATTTAAGCAGAGCATTGAAAGACAAACGGCCACAATATAACGAAAGACACGATAAAGTGATTTTGCAGCACGATAATGCTCGGCCCCATGTTGCAAAAGTGGCCAAAACATACTTGGAAATGTTGAAATGGGAAGTCCTACCCCACCCACCGTATTCTCCAGACGTTGCTCCCTCTGACTATCACCCGTATCGATCCATAGCACACGCCCTGTCTGACCAGCACTTCCGGTCTTATTAAGAAGTCAAGAATTGGATTGATTCGTAGATCGCTTCAAAAGATGACCAGTTTTTTCGCCGCGGAATTCGAATGCTCCCTAAAAGATGGGAGAAAGTAGTGGCCAACGATGGACAATACTTTGAATCATAAATGTATAACCAGTTTTTTTACAATAAAGCCTTGAATTTTGAAAAAAAAACGGCGGTAGCAAAGTTGTATATCTTTTATATAAACACTGACATAATTACGACTTTAAGCCAGACTAACCTTCGGCACACGTAATAAGCTGTTGAATTGTCGGTACACAAAACAGACAACAGAAGCCAACAAGGAGGAATAATCCTTTTGCAACATACTTAGCAACAATAACCTGAAAAATCAATTATAGATGCGATATTATTCGAAAAGCACCAGTTGAGGCACTTAGGACATAATTTATGGGGCAATACGTTTCGTACACTACTTGTACGAAGGGGTTCCAGCAATTCCTAATCGGAAATTTTGTCTTAAATGGTGCAGAACCTCAAGAACAGCAAAAAAAGTGGAGGATAAAATCCTTATACAATACTACAGCGCGAACAAGAACTCGGAGTAATACTGCAAGACATTTTTAAAGGTTTACGCAAGCCGGGTAAAATTCAAAAGAAGAATCATTAAGTCTCCTACGAACTCAGAGCTGGGGATAAGAGTAAAGGTTTTTCTTTAGTTGTCTTCCATATTCAAGAAAAATAACTTCCTGCATAAGATTGTGACCTATGACGAAAAGTGAATCCTCCGCGATCAACCAATACCGCAAAACGAAATATCCACGCCAAAAAGATGTTGCTGTGTATATTGTGGCATCCGAGTTGCTCCAATCTGGTCACACGGCCACTGTTTTCACGGTCAAGCGGCTACTGATTCGTGATAGTGACACTTTCGAGGAAAAAACACCATACCCATACCCATACAGCAAAAATGTCTTTAGAAACGATCACCGACTTGGGCAGGGAGATTTTATCGCACCCCACGTATTCTGCAAACTTGGCTCCTTGGATTTTCATTCCCACCCCTACAACATCACCTGGTTGATAGCAGCGTCTCTTGAGGAAATCGAAAAAATCCTACATGTCTCTATCACATCAAAACCAGTAAGTTTTTTTCCGATCTGGGATTCAACAGTTGCCTGAAAGGTGACAAAAGTAGGAGAGCTTACATCGAAGATTAAGTTCGTATTTCTTTTTCCATAAATAAATTTCAAAGAAATTCAAAAATGGCCAAGAATTAAGGTGAAGACCATATTAATAATATTATGATACTTAGAGATCTTAAAACATTCTGAAGAAGGCAAAACGTCTTCTGTTTCCGAAAAAAAAAATATTTTCCACACGAGCCCATAACACTACTACTATTAAACACATATTTTATTTTCAACATCCTAAATTATAAACTCGAATAGATTTAACACTAAACACCAAATAACTTTTTAAACTTCTTAACGCGCGTTTCGCTAATCATGTTAGCATCATCAGGAGATAATTCAATCTAATTATAAAACTAAACTTAGGACATAGTTTACTTTTAGAAATAGACTGAATTATCTCCTGATGATGTTAACATGGTTAAGGACACGCGCGTCGAGAAGTTTAAAAACGAGATTTGGTGTTTAGTAAGAAATCTCTTCGAATTTAGTATTTCCCTAGAAGAATTAACCCTAATTTATCATAAAATTACAACTTATCCATATGGTATGAGAAATACTCAACAGTTGAATTCAAACATTGGGGTAATCTACTAAATTTGTGCCCTTCTCAGTATGGTCTTATGAAACGAATAAGTTAATAAAATCAAACAAATAATTTCTATAACATTTTAGAGCTACATAATATAGCTCTTTTGTAGCATATAATGAATTCTTTAAACAATTTCAATCTATGCATTTCAGACATAAAAAAAATAAATTCAAGTGCTTAAACATCATTACTGGAAGCAACAGATAGAAGCCGCTAAGAAAATATGTGAAAACGAAGGTGAACGAATATCAAAAAAAAAATTGCAGTAGAAAAACTCAAACGAACGAAGCAAATGTTGACAACTTGAGGTATTTAAATTTCTACCACATTCAATATACAGTCCAGACTTTGCGCCATCCGAATTCAGCATGTTTCGTTCATTACCACACTTCTAAACTACTTCAAAACATAGAATTAAGTGGCATTGTACAAGGTTTTAATTTTAAAAAAATATGTATTACACTAATATTAAAATAAATAAAACTATAGAATATATACATACATGCCAATTTTCTATATAATAAAATATACTTAATAAGCAAGCGTCTTAAAAAGAAAGAAAAATATTGTTATTCCACTTTGAAACGCTAATATAAATACACATTTTTGTAAATAACATGCTGAAAATTGAAGAGAACAAAAAAAAAGTAAAGGGGAAAGCAAATGATTTGGAATAGTAAAAACAACGAAACGAAAAAGAAATGAAATGGGCACATCCAAGTACCTTGAGAGCCTTAGCTAGGATAGCCCAGCGCCTTCGAGCAGCCTTTTTCTTTTCATTTGTCTTGCCGACGAACGAAACCTGATCAAGATCGATCCGATAATTCTGACTTAAGTCTAAAATGTCTTTAGATTGGTCCATAGAGATCGCATAGTATTTTCGGGATGATGTTTTTTTGAGGTCCTCTGCAATCCCAATCAGAAAAAATTAAAGTTTATTATTTTTTATAGTTTTCCTCTGTCGACAAGATGACAAAAAATCAAACAACAATGCAGCTGCAATCATTCACCAATAAACACAAAAAACAACAAAACGAAAATGACTTACTTTCAATTAGGAACAACTAAAAACACAGTTCGCGTCCGACTACAGGAAAATCAACTCGATTTCCGCGGGAAATATGAGGAGTGTGCGTGTTTATATGCTCTGTTCATGCTATTTTAAAATCGTAGGGACACAATAGAGAGGGCTATAAATAGCTTGGGGTACCTTTTTAATAGCTAACGATCACTTGTATATATATTATTCGGCGATTTGTTTATTTTAACCTCAATACTGAACAATTACCTTTAATAAAGGCAGGACCATCGCAATCAATCAGGACAATCGCAACTTCCCTAACCTACATCTTACACATTTTTAGCCCAAAAAACAAATTAAACCTGTAAATTAACTATAAAAAATAAATACAAGAAAACCGATTTGTTTCATTTCATGGAAAATGATTTTAAAATTACAAATATTTGGACCTAATGGATTGTGTTTATATATTCGACATATATTATTATCAAAACAATATATGGACGGTAAACTATTCTACTTACATTTGTTCCTTGTTATAAGTACAAATCAACACAAACAAAACCAAAACATTACACTAAAAACCAAAAACTTATATTTTGTTAATATATGTTAACAAATTGAACTGTCAAGTGTCATATTCTTCTAAATCAATAATATTGTTTCCGTGCCATTTGCTTTGAGAATTTTGGGATTCTGACGACAAATGCAGAATAATTTTAATTCTCTGCAGCTATGAAAATAATCTTTCACATATTTTGAAAATTTTAAACTCTATAGAACAGTAATGAGTTTGAGTAAATATCCAAAAAATTATAACTTATGAGCTGGTATATTCTTATTATATGTAACTTTTTGGATTTTAAGATTCTGTGAATTATATTGTATTCTTCTTTCAGATATCATTTATGACACTGATTAAGCCATCGTCTAATTCTGAAAATCTGTGGTGTGGTTATAGTGACAGTGATTGTCAAACATTTGCTCTCTGTAGTTTTTATGTTTTTACTGTTTATTTTTTGAAAAATGTCGGATCGGTAAATAATCTTAAAATAATACAAATATTTACTTTTACACCAAATAAACGCGATAGTCTTAAAACACGTTGCGAATGTAAATTAGCGATTAGTTAAGCTCAGTTTTTTCCCCCTTTGGCAATCAGATAATGAATTTCCTGTCATGCGAAGGATAGCGTTAATGAAGTCAAGTTTCTCATATTTTCCTTACTTAAATCTGTGTTTTTTTCTTGTCGGTATGTGCAATTGAAACGTTTTAAGATCACAAAAGAGGTAAGGTTAGATGTAAGAAAATTAATTGTTTACTTTCACTGGTGATGTAATTGTAAATGTTTTGAATAATTTTATGGAGCTCCTACATACCTATTAGTGTTTTATTGTAGACGACAGACATTTCCGAAAATGGAACAAGGTGGAATTGAATGGCTTAAAGAAATATTGGTTGATGTTCAATTAGGTCAATTTTTAGTACCTATAAGAGATGATTTACAAATAACTAGACTAGAACATTTTGATTATGTGAAACCCGAAGATTTGGAGAATGTAGGCCTAAGTAAACCTGGTATGTTATAAAATAATGTATACAAATTTACTCATACAAAAAATATTGTCCATTATGTACTTTTTAAACAAAACAAAAAAAATAATAATAACTATCTTTGTTTCTAAATAAATAAATATTGACTATAACCAATAATAAATGAATAAGAAACATTTCTGGAAATTAGCATAGAACATGCTAAGTAATGTTATTCTTCTCAAAAAAGTATTGGCACATCTAAACATTGTAATGTAGAAAAGGTTACAAAACATATATTTTGTTACCTACATGTTAATACATTGCCATATATAATCACCTATAGTTATTTGCTGTGAAATTACAAGATTTTAGATTACTTAACACTAATTTAAATTAATTTAGGTAATTCCTAGTCACAAAACCACCTTAGTTAAATTCAGGGTACAGGATTTTTACACACTTCATTAGGTACAATTGTCATATAAATAGAACATAGTTTAGTTTTTTAATAAGTTTGAATCCTCTCCTGATGATGCTAACATGGTTAGCGAAACGCGCGTCGAAAAGCTAAATGTTATTGTGAGTTTAGTAATTAATACTTAGCTAACAGTAACAGTTGACATTTTAGAGGTTAGATGTATCAATACTTTTTTAATTGACTGTATTAAAATTGTTAATGTATTTGCAAAAATTATAATTTGAAAACAAACAAACAGCAAATACTTTAAAATATGGATGAAATGTAATCCTTTTCTATACTAAAAGACTGTTAAATACACCTGGTGTTTGCCAAAGTATTCAACAATAGAAAGGACAGATGGTCAAATGATTTTTAAAAGAAATCCTTGTAAAATCTTTTCCTATTGTGATTCAGATTGTATTGTTATAATTTTGCACAGGTGCCAGAAGGTTATTAGAAGCAGTGAAAAAGAAAAGATCACAACAGAAGAAAAAAAATCTGATTAACAAACTAATACCAGTCTCTGGTAAAACAAATACAAATAAAAAAAATGAAGACAATATCTCCATTAGCAATTTTACGTCGTGTTTAATACAAGAAAGTAACATAACATTAAGTGTCAAATTAGGAGATGGAAGTTTTGGTGTAGTCAGAAGGGGTAATGTTATTTAATTTTTTATGAATCAATAAACTATAAATTGGGTATCAATAATATAGGAGAATGGACCAGCCCTACAGGTAAATCAGTAGCGGTTGCTGTGAAAGTCCTAAAAGCAGATGCTCTCAATCAACCTGGTGTTTTTGAAGATTTCATAAAAGAAGTGCAGGCAATGCACTGTCTGAGTCACCAAAATTTAATTAGGTGAGAATTAGTTCAAATGAACCAAACACAGGATGACTAAAAATAAACCAATCTTTTGCTCTAAAAGAAAAGGTCTACAGAATCATGCTGATTGGCATAGAAAATTGTACACCATGAACTAGTTACACCCTCACCCTTAAAATTATCAACTCGTATCAGTTGATGCAAGAGTTCGTTTCATCTTTTTGCGAAAAATTGAAGAAAAAATTATATTGTATGAATAAAACAAATTTGTCTAATTTCCACTTATATTTTTCTCTAAAATATAACTCGTTTTGCTACACTGTAGCTTCTTCGGATGGTTGACAAAGACAATTTGCCATTCTGTTGGATGACCTTTCTCTTAGTAGCTGCATAATACCGCCCTCATAGCCCAAGTTTTTCTATGGCGATCACCTTCAATTAACGTTAATATTTCGTTGCCATCATCCTCGGCCGGTCGTCCAGAAACTTTTCACCGTTAAAATTAAAATTATTTTCATGAAACTTTTTTAACCATTTATGGCATGTAAAATCGTCAATGGTTCACTTGCAACAGTTTCCAAAGTACTCGCTAAAATGTCTTCTGTTAAACAGCGTGAAAACTTTGTACGTGTGAAGTAGATAACACTTCAGTTTTGCGATGGAATGCCATCTAACGACAAAAACGGGAGGAACTTTTGCATCAACTCAATAAGCAAAGTGACTAATACACTAGAGCAGAGGTTCAGTTTTTTTTATCAACCATCTGTGTACATGCCTTACTGTTGGTTGCCTTAGGTTATATGGAGTAGTGCTCTCTCAACCCATGATGATGGTAACAGAACTGGCACCACTGGGCTCTCTATTAGATTTTTTAAGGAAACAATGTCAGCATACTCCTGTACCAATGCTGTGTGAATATGCCACTCAAGTAGCTCATGGAATGGCATATCTTGAAAGTAAAAGATTCCTGCATAGGGATTTAGCTTGCCGGAATGTCCTTTTGTCTGCAGTAGATAAGGTATTCTGCAGTGTTTCAACAATTTTTTTTATTTTGAATTAAATGAAATATTGACTTTTTGTAATTTAGAAGTTATATATAGTTGTCATTTATGTCATGTCTCTTGTGTGTATCTATCTTAATAGTAATAGCAGAAATGTGTCCTTAGATCAATTGGATTTTTCTCATAAACCTGCCCATTAACAACACAAAACTAAACACGACAATACTTGTTCCTGTGACATCATATGTATAAATGGCAACTATTTATTTTCTTAGATGTAAAGATGAAAAAATACAAGATATACAGCTGTCAGATATTTACTAAATTAGGGGTCAAAAAACTTGAAAGGCTATAACTGGTTACTTTGACTTTTTAAGGTAAAAATTGGCGATTTTGGACTAATGCGTGCACTGCCTCAAGAAGACGACTGTTATGTTATGACTGAACATAAGAAAGTACCATTTCCTTGGTGTGCTCCCGAATCTTTACGATCTAGACAGTTCTCTCATGCCTCTGATACATGGATGTTTGGGGTAACTGTGTGGGAGATGTTTACCTTTGGTGAAGATCCGTGGATGGGACTGATTGGTTAGTAATATTTTTTTTGTTTCTTTATTAACTCAGTGAATCTATTAGTAATGTGTCCAGTTTTTTATTGTACTGTTTTTGATGTCTTAGGAGCAACTTTAGATTCAGGATCTGTTCAGGGCAGGATCTGCCCGGTTGAAAACCTACTTGATATTCACCAATTTGAGGTTCTAACTGTCCCTGTGCTCTGTCTAGTAGACATTGAGATAGAATCTTGTAACAAACTGGGAGAAGAGATATCCCTCTGTAGTTGTTTACATCCATTCTATCTCCTTTCTTGTGTAGTGGATGGATGAGAGCATCTTTCCAGTCTTCCGGAATCCATTCGGTTCGCCAAACTTCTTGTAGAATTTTGTTTCAAAAGTTCAGCAGTGATTCCATCTTCACCAGAAGCTTTGTTATTTTTAAGTTGCTTGATTTGTCTAATTATTTCATCTTCATTTGCTGGTAATGAATCTGGGTTTGTTTGTTTAGGGTTTAGTGTTGGTAATTTGTTTAAGTGCTCAGGACAGTTTAATAGTTCAAAATATTTCGCAAGTCTTTGCAATTGTCTTGGTTATTTAGAGCTAATTGTCCGTTTTCCTTTTGAAAGCAAAGGCCTCGGAGTTGATAGCCTGTTAATTTAGTTTTAAATGTTTTGTAAAAGCTTCGGGTGTTATTTTTTTGGAAATCTATTTCTATTTCATTAAATTGGTTGTTTTCATATTTTTTTTTTAGTTTGTCTAATTAGCTTCGATGTTTCATTTCTTCCTTCCAAAAAGATGTTATAATTTATTGCTGATTTTTGACTGTTCCAATCTTTGAATGCTTTACTTTGGCTTAAAACTGCTTGCTTGCAAACTTCATCCCACCACGGATGTTTTCTACGTTTTTATAAAGGGACCAACTATAAGGCTGTTGTAATAATTTTTTGTTTCAATTCTTGCCAGTTCTGTGCTGATTGTTTATCAAGCTCTTCTGTTAGCGGCTGGTTTTATTTTCGTGGGGTCGAACTTTGGGATTGGTAGTCTCTTTTGAATAAGATTTCGAGGTTTTAAGCTAAGTTTGATTCTAGTCAAGTAGTGATCCGTGTCTATGTTAGCTCTTTTCCTGACTTGAACATTCAAAATCTCTTTATAATTGGGATAGGAAATGGCAACATGGTCAATTTGAAATTCACCCATGTACGTGTTTGGGCACCTCCAGGTCTTTTGTTTTGTTATTTTCTTCTTAAAATGGGTTGACATTATTTTTAGATTAAACTGCGAACATAGTTCAATCTTTTACCATTATGGTTAGTTCATTTATATATATATATATATATATATATATATATATATATATATATATATATATATATATATATATATATATATATATATATATATTAATATATTATATTTTGTGTAAAGCTGTTAAAGCAATCGAATATTGATAATTTCAGGGTCTGAAATTCTAAAGAAGATAGACAAGGAGGGAGAGAGACTGGCCCAACCTGACGCCTGCCCTCCTATAATTTACGCCACACTACTTCAATGCTGGGCGAAAAGTCCTCAAGAACGACCAACCTTCTCGGCGTTAAAAGATTTCTTCCGAAAAAACGTAACGCCGGTAATGAAATCTTTAGGTATGACCGTAATGAGAAGAGTAGTTCAAATGAACCAAAATGGAAAATGTTTTATTTGTTTCAGATAAACAAGAGGATCCAGATAAGTTGAAAATAAACGACGGAGACGAGATAGCGATCATTGATGGGAGTGCAGAATTGTATTGGTGGAAGGGGCAGAATCAGAGAACTTTTGATATAGGCCTGTTTCCAAGGTAATATATTGAATTGTATTAATGTATATCTTGATATGTCATTGATTATAATTTACCACAGAAACGTCTAGGATTGTTAAGTTATAAAGGTAGTATGTTCATCACAAGGCTTAACCACACCCATTTTTGGGAATATTCAGGACGTGTTTTGGAGATGTTATTTACCGTAGATTACAGAATGCCAGTGCACTGTGAACACAACTATCATTTTGACAAAATTTCAGCTGCTTTTTGGGCGTTTTCTCCGTCTAAAAAGTTTCTGTGACTCTTTCAAAGTTATTCAAAAACTCCTGGTTATATTAAGATGGATAGTCTGTATATATCATATGTTTCTTCTAAAAATTAATCAAACTGCTTAACTATACGATAAAATACATATTTTAATGCCATATTTTAATGTTTATGCGGGTTCTTAGTTCACACAGCCAGTAACTAATGAGCATGATGTGTTCTTAAAGATGTTTAGTGGATCCGAAGAGACGTAAGCAACCCGAAGATATCAGCAAACCCCTGGACAACTCCTTCATCCATACAGGTCACGGTTCCGCCTTCGGAGAAAGCTGGGGCAGTCCGTCCCACATAGATGAAATGTATTTAAGCAATCCCATGGACCCACCGGATCTGATGGGCATGAAACGTAGACCCAAACCGTCGCCACAATTGTGCGATCGTCGGAAAACATCCACGAAGAGTTGTAAGTTTCTTTATTTCGGCAATGAATTGATCCAGTAAGTGATTTTTTTTTCTTTTGAGAAATAGTAAGTTACGAAACACGACCTTTGGGCAATTTAAGACAGTCTTTTAGGAAAGTTTGTAAGTACAGGGTTTGTGGAAGATGTACAAGTTGGGGAAGGATGTTTGTCTTTTCTGTATCTGAATTGTCTTTTATAAGAGGAGGTCAGATTATTAAATATGCTTCATATTATGAAAATAATGCTACAGGTCAAGTTGAAACGTTTATTTACTTACCTGGACATTCACTGATTCCAGACGTCAAATACATGTTCGCAATTTCATTAATATTCATATTACCAATTAGAATTGTTATCCTGATACTTATTACCTAATTTTAATATGTTATCCGGAAAAAGTTAACGGAAGACGTATTTTTCTGAAATCGAAAGTATTTTCCAGACAATCCAATTAAGTCCATAAATGTATAGATTTAAACAATCAAAAATCTCCCATCAGAAACTTCAGCTATCCCTTTTTTATGTTTTATAGTATTTCAAATAGTACTCATCAACAGTCATCGTCACAAAGAATATCAAATTTCTCGGTATTCTTCAAATTTACGACCTACTAATATTTGTTTTTAAATAGAAATCTCACTTACATCAATGTCCTTTTGCAAGTATCTTCAAAGTCATTGTAAAAAACAACTTATAAAGTAGAATTTAGAAACAAAAAAAAAGGTTTTTGGACGTCCATTTCCTTGCCCCGTTCTGTTCTTGATCATAGAAATTAAAAAATTCACCATATGTTATTTCAAAAGCTCCGTGGAGTAAAATGTAAATTAGATGCAATATTTTCTGTGGGTTTATTAAGTTATACCCGTTTCATCGGACTTCTCAAGCGGTGCTATTTTAAAGTATTTAACGTTTGTGTTATATTTACGACTAAAATATCTTTTTAGTAAACGGTTCAATCCTCCAATCGTACGCCGAGAAGCAGTTTAACTATAAAAAACTTAAAAATCAAGAAAGCGCCAAAGGAAAACCTCAAAGACCTCCACAGCCTCAGTTTGACACCACACGAGAATCTGTATTGATTGACGTGTCACCCGTGGAGTCGCAAGTAATCTTGCGACGATCCAATAATGTTCCTGAATCTCGAAATGCAGTCAGTTTGTTAGACGAGCCCATTGACGCACCTCAAGAATCAGATCTCACTGGTTGGTAACTTTAATTCTTCTCTACTTGTCTCCATCATTTGTTCACTATTAAATTTTAGGTGAAGCCGAGTGGGGTTCTGAACCATCGCTGAATCTTCAAAATGCGCCTCCTCCATACCATAACCCTCCAGCATATTATAACACTTCGGTAATACAGCAAGATCCTTTCGATACATCGAATATTCTTCCGTTGTATTCAAGTGTGTCTCCAACACCCTCTACCAACAGTTACAATCATAACAACGATCTGCAAAGTGAAATAATGGAAAAAATTAAAAAATACAGTGCAAGAAGTGCTCCCCAGAAGGTCTACGTACAAGGTGACATCACCAATAGAGATTTGAACATCGCCAAATCGAAAACGGTTGTTTCTCCTAAGAAAAATTTGGCCATTGAAGTTAACGCCCAAACTTTGGCTGTTGTTGCGTCCAATTTGAGCTTACTGAACATTGAAGACAACTTGTTAAACACAGACAAAGCGATTTCAATTCAAAATAATAGAAAAGCACTTTTAACGTCAAGTTTAGATTTAACTGCCAGTAGTTCAAATGTACCCCAACCTAGTGTGTCCCCTAATAGATCCGAGAATGCAATAACCGTTGAAGTACCAGTCTTGCCAAAAATACAAAACGGTAACTATACTAATATACTAGTGCGTCTATTTGTTAGTATATCTATTTCTTCACTATTTTTAGGAACCTATTCAAATCTCAGCGAATTGTACGCTAAGACAAGTGATTTTTCGAAAAACTCCAACACCAACGTATCTGTGAAGTGTGATACCAAATCGATAGTGAATAAAATCTGGTTAGACACCAACGTTAATGGAAACGAGTACATGAATCAAACTAGATATGTAGTAAACTCGGAATTTGGCGAGTTCAAAAGTAATAGAAGATATGACCCGATATATCAATCCACAGGTGATAGTTTTTTTTTTCAATTTGGCTAAACGTAGTTTTCACCGGAAATTGAGTATTGATTGGTAGTGGTATAGAAGGTAGAAATACGGGATCGAGAGCATTCAACTTTACATCTTTAAACATTAAACTTGAAGAGATTTACCACTAAACACCAAGTCACGTTATTTAACTTCTCGACGCACATTTCGCTAACTATGTTAGCATCATTAAAAGATGGTTCAATGCCATCTAGGGCCAAAAGCGGCACGAACTTTTGCATCAACTCAATAACTTTAGATCGAATCATCTCCTAATGATTGGCGAAATGCGCATTGAGAAATGAAAGTGATTTTGCAGTTTAATGGTAAATCTCTTCGAGTTTCACACCATTTCACAAGTTCATGTTGTCGCGACATTGCGTCTTTGTTAAAATAGGCGGATTAAGGCGGCAGTGATTTTGTTTCAATAAAATTAAAAAACCACAGAAATTAAGTTTAGCATCTAGTAATATTTTGATGGTATCTGCAATATTTATTTCAAACTTCCAGGACCTCACCTTTATGATTCTCCAAATACATTCTATGAGAGTACCCCCTCCTACAACAATGCTGTGCAGGCCACGCCGGCGCCCCAGATTTATAATTCCGTGACCGCTCTATCTAACTTTTGCTCGAATCAAATGCAACAAACTTATTCCAACTATTACAACGCACCGGCGAACTACAGCGATGATCTCTACCATGAAATACCGGAAAATTTCTACAGTCAAGTACCGGAAGAGGTTCTCAAACCCCACAGGCCTGCGCCTACAAAACCAGGCGAGATGTTCACACAGCCACTCAGCATGCAACAAATTCAAAGGAAAATACAACAAGGACAGGTAAGTTTATTAAAAAAAACACTCTAGAAACATGGAGAAGTCACTGATTTTTTATATCAAAATAAAAGTTTATTATAAATTACATACAAGTACATTATTAATGTTATTCATGAACTGAATCTTCAGATTAACTTTTTACCCTTACTGAGCTTGACTACTGACGGGACTGAGGGGCAGTTTTTTTTTTGTTTACATTTAAGAAATTAAATACCAGATTGGGCAAGTATTACGCTACAATTTTAATTATTTAAAACTTTTAAAAGAAACATTTTTTTTCTATGTTTATTTCGTATTATTATTATCATATTTTGTGTTAATTTTTGAAAATTTTGTCGAATCAAATGTAAACCGTTCTTCAAATGTTCAAAGAAAATGTTCTTCAAAATGTTGATTGCTTTAGGTGAGATATGTTCTGTGGCACCATCTTGCTGCAAATCGCATATTCTCCAGTCCTCTTCTATTCGATGCACCAAAAAATGTTAAATAATGTGTCTATAGCGTTCGCCATTGATCAATAGCAGGGGTTGCCAACCCGTCGATCGCGAGCTACCAATAGCTCACGGCTATAAGCAATCCTCAGACGTCGAATTCATAATCTTTATAAACGAAAATATCGAAATTATAATACTGTTACGGATTACGGCCCGATCAGCGCAACGTAGGCGTCGAAGATCATTCGTTGACGTCACCACGCTAGAATCCGCGAAAGCTCCGAGAAAATTGTAGCGAGTAGTGACCAATCGATCATTCAGGAAGGATCTCGGCTGCTTTTAACGGGATATCTAGATAAACCTGTGCGTCGACGCCGCGTTCAATGCTCAGTTACAATGACAATTCCAAGTATGGCAAGCTTTACATTCTTCTTCTTTACAGAAATTAAAAGCAAAAGTGTGTGTTTGTTGTGTAACGCTTCTGTATCCGTTGCAAAAGGGAAATATTGAAAGGCACCATAAAACTGTTCATTCAAGTTTTGGAAACTCATATCCTTTACATTCTACCGCTAGAAAGGAGAAGTTGAAACAATTGAAAAATCAGTTAATTGGATAACAATCAATATTCTGTCGCAGATAATTGTACAAAATAAGGAGAAATAATAAAACATGCATTTTTAGAAGCTGCTGATTCATTACTCGCCAACTTTAAAAATAATGCAACTTTCTGCCAATACAGTGATGAGACGAATAGAAGTAATGAGTAGTGATGTTTTTTTACAGTTAACACGTGACTTAGATAACTGTTGTTATTTTTCCTTGCAACTTGATAAATCAACAACATCCATGGCTGTTGTCGTCAGGATGATTTTTAGCGATTTTATGATTATGATTAAGAAAAACTTTTGAAGATTATTCTACTAAAAGGGCATTTGACTGGACAGGACTTGTTTTCTCATTTGAAAAATGTTATTTCGTCTGAGAAAATTCCAATATTTAAAATGGTAGATTTGACAACAGATGAAGCTCCAGCTATGGTGGATTCCGAAAAGGGTCTTGTGGCGTTATGTCGAAAGTATGATACTTTTCCGCAATTCTTCTCTTATCACTACATTATCGACCAACAAGCATTATGCGTTATGTTTTTAAAACTAAACGACGTTATGAAAATGGTAGTAAAAATTGTGAACAAGGTTAGAGCTCAGTCGTTACAGAGAAGATTATTCAAAGAACTGACGGATGAAATGGAGTGTCAATACGGGTATTTACTTCTTCACTCTGAAGTCCGATGGTTGAGTAGAGGAAAAGTTTTAACGTTTAAAAAAAAAACAAAAAATACGTAAAAAGTACTCAAACGTTTTCATGATCTTTTTCATTTTCTTTTCTTGAATTTTTTAAACAACGCGATAAACTCGTTCCTGAACTGGAAAACGCGCCCTGAGTTGAAGATTTTGGATTTTTGGTGGACATTACAGAGAGATTGATTGAACTTAATTTATAGCTTCAAAGAAGAGAAAGAATTAACGGAAATGATTTCTGATATAAAAGCGTTCACAAGAAATCTTGAGTTTTGAGAAGAAAACCTAATCAACCGCTACACCAAGCACTTCCCTGTTCTTTCAGAAAAGATATCTCAAAATCAAAAAAATCTCGAATCAAAACTTTACGACAATAAATATCATGTGCAAATAATATCGAACTTGAAGGATGCCTTTATATCTCGTTTTAAAGATTTCAACGTCATAGGTTGTACAATTACTAGTGGTACAATTTGTTGACTCATCCTTCATGGAAATTAATATTCAGCAATTTGCCACTTATGCAGCATTTTGGCGAGGATAGGGCTACAACAGAAATGGAAGTTATTACGCTTCAAAATGAATTAACCTTAAAATCCTTGGAAGTAAAGACAAATATCCAATTTTAGTTATCGTTGCCTTAAAAGTGAAAGCGTTATTCAGTTCGAGCTATTTGTGTAAAACTTCTTTCTCCAATATGAAAGTGATTAAGAGCAAATACCGCAACCGACTTACACATCAGCATTTGGATAATTCTATTCGATAATTGTAAGGAACTATACCACCGATATTAAAAAGTTGTTGAGGAGTCTGCGTGTCAGCCTTCTCATAAATGTTATTTTTATCTACATTTGCCTTTATTTAAATTTTAAAGTAAGACTTTACTTTTTTGTTATTTACATGGGTCATGCCACTTTAATTTTTAAAAATATATGACATGCCGTTGCGTCAAAATTGTGATTATTTTTCAGACATATACGATTTGTATATTGTATGTATATCATATATAATGTATAATATAGTTACAGTAAAATAAATATTGTACGTCGGAAATGCTTTTCCATTATTACATTAAACAAGTTTAGATAGCCCTCTCTATTCGAATATTATTAAAGTAGCTCAATACATTGAAAAGGTATCCTGATCTATAGTCTTCACTGCATTCTGACTACCTTTTTCAAAAAAATATGGTCCAATGATATATTAAGCATGAATACCACACTATAGTGCAACTTTAACGAGGTGTAATGGAGTTTGATGAATGTGACAGGGATTCTCTGTTGCCCAAAATTGGTTATTATTTATTTATTTAGGACTGAGATGAAAATGATCTTCATTATTAAATAATTTATCGATCGATCGATCATTGATCTCTCGTTATTAATTTTGTATGAAAATTGTCAATTTGATGGAAGTAGTTTTTGATAGCATTACACTATTCTATTTTTTTTTGAGCTTGCTACCATCTTAAACTCAAAAAACATCAAAAATATCTGTTCTTATGTAAATAAAGAATCACTGGGTAAAAAACGGAAACAAATTTCTGTGATTGTTTTTCTGTAATAAATTTGCCTAATGAACAAGATTTTTTAATTTTAATTTTTAAAAATTTTGTATACAAATACAAAAAAATTCTAAAATAAATACAAACTTTTGAACGTTAACGTTTCGGGAGTTCTTCTCCTCCCGTTTTCAAAACTAATCTAAAAAAATAAATTATATTAATTTCTATAAATAATGAAAAGATAGGAAGTAAATATATTAAAAGGTAAAGTGTTAGGGTTAGAGGCGCATCAGCAACTAGGCTATTTAGCGACTAGACCTTCAGCTTAACGTGGGTTCCGAACCACGGTCATCAGCTTCTGACAAACCCAGGCCAGCACCCCCCTCGGGCTATAAACCCTTGGTTATGTGCCTACCCATAAGTCTATCAGGAAACCTACCGACTGGCGAGTGACCAACGTAGAACACTTCTCAGAAGGCATCCGGCCTTACCCAGCCTTTAACTGGCGTGACTGAGAGGTAATTCGTAGTCGGATTTTACACTCTTGCCTGGAAACAATCAAAAACACTTAGAAAGTAAACAGACAGAAGAAAGAAAGAAAAACAACCATCCGAGCGCTGGAATCGAACCAACTACCGCTCCAGTGCGGTTTCGGCACAGGAGCGGCAGGCCGCTGCTCTTACCGTCCGCACCAACGCGACCGGCTAAATATATTAACATACACAAAATATATATACTTCCTATCTTTTCATAATATATATATATATATATATATATATATATATATATATATATATATATATATATATAAAAACACAAAAATTTTCTAAAATAAATACAAACTTTTGAACTTAACGTTTCGGGAGGTCTTCTCCTCCCGTTTTCAAAACTAATCTAAGAAATAAATTATATTAACTTCTATATATAATGAAAAGATAGGAAGTAAATATATTAATAATATAAATATAATAATTTAAATATATTGACATACACAAAATATATATACTTCCTATCTTTTCATATAGAAATTAATATAATTCATTTTTAGATTCGTTTTGAAAACGGGAGGAGAAGACCTCCCGAAACGTTAACGTTCAAAAGTTTGTATTTATTTTAGAAAATGTTTGCATTTTTAAAATTTTGTTCGTTAGGCACATTTATTACAGAAAAAAAATCACTGAGAAATTGGTCTCCGTTTTATTTTTTGTTTTTACCCAGTGATTCTTTATTTACATAAGAACAGATTTTTTTGATATTTTTTGAATTTTAGATCGTGACGAAAAACTCAAAAAAAAAAGAAAAAATATATGAACACGCCACAATCATTCAGACATTATTTAGATTACACTGTTCTAATCACTTAGGCTCAAGGTCACCTGTATCGAACCTGTAGGCGACCAAGGTATCACCTGTAGACAAAATACGACATAAACTGCGTAAAGAAATTTCCAATTGTGCATCACGCCGACGAATCGGCGTTTCTGGAGACGTGCAATATTTTCATGAGTTTGCAATTGTTCCAAACTCTTGAAGTTGCTTGAATAAACGATGAATGGCCGCACGATTAGGTTATTTTCGCCTAAATTCACGTTAAGTTACAATAATTGAATTATTTTTTAATGTAAATTACGACAATTTCGCTGTATGCTCTTAGCATATATTTATCCATATAAAACTTACGTGTCTGCAGTACACAATAGCCAAACCCAAACTGTCACAAATATCAACAAAATGGTATCCCATAAAAAATCTGTTTCGCCTATTTTGTCGTATATGGGTAGAAGAAAAAATAAGATTGGCAACATTGTTACTGTCGAAGCACTACGATATTGCGCAACGATAACAAACGTTTTTTGGCCCAATTTCCAGCATATACGCTATATGGTGATGAATTTCCAGAATGTGCTCCTTAAATAGCGATAAAGCTCTGTCATATCGGAGATTTTTATAAAACTAAACACATAAAAAGATCCAGAACCCTAAGGACACACAATTGTATGAAAACGTGATACATTTTCAAAACATAAACGGCAGTTTCTCAAATTGGATTTATTTTTTTAAGGAAACATTTCACTTAATTTTGAAAAATTATGATTACGAAAAATATAAAAGTTCTTGTTAAAATAGCCTACATTATCAACTTCCTTATACAGAAGAGTTCTGATATATTGTTTTGTTATAGTTAAGCGCGGATGCTGAACGTCTGATGACCCCAGAGTACAGAAACAACAAAATTGGCCAAGTGAAAGACTGTGTTCCAGATACCGCATCTGAAGAGTGTATGAGCGCGTTGCAGCAGTGCGGATGGGATGTGAGCCAGGCCATAAAGAGCATCAAGATAAACAAATTGTTAAAGTAAGATTAAACGTTTCAAATATAGGGTGCTAAATCTAGTTGCTGATTGAATGATTTGATTTGCGAGTTTATTATGATTGTTCAGTCTGGCCAGTGGAAATTGTGACTGGTTAAATCTTCACATTACCAGTAGCACTATGTTTAAATTACCACATGATAAGTAATGATAATTTGTTACTTACCTGAAACTTCAGTCAATATATGAAGCATTCTTGACTTCTCGGGAATATGATAATATGTCGAAAATGCTCTTTATCTTCAGTCACTTTTAAGCAGTCATATATCATTTTTTTCCCCTCAAATACCAGACGTACTTTTGCAACAATCAAATAATTCTAAATTGAATCATCTCCTGATGATGCTAACAAGGTTTGGGAAACGTGCATCGAAAAGTTTTAAAAAAGTTGTAGTAAATCTTTTTGAGTTTAGTGTTTTACAGCGAAGGTTCCAATAGAAGAATTGATGTCGAATTTACGTTAGAAATTAAAATTTAGATAAAAGAACCATCTTAACAACATTTTAAACTAACCTCGTAATGCAGACCGTCAGTATGAGGAAACTTTAAAAGAAACGCCAATTTAAAATTTATTTTCTTACCCTTTCCGTAAAGTCGTTCGAAAAGAATCGGTGTCTCGCGTAAATAACACTGGAAAGGAACCTGAATATCGGGTCGGCTAGGAATTTATACCGAACTTTAGTTAGCGCTTTTTTGGAATAGCGGTTCGCAAAAGACGTAATTTGTCATCCCGACTTATTAAAATTAGGAATTTCAACCGACTTAATAGTAGCAGCAAGTTTAAACAACGGTATTTTATTATTTTAGAATTATTTGGAGTTTATTGCTTGCTACCTGACGTATGTATTGACATATTTATAACATAAAAAATACATAAATAGAAGATAAATATTGGTTTTCTAAAATATTGAAAAGTGTTAAATATTGAATAAGCAAAAGATATTTTCTAGTTTTGTAATCATTTTTAAGCGAAAAAACAATATAAATCATAATTCGAAAAACAAAACACATACATACTGTTTAAAATCACTAATTTTATTTCTATTAATAAAACTTCCCCCAACTAGAGTATTATAATTCAGAATAAAAACAATCATTACCCAAAATTATATACATATTTGTTTTTGTATAATAGTTTGTTTTCATTGAAGTTTGCAATACTTTTAAAACCACACTGATTATTCAAACCACCACACAACTCTATTAACAATATTTTCAAAAAAAATCCACCCATACTATTACATTATTTCTTTAATTAAGGTTTTCAGTATTTTTAAAACGATGGCGATTTTTCAGCTTACATGTTTTACAAACCACCACATTAGACTCTTAATTTAATAATATTTGCAAATATCAATAAATCCAGCTGGTAACTAAATCTAATGCATAACCATTCGGAAAGCTTTTATAGTCACACAAATTAGATTATCCTGTAAAACTTTCATAAGTATAAGACTTTTCATATACAATTACCTTCCAAATTGGTAGTCGGTTTTTTTTCTTGTCTATTCGTGCTTTCTTAAATATTATTATTCGTATCCTGCAAATAGACGATCTTGTAGGGCTTTCTCTTGTTACTATTCTCGGTTGTGTTTGCGATGTAGATTCTTTGCGAACACGCAGGAATATCCTTTCCTACAAATTTGACACGTTAATTCGTTTTCCTTACATGAATTAAATAATATAAATAAGATTTATAAAAACGAATGCAAAAAAACAAAACGAACCCTAATCTAATTTCAATCTTTCATTCTGAACTTACCTTTGAGTCTCCATATATTTATGTAAAAATATATTACTATAACGTCGAAAACAGCACTGAAAGCCTAAATAACAATTAAAAGTAAGTAAATTTTCATATCGCTAGCAAACCAACAAATGCAGTCCAAGATATAGGTTCAACTTATAGAACAATGATCATTCATATCAACAATGAAATAAGATCGATAAATTGTTTTATTTGCCCGGGATTGGTTTTTTTCGGAAAGGATGCGAAAGTTCAATTTTATCAGCCTGGTTTTTAAGGTAGCCCTAGTGGCTCCTACTTTTATTTCATTAGAGTGGCACGAAAGTAAATTTCTCTATAACTTCCGAATTGTTCCGAGCCGACCCGATATTGGCGTTCCTTTTAATGTTCCATGTCAGTATGAATGTTTTTAATGTACTTGCTTTTTTTTAATATAGATTAGGACTAGCAGATCATAATGGCTGTGAGGAAGCCTTACAGAGAACAAACTGGAACGTGGAACTGGCAGCTTCTGCAATTCTAGACACTTGATGCATCTGGAATTATTTCAATATTCTAAAATCAATGCAACATAGTGATGTTAGTTATAATTATTTAAAAAAAAAGTTAAAAAATGTTGATATTTATATATTATCTCACTCAGTTAAGAAAGAAAAACGAAACCTTACAAATGACAAGTACTCAAGCCTAAAGCATCACCCAGAGTAAATATTTTGTGCCAAAGAATTATACTTTATTTCATTATTTTGTAATTTGTTCTTTTCTTACTACCACTCGTTTAGTTATTTACCTTTCGAAACGTTGATAAGATTTCTACTTAATTTATGTATGTAATAGTGTTTAGATAGACGCAATCGAATATATTTTTTTGTATAAAAAGGTCGCATTGTCTTATTCCTTAACAAATATCTTGTTAAACACCTCTAGTCTGACTCACCTCTAGGAGACTCAGGACGCCTTGTGTAGATTTAAGGGATAATGCTGTTTCGTAAAGTACTTTTAAGAAAAGGTTCCAGCAATTCTAAACTAGAAATTTTTATTCAAATCATGTAAAACACCCAGAAAAATAGTTCTTCACAGATCGATCCTTATAGGCGAATTTTTCACAAAAAAACAACGAATGTCGATTAGGCACTGTTTTCACCACATATAGTTCCAAGTTACTGGTTTTTTGTTCCCCAAACTAAAATTTCGGGGAGGAGGTTTCGAGTCCATTGAAGCAATAAAACCAAATTCGCACAAATCCATATCAGAAAGTCCCAAATTCTTATTGAAAAACGTTTATTGAAAACTATTAACGTATTAATAGTGAAAATTCGCAGGAAAGCAAATCAAGTAAAGTGTTAGGGTTAGAGGCGTATGTAGGCTATTTAGCGACTGGACCTACAGCTTAACGTGGATTCCGAACCACGGTCATCAGCTTCCGACAAACCTAGGCCAGTACCCCCCTCGGGCTATAAACCCTTGGTTATGTACCTACCCATAAGTCTATCAGGAAACCTACCGACTGGCGAGTGACCAACGTAGAATACTTCTCGGAAGGCATCCGGCATTACCCAGCCTTTAACTGGCGTGACTGAGGGGTAATTCGTAGTCGGATTTTACACTCTTGCCTAGAGACAATCACAAACATTTAGGAAGTAAACAGACAAAAGAAAAAAAGAAAAACAACCATCCAAGCGCTCGAACCAACTACCGCTCCAACGCGACCGGCAAACCAAATCAAATGAATAAGGAGGATGATTGAGGACGGCTCTTGATCAGAATCAATCAGAATGATTGAAATTCGCATACTGTTTTGCATACTTGCAAGAATGTTATATTTCAATATGATCTATTACACAGGTCAGCAAATGTAAACTTTTTTGAAGTAACATTGATGAAAATAGGTGTATAAGAAATATTTTGTAGACCTAAATCCGAAAATGATAAGCTAATTACTGTAACACGTACAATTTTTTTGTTACATAGTATCGGTGGTGGGAAAAATAAAGGAGACGACATATTTTTACAGCCTAATATTTATTTAATATAAACATGTAAAACGTATTAAATCTATGCGAAGACATTACTGAGGCTTATGTGAATAAAAAATATATTAAATGTCATACAGCGACAAAAATGTTCACTTTTTCCTATTGTGTTCTATAGCATCATCTCTTTTTAAAAACCAGCAGTAATCGCCCAACATAGATGAGTACCAGCGTCCCTGGTATCTTGCATCCATCGTTCTGATGGAACCTCTCTCCTAGTTCACCGCTCGCTGCACCCAAATCTTCCGGGAAAAAATCCAAATAGGAGTGTAAAAATGCATTTTTAAGGACATGCGACAACCAAGTATTTCCTAGGCTTTCAAGAGTTCATCTATGAAGTTTTATAGTTTTAATCTTTCTTGTTGCCCTGAAATCCTTTCACTACATTTACAAAAGACTTCCAAGCTGCCAATTCCTTTTCATTTAATCTTTCTTGAAAGTGAAAATCACCTACAAGCTTCCTTATTTAAGGTCGAATAAATATGCCTATGTTTTGCCTCACTTAATTGGTATATTTTATGTTTGAACTATTAATCAGGAAGTTGTAGATCAGATCCTGATGAAGAATTATAATCAGCAGGAAACATGTTGTCCAGGTTTAATGGCGCAATCGGTACTGGTAGTTCCTAGTTATGAGGAATTGGCCTAAGTGCAGAAGGCAAATGGAGATACTGAATTTTGTCCCTTTGCTTTTTTGAAGTCCCTTCTGTTTAAGTGATATAAAAGCTGCAATCACTTACATGGTCAGTAGGTGCTCCCCACCCTATAGGAAGAACAAACGGAATACAATTTTTCTTGCGATACATCCACTGCACTAAATTTACATGACAACTCACACAGGAAACATAAGGAGTCCAACTTTTATCTTGATCTCCAATTTGGCACTTAAAATATAAAAGATAGGCTTTTTTGACTTCCTCGGATATAGATCTAGCTTGTGACTTTAAAATAAATCGTCCGCATATATAACAAAACTTATCCGATGGATGTTTGCAAAATCGACGACTAGAACTTGCCTTATTATATAAAATCGACTTAAAACACTTGACCAGTAACACGTGCCCTACCTAAAAAATTAAAAAGAAAGTGGAAAAAATAATTTCAGATTTTATATTAATTTATTCTGTGTTCTGTCTATGATCACGCTTCTTGTGACTTCTATAGTCTAACATCCATAATGTCATTCGGGGTAACGAAATCAACGAAGGTCGTGGGTTGCCGAAGTGCACCGATTAAAGAACACATGCTTTGGGCAAAGACAAGTTTGTGCCGCTACTCTTTTCTTTACTATCGCGTGCGAAAAACAAAGATAGCGATGCATCGCTTTGAGCGCTGCCCCATTTTCAATAGTCAGGTGTTTTGAACGATTACAATAGTGAAGATAAATTCAGTGTAATAAATGAATAGAAATAATGTCATATTAACATTTGAGGACCGAATTGTCATCAAAAATCTTGGACGGCCGACACCGATTCTGAAAATCGAGCAAGTTAATATTACTCAAAAACGAACTTACAAATGCACATTCAATAAAACCCTGTACGAGAACTATTCGTGGTTATGTAGATGCGAGACAACAAAATTTTTTTTTATTGTTTTCCGTGCATTTTGGCACAACTCGGAAAACCAGTGAGTGTAGGCGATCTTGGTCTTGGCTGAATTAAACACTGTGTTAATGATTTGAAACATTTGGACGCAAAGGTAAAATCCCATGGTATTTCACAAAGACATTTGAAAAATGAGCTAGAAATTATTATGTTGGGGAAGACAGACATTCGTTCTCAACTCAGTAGCGCACATCGTGACTATTAAAAAGCACAATAAAACTGTTGATAGCAATTGTTACATATTGTCTAAATTAATTGACGGTATACAATTCTGTGGGGCATTTGAGCGTGCCCTAAGTGGGCATGACGAAACCTACACTTCAGAAAGTCCTGGCATTTTCAGAAGGCTAGTAAATTTGATGGCCTAAATAGACAGTATTTTAGAAGCTCATTTAAAAGACTCTAAAAATAAATTATTTCTAGACATCTCCAAACAAATTCAGAATGAATTACTGGATTCAATGTTGCATGTTTGTCGCGATTTATTAAAAAGGGAAATTCGCACAGCAAAATATGTTGCCATACAGGCCGATGAAACAATCGATACATCTACTCAAATGCAGATGATTTTTATAATCAGGTATGTTAAAAATGGCGAAATGTACGAGATATTCTGAGGCTTTTTAATATCAACAAATCACACAGCAGATGGAATTGCAACCGAAATTCTGACGGTGCTAAGCGAGCTAGGAATAGACAAAGAACCTAAGAAACTTCAAGCCCAAAATTATGATGGTGCTTCCGTGATGAGAGGTACAGTCGGAGGAGTACAAGTCAAAATTAAAAATATTTATAAGAATGCACAGTATATCACTGCTATGCTCACCAATTAAATGTAATAATCGAAAGGTGTTGTACAATAGAAAAAGGCGTAAAGGTGTTTTTTGCAAATTTATCTGCATTTCCCGCTTTCTTTTCGCGATCATCCAAAGGGACAACTGTTCTGGACAGCATCGTAAAAAAAGAGTCTACCCCGTGCGGCCCCTACTACATTTACAAAGAATTACAAACAGCCTTGAAGAAATTATGGACACCGAGTCGGATAAAAATTCTAATAATCAAACTCAGGGGTTAATAAATTATTTGGTTAGGTTAAAATTTTGGTTTTTCTTCAATAAAATAATGCTTCACTGCAATTATGTTTGATCAACTGCAAAGCAGGCAACTAGATGCACTTAAAGTTAAGAACTGCTTTTTCAACAACCATTCAAAATATTAGAGACAATATAGAAATACAAATTAATCAAGAATTTGGTAACTTAACTGGTGAAGAATCTACAACGATCATAGAGAATCGCAGAAAGAAAAGGAAATTTACTGACAAGGAGGACCCCAATCTGAATGCAAGGAAATATGTGATATCTTAACCATACAAGTTCATGAACGTTTTAGTTTCAATGTATACCTAACTGTTGCAAATTTATTTGAAACTGAAAAATTCGGTGAATATCAAGCCGTCTGTCCAAATGAAGACATTAAAAACTGTGTGTAACCTGTTTGCAAACGTAAATTACTTAAAATTAAAAAATTAACTCTCGGTAATATACGCACGGGACGATTTTATGAAACACAGTGGGGCTGAGCCGCTGTTACAAATGTTTATCCAAAAGAATTTAACATCAACATTTAGTGAATCTGTGGAATTGCTGACTGTTTTGTATATCGTCCCTATAACGACTGTGGAAAGCGAAAGATGTTTCTCTACCCTCAAACGAATCAAAACATTTCTAAGAAACACTATAGGTCAGGAACGGCTGTGCGCGTTACATTGCTATCTACTGAAAAAAGCTTGTGGTGTTAATTTCAAACTTTAATGATCAAGTCACCGACCACTTTGCTGCTCAGAAATTTAGGAGGATGGACTTCAACTACCAAAAGATTTAATGGCCATGGTCCTATGGCGAGTTTAGCAGAATTTTAATATCTAAGTACCTATTTGAAAATTTGATGTCTTACAGTTACACTCGTATTTCTATACAGCAAAGTGTGTGTATGATACTAAGAAATGTAAAATTTTTGGTTGCGACGCATTTCCCTATCCCCATTCCAAAATGTGGTTATACGTTTCCCACCTGCTTTTCCCCCACGAACCGCCGGTGCACTAGACTGAACTGTAAACGAGACAGAAACAAACACAAAGTATAGAAAACAATAAAACTGCCCTTAAATGTTCACAGAATACTGTGAAAATACCCCCTCTATGGTCTTGTGGTAATTCCTACATTGTCCAGTCCAAACTCACGTGCAAATAATTGGAAATACCCCTTGATATAAAGGAGGAGCAGCTACTTGAAAATGGGACGTGCTAGGTTATTTCTGTGGAAAGGTGTTTTAATAACTATCTAAATGAAATGCAAAAATGCATCAATGTTACAAAAATCATGCCGACCTGTGTTATTAATAAAGCTGACTATAACTTAAAAATCAAAAATAACGTTTGAAAAAAAAAAATAGAATATATATTTTAGACCGAAATCTACAAGACGTACGATAATATTTTTATTTTGAACTATATAGAATATAATAAATGTTTGAGTAACCAACAGGTTAACTCGACAAACCAAAAGTATAGACACAAATATTTCTTATCAATTATTAAAAATTATATAGAATACTATATAATAAATATTTTTCAGTCACAAGCTAAATCAATAACATTACACAATTTTTTTTTTGGAAATTAAAAAATGCTCATAGTTTTCTCACTGCTTCTAAGCCAATATGTCTTTTAACGATGTCGATTTTATTCACTTTAACTTCCATCACATCTCCCAATCGTACAATCATTCCTTTTAAAAACTTGTTGTGCAGCAAACCGTTGGAGCCAACTCCGACATCAACGAAGGCACCGAACGATGTCACGTTGTTCACTCGCCCGGTCAAAGTCATACCTTCCGTTAATTCTTCAAAGGACCTGACATCTCTTCGAAAAAGGGGACCGTCGCTCAGTTCAGACCGTAGATCGTAGTTCAGTTTCTTGGATAAGGCGTCTAACACTAAGTTGATATTTTCCTTGTCGGTTTTAAAAGTCGCGCTAAGAGTTTCAACATTTAGAGTTGGGGTTTTGGCTTTGATTGTTGCTATAAAAGTGTCTGTCCCTGCATCTTTTTCTTTAAGGCCCATTTTAGCTAAAATATAAACATTGTTGTAAAAATAAGGACAATATAATTGATACATAGATGAGCTGAAAAAAAGCATTTCTCGAATTTTCGATGTATACTAGGGTGAAAAAAATTGCGTTTTTGCCTTCGTTTATAAATAAAGGATAAACATACATTATGTTAAAAAAGGTTTCAAAGCGACTGACGCCGTCCGCGAGATTTGTGAAGTAGAGGATACAGGGCTAAATAATGATATCAGGATAACCTTTTCGAATAATAGTGAACAAGGAAAGAAAAGTTCAAAAATGTTATACCAAACAATTAACAGACTAGCTAACTCAAACGCATTGGTTGAAAAATACTTTCGGATTTCACACATTGATGGCTTTAATTGGATTTTCATTTACAGTTAGACTCAATGTATTTAACACTAGCCGTATTTACGTTACGTATACTTTTTTTTGGGTATATTAAATATAAAGGGTGTTTTCAAAGTTAAGTAATTTATTTTAACAGGTTGTAGAATTCGTAAAAATGAGTTATTTTACCAAAAATTATTTATATAAAAGTTGCAAAATAAAGAAGTTATTAACAGTTAGAAAATTTATTAACAGTTAGAAAACTGTCACCATTTGTTCGCTTAACACAAAATCTTGCTCGGTGTACCCGTGCGCCACTCCACGCGTCATAAATAAAATCCCAGTGTCCACGAATAACATCACAAGCGTTTTCGATGCGCTGTTGTAGTTCTTCCACAGTATTCACTTCTCCATCGTGATAAACTAACTTTTTTTAAACAGCCCCATAGAAAAAAAATCGCGGGGCGTTAAATCCGGGGAGCGTGCAGGCCATTGCGCCATATCTATCTGTTAAGAAATTCATTATTCAAATGTTTGTGAATTTCTCGTTTAAAGTGTGGCGGAGCTACATCATGTAGAAACCACACATTCTGTCTAACCTTTAAAGAAACATCTTGTAATAATTGTGGCAGATTGTTTTGAAGAAAATCTAAATAATTTTCACGTGTCAGTCGACCTGGAAGAAAGAAAAGGCCCAATAAGCATGTCATTTACTACGCCAGTCCAAACATTTACTAAAAATCTGTGCTGAAAATGGGTTCTCTTCGCAGCATGTGGATTTTCTACTGCGCAAACATGGCTGTTGAGGAAATTATTTACTCTATTTCTTGTATATGTGACCTCGTCGACAGCCAAAATAAATTTGGTAAAATTTACATTTCTCTTGTACTGATGTAAAAGCCACTGACAACATTGAACTCTTTTAAGATAATCTTCTGGTTGTAACGCTTGTAAACGTTGATAATAATAGTGATGTGTTCTTGTCGTATAGTCTTCCACACTTTACTATGACCAACTTCCACTTGACCTGCTGTAGACTTAGTGCTCGTTTTCGACAATTTCTAAAATTTCTTCCTCAATCTTTACCATTTCGCGTGGAGGAGGTCTTCCAGCGTGAGCTCCTCGTTGTGTCTTTAAGTACCCTGTGTCGCGAATATTATAACTAAATTTACAAACATACGCGGAGCCGGACGATTGCTTAAAAGAAACCTTTCCGCGTACTAACAACATGCTGCAGCTGCATTTTGTTGGCACTCTCCGTAAGTTAATATTATGTCCACTAGTTCTTGGTTTTCATAAACGTGTAGCATTTTAATCGCAGAAAGTACCCAAAAATTAAACACACTATTAAGGAATTATTACCGCTGGTCAAATCGAACATCGCACTCAAAAGAAATATCGTACAAGAATACAAAAAACTAGTCATACCCAGTATGAGTAATAAACAATTACTTTATGGGTTTACATCGTCGAGAATATCAAAAAGTCAGGTCTGTTTTCAAATTTTGTAACTGTTAATAGCTTCTTTATTTTGCAACTTTCATATAAATGTTTTTTGGTAAAATTACTTATTTTGACGAGTCTACAACATGTAAAAATAAATGACTCAACATTGAAAACCCCCCGTATATTTTGAGATTTCATTCAGATAAGATATTGGTTGTTGTTGACATCGGACATCGACTGTCTTACCACAGGAAAAATAATAACATTCATGTCATAACTTACCTAACAGGCTTCTTACAATGTGATAAGATTCTGGATGTATTATAGTTGCGTCCAAGGGTGTAGTAGACTTGTTTTTGTAGAAACTTTCATCTTGAGGATTCAAAGGACCTACACGTAAAAATCCAGCACATTGTTCGAATATTCTTTCACCTATACCATACACATCCAGCAATTGTCTGCGATGAGTAAAGAAACCATTTTTTTCCCTGTATAGGATGATTTGTGTGGCTTTACTATCTGTAAGACCCGCGACACGCCTAGACATAAAAAACATACCGTATAATAACGTTAAATATCATACAAATATCTAGAACAGTAGAGGAGAATCGTAAGTCATTTGGAATTGGTTTCAATGATAAAGAAGGAATTACACAAAAAGGTAAGAATATTTGAAACTGTAACAGACAAGGTCTGTCAACGAAAAATTGAAATAAAAAGGCAAGGGTAACAATAATAATTAGACATGCAGCGAGGGAGGAAAAAGAGGAACAACCAAAAGGAAATATTTTATAATGAACTGAAGAATGTACTCAAACTGCCGAGACAAAACTTATCAATCGTTATAGGAGGTGCCAGAGCAAAAATAGGAAACTGAGACATGTTTAAGTGTCACCAGGGGAAAAAAACAAACATCTAATAATGAACACACAGAGAGAGGAGAGGTAGACTGATAAGGGAATGGAAAAAGCAGTTAAAGGAAGAGAGACAGATAACAGAGTGGAGACAAAGGGCAAGACCAGACAGTAGTGAAAAAAAAGTTACAATGATGGCTTGACGAGAACTAAAATATTTTTTACAAGTTATCTTATTGAATATTTGGTTTACCTTAATAAACATTGAGAAGCTGTATTCAGATCAACTCCTACAAAACTGACGCATTCAGAAACCACTTCTCCAAGAGCCTCTTCTAATTGTTTCTTTTTTAAATCCAACTGATACATGCCAACTCCCAGATGGGATGGTTCAACTTTAACTAACTCAGCCATCGGATCTTGCATTCTTCTTGCCAGTGAAACTATTATAGACAAATTTTATAAAATTATTTGGTGTTGAGAGAGTGTAGCACTTAATTGTTTCTATCTCAGTAAAATATACTTTTTCTTTCTGTTTACCTGAACTTATAATGTTTGGATCCAAGTTGCCGAACTCTTTCTGAGCCTCAGGACTGCAACTGTAAATCGATGCACCGTCTTCATTCACAATTATATAATTTATGTCCAATGGTTTAAAATAATTCATTTTCATCAAGCTCACAATCCATTCTTCCGTTTCCCTACATGCAGTTCCATTTCCGATACCAATAAGGTCACAACTAAAGAATAAAACCCGCGTTGGATGCATTATTTTTTTCTAGTAAGGGTACTACCAAACTTGGAAATTCCCGATTTAGACGTTAACGCTTCAACATAGCTACATATTGCAATTGCGAGTTATGTTGCAACATTTACTCGCACAGGTGTGTGAAATGCTCGAATTACCATAAAACCGCCGAGTGCAAGTTTAAAATCACATTCGGGAAAAGAAATGCCATCTACGACCACTGCAGCCAGGTAGGACATCCAGCCAGCTATAAAGAATATCGTTATTACCAAAGGCCGATCAATAAAACAAAGAAATTTAAATAAAAGGCAAAACAGGTTGGCATTTGCCAACTACAGCCTCTACAGGCATGATAAACATACAAAGGCGGTGGCGTGGCACTCCTAGTTAAAAATTGCACACAACACCACCTTTTGGGAATAGAGGACATGGAACTGGAAGCAATAACCATATAAATTAAAACTGACAAAGGACCAGTAAAAATCATATCGGCCTATAATCCGCTAACGCATCTGTTGTTCAAAGACGAGATCGCTGATTTGCTCAAAGGCGAAGAACGAAAGATTGTAATAGGCGATAAAACAGCAAATCACCGGAATGGAACAGCAGGACTAACAACTTCAATCGTACAAGATTGCAGCAATTCATAGAAGTAGGAGCTGCAATACTAGGACCGGAACTTCCCCATACATCGCCAGTGGGAATGACCTCCCTAATGTCTTGGATATAGTAGTTATCAAAAACACCAGGCACGAAATACAACTCCAAACCTTCTAGATATAATTAGAGACTTCGACAGGGTCTGGCGCGCAGGATCACACAATACAAAATCTGCAGACTAACGTGGAGTTACGTTAACGTGGAGAGGCAAAAAAACATTTTAGGAGCAAGAAAACCGGAAGCGGGTGTGCCACAAGGATCGGTATTAGGCCCTCACCTATACGATCGAGACACACGACATATGGAGAAACTCAAGAACCAAGTTGTCACTATATGCAGATGCTACAGCAGTGGCAATCAGGCATGGAAGAAAAGACATCATCTGCAATGACTCCAAGAGCATATTGATCAAATAGCTGGCTGGTGCATTGATTGGAAGATGCAGATCAACAGACAGAAGTGCCAAGCCATCCTACTGTAAAAAAGGAGATTGGTACCTAACACCAATATCGAAATAGACGGCGAAATAATACCGGAGTCACCGGATAATAATGGAGTCAAGAAGAAAGATACTTTGGAGTTAAATCGGATTCTAAACCCACATGGGAATAACACATACGAGAAGCAACCAATAAAACCAAAAATGCCATTGAACAGGCTCTATCCGCTGATATGCAGAAAAAGCCAGATTAATCTCAAGGCCAAATTATTCATAATCAAATCTGTATCGCAATTAACATATTGTTCAGCTGTATGGGATGTACTCACCCAGAACTCATATAAACAGGCTGGCGTCAGCAGAAAACAGATACGTCAGGATGGCAGCAAATGCACCACCATACGAAAGAAATCAAAGGATACACAGCGATCTAAACTGGGAGTCCCTGCATATCTTCATGAAAAGGAAACCAGAAAAAGTACTATTAATTGCAAGTAGGCATGAAAATGCAGAACTAAGAAGGCTCATGGATTATGATCCGAATGAACTCCTGAGGAGAGAGAGATATTACAAGAGGAACAAATTCCAGGTACTCAATTAATGTAATTTTATTACTTAAATTAAATAGAGAACACAACAACGGTATATAAATCCCAGCAAGACCAGCCATACATCAACCAAGTAAGTACAAATATCTTTTAATTTTTAATGATATTTATTTTTAGGCAAAATTTCCTATAACGAATAAAAGATATAGGACCCAACTTGCAAATGCAAAGCAAAACAATCAAATAATACACTTTTATTTCAGGTGATATTCCCTGTATCGCATTAACAGATACAGAAGTAGCAACAAGTAATCACAACACCGGTTGTGGAAATTTCTTACTATAAACGAGTTACCAAGGTTTATAGGTCTTAGAGACGTGGGGTTTTAGTCGGTAAAAATCCAGTTCTACCCAGAGAACAGCGGGTCTTGTATAAGCTCTCTGGGTAGTCTTTTGAAGATTTCCCCATGAAAATAATAATAATCATAATAAGTTCACATATCTTCACCCTTTCATAGTAAGATATTTCAATGAGTTTATAGGAGAATCAAAAGAAATTCCTCGATTTCTTACCCAAGGTAAAACATATTTAGTCCCTAAAGGAACCGTCTCTAATAACCCGGCGAAATACCGGCCAATTACCTGGCTTCAAACGATATACAAACTACTAACATCATGTTTCACAGTACTACTCACAGGACATATACAAACAAATATGATATACTAAATGAAGAGCAAAAAGGTTGTCGAAAGGGAATGCAGGGATGTAAAGAACAACTTATTATAGATTCAGTTATATTGAAACACGCTCAGAAGAAGAATCGAAATTTATCAGAAGGCCTTTGACTCGATTCCACACTATTGGCTAATTAAGATACTAACACTATACAAAGTTCACCCAGCTTTAATAAACACACTTCAAGAACAGATAAAAGAGTGGAGCACCACTATTAATTTATCTCAAAATGGAAGTACCACCAAGACTGAGGAAATCAGGGTGACAAGCGGTATATTTCAAGGGGACTCGCTGAGCCCTCTGTGGTTTTGCTTGACACTGAATCCACTCTCTAATCTGATTAAAAGGACGCAAATCGGATATAAACTTCAAAATTAAAATGTATCGCACCTGCTGTACATAGATAATTTAAAATTGTATGCATCATCACCACCAAAATTGCAACAACTCATTCAGATTGTAGAAAAATTTAAAACTAATATTAACATGCACTTTGGATTAGATAAATGCAGAACTATTAACATAAAGAGAGGATCTAAGTTAGAGACGACAGGGCTTGTTACTGCAGAATAAGAATATATAGAGCCAATGCAGGAGGGCGAAGTATATAAATATCTTGGAATCCAACAGTCCCAGAGAGTTGAGCATAAACTCATTAAGGAAACACTAACTAAATAATTCACGTCCAGGCTTGAAAGCATATGTAGGTCTGACCTAGACAGTAGAACTATAGTAAAAGCTATAAACACTTTTGCTATACCAGCCTTGACATATCCATTTGGAATTATATCTTGGTCAAACACAGGTATTGAAAGGCTACAACGAATAATTAGAACTACATTAACGAAATATAGGAAACACCACCCGCACACTAGTAAAAAACGACTTACTTTACCAAGAATTGAAGGAGGGAGAGGAATTATAAATATATGTAATCAGCACGAAAAACAAATATCCAGTTAAGAACATATTTCCATCAAAGAATGATTGAATGCCCGCTATATGCCAGCGTGTGTTTAGCTGATGATAATTATACTTCTCCGAATCTTAAACAAGTGGAACAACAAAATGAGAGCATTCAGGTAACTGCAACAATTATACAAGAGTGGAAAAATATGTCTCTACACGGTAAACACCCCCATGATCTTGACCGTCATGAAGTCGACAAAAGTGCGTCGAACGCCTGGTTGACATGGGGAGGTCTTTTTCCGGAGACTGAAAACTGTATGTGTGAAATTCAGGATCAAGTCGTGTAAACTAAGAACACCAAAAATATATCATTAAGGATGCACGAGTATCAAATGACACGTAGGAAATGCCACGAAAAGCCTGAGACTATCCAACATATTGTAGGAGCATGTGGCAGACTCTCCCAGACGGACTATCTTCACCGTCATAACCAGGTGGCCAGTATAGTCCACCAGGAGCTTGCAAATCGTAATAACTTTATAACAACGAACCGATACTAGATTCAGTCGATTTCAGGTTATATTCGACCGAACAATAATAACCGACAAAACCGTACACTGTAATAGGCCAGATATTATATTGCTGGACAAAAGGAAGAAAACAGCATTCCTAATCGACATAGCTGTTCCAAACACACAACATTCAAAAGATGGCTGAAGAAAAAGTACAAAAATATACATACCTCAAGTTAGAAATAAAACGGATATGGAAGTTAAACCAAATCCATATTCCATTCAACAACTGGATTTATACCAAAGAACCTGAAAAATAACATCAAATTTCTGGGACTGGAAGAAAATCTGTTTAAAATAATGCAGAGGGCAGTAATCCTTAATACCACTCGCACCCCCTGAAAATTTTTGGAGGAATGAAGTGTTTTGGTTCCTGCCCGCACTTCATTTAAAATCCAGCTTAGCTGGGAAAAAAGATAGAAAGGGCATAATAATAATAATAATAAATAAAAATAAATCGTTATGACAGTTGAGTGCCTTACGCATTCATCCACGGTCCACTTTTTTCCTAACTATCGGATTGATGCAAAAGAGAAAAAATATATTTACTAAAAATTACATTTGATCAATAGTGCTCCATGTCGTTCTGTTCAATGGCCTTTTTCCTTCTCTCCGATAGCTGCATAATCCCAGGCTAAAGAATTGATTCAGATGATTTTTCAAGTCTTCCAAGAAGGTAAGGTTTTTATCATCTAAGCTATTTTTGAAGCTATCTAAATTTATGATAGTCGGAAAGCGCACCGTTGGCAAAGTACAGTGAATGGGCCAAAAGATCCCAATCAAATTGTTAAAATTTTATGTCGGGTGGCCAAAGTCGCGTGTGATCTGGCATTGTTTCGATGTAATGAAATGCCCTTTCTGGTAGCTAATTCTGACCGCTTCTGGTCAATGGCTCGTTTTAAAGCACCTGGTTGTGAACAGTTTTTCTCCGAATTATTGGTTTGGCTTTCTGACAACAGCAGCAAAAGATTCCTTTCCAATCTCACCATATGCATAGCATACTCTTCTTCGGATGTAAATTAGGTTTTGCGCTGGTTGAAATCCACGCTTACACCATTATCTCTTACGCTTATTATTATACACAATCCATTTTTCATCACCTGCAACCATTAGCTTAAAAATGGATCGATTTTGTTACACTTCAATAGGGAATCGCAAACAGAAATTCGATCTATCAAGTTTCTTGCCGTAAGAGTTAACGCAGACTCTATTGCTAACTATTCCAGGCTAGCGAAATCGCCTTGACACTGTTGATTCCAAGAATTTCTTCGATCTCTTGAGTTGTTTTATGTCGATCACTTTCTATTAGCGCCGACAGACCTCGGTCGATCGTCCAAAACGTGGTGCATCGCTAAGATTAAAATTGTTTACACAATTTTTTTTTAACTACTTACAACACGTCGAATCGTTATACACAGCACGTCTTCTTTTGCGCCTGCGAAGCATTTTTGCCTTTTCGAAAATAAAAGAGTACATGTCGAAAACGCTACTTATTTTCCGCCATTTTTAACGCTTAACAAATTTTTAAAAACACAAAATCAAATAACACCATTTTTCCAAGTACTTGCAGAAATTCCTTCTGCCAAAAACGGGACGAACACCCGTTCCCACCTGCCGCTTCGCCCGCACTTCTGTTCAGCTTATGACATGCACGGACGATGGTTACCCTAGACTCGACACACATTTATAAATTATTTTTTTATATTATTTAAAAACAACTATGTCATCTAAACGAAGTAGAACTGATTCTTCTTCTCTGCAGAACAATCATTTTCTCTTCCTCTTCTGAAGAAAAGAAAAACATTATCTTTTGAATGTAAACTAATCATGATTAATGATTTCGATACAAAACTAAAAGTTTGTGACTTGGCAAAGAAGTTTGATCCACCATAATCGACAGAACAATCATGTGTGAGCTGTGAAAAATCCTCATTCTTTGAATTCAAACATCATTCGTAAACGTCATGGTATTATCGCTGAGATGCAAACAATGCCGAAATTATGGTGTGATAATCAAGGAAGAGTGAAAAACTGTCCTGTTGATCAGAACATGGTGTGCTCTCAAGCCAAGCTGGTTTTTGAGAGATTAAAAGAAGCTGGGGAGGCGGCGGCCAAAGATGAAATCTTTAAAGCAAGTAACGGGTGTTTCAGCCGATTCAAAAGTCGCCGTAACTGGCATAGCATCGCGAAAAGTGGAGAAGCGGCAAGTGCTAATGAAGAATATAATAATCTCTCTATCGAAACTCAAGGCTAGGATAGAAGGTAGCTACAGTAGCCTAACTGTATTCAACGTGGATGGGACTGGATTGTTTTGGAAGAAGATGCCTAAAAGAATTTTTATGGCGAGTGAAGAAAGAAAGTTGAACTTTTGCAACCAAATACAACCAATTTGCTTCAACTGATCGACCAGGGTGTCATCAAAACATTTAAAGCTTATTACATGAGACTATCATTTGCATCTTGATGAAGCTGAAAGACTAAATAATGAGCTCTCTGTTATTGGAAATAATTTAATATTTTAGATGCCGTGAACATGATTGAAAAATCTTAGGATAGAATTTCACAAAAAACTTTAAATGAGGTCTGGAAAAACTGCCATTTTTTTTCACAGAGCTGACAGTTGATGAGGTCATAGAAATGTGTGAGCAAAACATTAATTATTCTAACCCAGTTCAATTTGAAGATCAAATGACGGTTGCAAACCTGACGGAAGCCCTCAGTTCAATTAAAAAAGGGTTAGAAATTTTAGAAAACGACTCCAATGAAGAACGCGTTTCAGTTAGAAAACAGGAAGTAACAAAATAATTAAAGCGTTGTAAAGAAATTTTGTTTGAGAAGAAAAAAATCTTTGATCCGTCAGACACCTTTCTTTGACTTTATCAAATCAACTACATCAAAATAACTCCGGTTTATGTTTTTGCATTAAAATAATATTATAATTTGATTAATTATCTAAGAATTGAATACACAATTTTCGTCTAAATTATTTTCTTTAGCCCTTGGTCACAGTTAAATAAAATTGGTATGCATTTATATACGAAATTGTACCCCGACTTACGCGAATTCAACTTACATGGTTGTCGTTCCTTCCCACCTATCGCGTAAGTTCGAGGTATTACGGTATAATTTTATATCAAAATAGATGATTTCCAAGTTCGGTAATTCCTGTCGTTAAACCACTCATACTCACTTATGTTTGATCAACATATCCTTTATGACAGCCTCACCTCTGTTCCCTGAACGTCTACTATGAGGATATATCACATTGTGCATTAACAAAGACCCGGTTGTTGAAATTAGTGCCAATTTACAACCGTTACTGTAACCGGGATCAATAGCTAAAATTGGTTTTCCTTTTAAAGGTCTGGTTAACAACAGATTCTTTAAATTTTCGCTAAACACTTTGCAGGATTCTTTTTCCGCTTTATGCTTTAATTCTGCTCGCAATTCCCGCGTTATAAAATTAACAACTAAAATTCAACAATTTTCGGTTTAAAAATCCCAATTATCTTACTGAGACTCACTCAGTCTTTTGTAAGCATCATCTATAGCCATTTCCATTATTCTTTTCCTAAATGCATCATAGGAAAAATTCTTCATCCACCTGTTGAAGCAAAACTGCTTATATTTGTTCTCAAAAAAGTCCGGTATGTCAATTTTTACGTTAAGGATTTTAAGACTTTCACCTCTGTTTATGGCTAAAATCTACAAGAAATATATTATCAAGCTGAACAATTTTAAATTATTATTAAAACTGTGTTTAAAAAGTTCTGAGTAATTCTATTTCAAACCTTCCTGTCCCAGAATTCTATAGTTTTGCAGCAGAAGAATGTCAGACAAAACAAAATAATTTAAAAGCTTATGAACTAGATGTAGTTGAACAACTAACATACAGTCCAGACATTGCCTCCTTTGACTTTCCTTTTGCATGTCTATGATTTTTTCATAGAATCTAAATGTTTTTTATTGGGAAAATAATACATTATTCAGTTGTAACAGAAAAAGAGAAAACAGAAGAATATTAACACACAATATACCAAATTCATCACTCTTATACATTAATGCTGTTAAGTTATACAAAGTGTATTGTTTTCTTACCTGATGTGATTTTAAATAATTCACTTGTTGGGAAAATTCAAAATAAGACTCAAATTTCATTTCATTCATCTGTGCTTTTTTCTTATTCACATCAGCTTCAGCTGCCTTCATTTGCCTTGCCTTTTTAGTTTCCAATTTAAACCTGGTTTTAATCCTCCTAAAAATCCCAAAAAAAAACTTAAGATTTTTTAATATCACCACAGAACTCTACTCACAAGTCTCTCAAAAATGTTAACAATTCTGAATCCGTTGCAATTTCTGAAGCTATGATATAAACAATGTTCTTTTCTACATCTTCAGGTGTTTTTAAATCTTTTATATCTGGTTTCACATAATTAAAAACATTCACCAGCTTGGTGTTGTTAAGTACTTGAAGAGCAGCTTCCTCCAAACCAAGTTGTTTTGCCTTTTCAACTAAAGACCTTTTAGCTCCAACTGATTTAAACGGAGTGTACTAAAAAAGTTGCTATTAATTTACAAATTAAGTTACAAAATTCACTTAAACTTTGTTACTAACAATATGTTCCAATTCTTCTGAAGTCTTAACAGCACAAATGTTACGTTGGAGCTTCTCATCTAGTTTGCCCAACTTTCCTACAGCACTAACAACAGTACAAATCTTTTTTTTCAAAGCACATATATCATCATAATGTTCTTTTGCTGTTCTTAGTTCTTCAGGTGTCATATTCCCAGTGAAAACTTTTCTGTATCTACAAAATATGATTAATCAGCTGAAGAAATAATCATTCAAAATTCCAACTCACCTTGCAATAAATGGTATTGTATTACCATCATTTAATAAATCAACTAAATTTTTAGCAATATAATTTTCTATGCAAGTTCTTTCTGCAAGTAATTCAAAATCTGTCCACACAGGATCCACATTAATATCACTCTGGTCTACTAAAGGACTTGGATCTGACACATTATTAGGAGTTTCCTCTTTTACTTCCACTTTTACCTTACTTACAACTTTTCTAGTTGTTCTTGGTTTCTTTACAGCAACCTTTGGCTTAGCAGTTTGTAGTCTTCTTTTCTAAAAAAAAAAGCACAGTATAGAATCATGAAATAAAACAAATTTTTTGCTTTATTACCTATAACTTATCTTATTTTATGACTATATAATAACTTTGTAACTATAGTTTTGTGATTAATGTTATATTATAAAACATGATAACTATAACTTATCTTATTTTGTAACTATATATTAACTTTGTAACTATAGTTTTGTGACTAATGTTATATTATAAAACATAACTGATTAATCAATTAATTATTTAAAAATAATCATATTGAATTATATTGTTTTACCTTGGGTTTTACTTCTGTAGGGGTTTCCGCAACATAATCTTCATCTTTTGGTGGAATCTGCTTTGATTGTTGTAATTTCCTTTTCTAAAGAAAAATCCTGGCATTAAAAATAATCCTACTGAAATCAATTATTTCACCTTAGGTTTTATTTCTTTTTTAACATAATCTTCTTCATCTTCATCACTAGTCATAAGATCTATGGTTTTAATTGCTTTCTGAAAAAAACATATTACGTTAAAGAAAAAAAAATAGAAAAATAATCAACCTGGGCTGCTTTTCTAGGTCTCCTTGTCACTCGGGGTTTTACATCCTCCATCTGTTCCTCTTCATCACTTACCAAAGATATTTCTCCTAGCATTTTGGAGTTTGATGGTGACTTCTAAAATATAAATTCCTTGATTTCCTTTTGAATTTGAATTAACTTGTACTAATACCTTTTCCTTCTTCACTTTTTTAAAAACAATTTTTTCATCGTCGCTATCGGAAGTCAAAAAATCATTTTCCTTTCTTTTGCCCTAAAAAGCAAGATTTGATAAATAAATAATCTAGTATAATGTAATTTAAATTTATATTTACCCCTTTAGATAATGTATTCTTTTCTTGATCTTCTGGGGAGTTACTTTCATCACTACTTATAATTATATCACCAAACATTGTGGACTATACAGATTTTTCTCAAAAAATTACAGCCGTACTCAAAGAAGTAAAAATAACTGTCTAGATTTTTAAAAAAGTTAGGTTAGGTATTTCTTCATCTTTTGCCATGTCTATTTTCAAAGAATTATTCTGTAGGGAGTCATATATAAAATATATATGATTATATATATGCAATATATGATGAAGGGAAAATATATAACATTCAATATATGATAAAGGAAAAAATACCTTTTTCCTGTCAATTATTTAAGTTGAATTCACATTATCCAAATCACGACTTACTTTGTAAATATCGCTATAAATAAAGGAAACGTAATGTGGTAATAGTACAAAGAATTATCAACTACTACATTTATATAGACACAAATATATTAAAAAGGAAGATAAACCCAAACTAATTTGCCAAGTATAGGTTTTTTTTAAGGAATTATTAAGAATACTGTTTTATCCTCATTTAATAATATTCCTTTTAAAAACAGTTAATGTAATGCAGTTTTGTTTCTGATTATATGAATATGCTTATTATTAGTAATGTAAAAACATCTGGCTTAAAAGTAAACGTTTAAATAGTGTGAATTGACCCTTATAACGAGGACTCGTATAAAGCGAGGATATTAAATAGTCCCGTTTATCGACATGGTCGATTCCGTATACATAAATAACAATAAGTAAGTGGGAAGTAGTTGTTTTGTGAAAAATGTCGAGTTCAAAAAGGCGCTCGTTAACACTTGGTGAAAAAGTTAAAATTATCGAACTGTTAAGAGCCGGAAAGTCTAATGCCCGTATCTGCAGGTATTTTCACTTGTCAAGTTCATCAGTATCAACGATATGGTCTCAAAGAGACAAAATTGTGGAAGCTGCATCGAGTAACAGAAACAGTAAATTAAAACGACTGAGACAGCCTATTAGAGCAGATATAGATAATGCGCTGTTGGAGTGGTTTACGGCAGAAGGAAACTCAGACGAACCTATCAGCGGTCCGATGTTGCAGCGAAAAGCAGAAAGTTTGGCGAACCTTTTGTCTGACGGCACCAGTACGGAAACTTTTACCAGCTCCAGTAAAGATTCAAATAAAAAATTTGTTTGTACCACTGGATGGATGGATCGCTTCAAAAAACGATACAACATTAAAGGAGGGAAAATGCATGTTGAAACCAAAGCCCTAGACAATGTAGTTACAAATTTATGGTTGAAAAATGTATGGCCTGGTATTTTATCACGCTACAATGAGAATGATATATTTATTGGTGACGAAACTGGTTTATTCTATAAGCTGACACCAGACAAAACTGCAAGATTCAAAGGGGATTTGTGTAGTGGTGGTAAATTGTCAAAAGAACGCTTAACAATATTTGTGTGTGCTAATATGAGTGGGACTGAGAAGAGGAAATTATTGGTTATTGGAAAACTTCAAATTGCACATTGTTTTAAGAGTTTGAAGAATCAACCAATAAAGTATGAAATGAACAAGCGAGCTTGGATGACTTTGGAGTTGTTTAAAGCAGAATTGCACGATTGGAACAAGTGTTTAACCAGTTCCAATAGGAAGATAGTGTTGCTAGTGGATAATTGTCCTGTTCATGTTAAGATCGAGGGTTTGTCCAACATAGAGCTTGTATTCCTCCCTCACAACATGACGTCAGTTCTTCAGCCTATGGATCAAGGTGTGATTCACTGTCTAAAAAGCCAGTACAGAAAATCTCTCATTTTACGACTTATCAGTGCAATTGAAAGAAAGGAGACATTTACACTTTCTATATTAGATGCTCTCACGATGCTCAGTACTGCCTGGCATTGTGTATCAGAAAAAACAATTAAAAACTGTTTTAGGATTGTAGGTTTTGGCAGCGGCGACGGGTTTGAATCAGATGATCTGACACTTGTCGAATGCTTACTACAAAATTCACAAGACAACAAAGAAGAAGATAATTTATCTCTATCAGAATGGGTGGCAAAAAATGGTATTAGTGAGTTTAAAGATGTCGATTTAGATGCTTATGTTGAAGCTGATTGTGAACTAATCACCAATGAAACTCCTAATGATACTGACAATGTCAAAGTAGAAAATGAAAATTGGAAGATTTGTGAAGAGTCACTAATCATTAATGAAATTCCTAGTGATACTGACCACATCGAAATGAAAAAAGAAAATTGGAAGTTCTGTGAAGAATCGGTGACCAAATGTGAAGATGAAATTAAAGTTCCAACACTTCCAGAAGTATTAAAAGCACTGGAAATTGTACAAAATTATATTCTTTATATGCCGGAAAACGACAGCGCGATTCATGCTTGGGACGTTCTTAATAAACAATTTCAACAAAATTATTTAGAAGATAGAAAAAAAAAACAAAGTTAAAAATGTGATAATATAGTGTTAAATTTAAATATATATGTATCAATAATGTAATAAAAATTTGTACATATTTTTTAATATATGTTATTTTTTTTTCTAATGACTAAGTTGCAGTCCCTATAAATATAATAACATAATTTTTGTATTTGATGTATTTTCCATTATTTCATACTCAAAATATTCTAAAATAAAGTTAAGTATACACTGCCCGTCGTAAGTATTAAAACTACCATCAAAATTTTCAATATAAATTTTTATGTTTATACAGTAAGCAAAAAAGTATTTGCGAATACGAAACGATTTTTTTTGTATTTGTAATAATAACACGCCAAACAATATTTAGGACTGCAAAGAAAGTATTAGCACACTTGGCATAGAGACTGCTTCAATGTCAACACAGACAGGATTAATATGGCCTATTGGACTTACTAATCCTTTTAGTTTAGCAAGTGATTTTAAATTGTGTGTTTGAAATGGCTCCGAAGCAAAAAGAAGTTCCTGTGGGAGCAGGGGGGAAATAGACAACTTAATTTATTTTCTACAGTGTGATAGATTGTAAAAAAAAATGATTGGAACAATTGAAAAAAAAACCCGATCAAGTCGTCTTCGAGTCCTTACTTTAAGGGACCGACGAAAAATTGTCCGTAAAGAAGCCCTTCCTGAATGAAATTAAGAGACAAAAGACTAGAGTTCGTACAAAACATATAAAAACAAACCTCTAGATATTTGAAATCAAATTATTTTTTTAAGCGAGATCAAATTTGAGGTTTTTAAACCAGCCAACATTTTAACATTATGGCAGTGCATGTCTTACAACTGAATAGGAAATGTTTACGTTATAAACGGTAACATGACAACCCAGTCCTATATGGAAGTGTTGGCAGGCAATCTACGAGCTGTAAAATTAATGCTGGAAAGCATTTTCAATTTCCAACAGGATAACGACTCTAAACATACAGCTAACATGATCAAGGAGTAGTTCCTCTATAATACATCTGGAAGGAACAGAAGGTTGCCACACCACCCCAGTCACCGGACCTTAGTCCGATAGAAAATGTATGGACATTCCAGACAGAAAAATATGTGAAGTCACAATTAAGAACACGGAACATCTAAAAAGGTAATTTTTGACGCATGAAACAATTTACCTACAGATATTAAAAAAAAAACATGGGATCAATACCTACACGTTTGGAAGCTGTCATTCGTGTTAATGGAATGAACACAAAATACTAAATAAATTAGGTGACAATGGAAATTGGTACTTGCCGGTGTGCAAATATTTTTTTGACTAAATAGTACGTCTTGTTAATTAAGAGCGTCATACTCGTAATGGTTAACTGTCGAAAAGAGACTGAGGAAAGCACTAAAACTGTAATAGAATTATATTCTTAAGACAAATTCTATGTAATTCAAAGTATTATTTACGCAATGCAAAACATCAGTACAAAATATAAGTAATATATAGATTTTCTGCGTTTCTATAAATATTTAGTTCAATATAATGTAATTTAGTTCAAAATACAAATGTATTTTGCAGCAAGATAACGCTAGACCTTGTACACTTAGTCAAAAAGTATTATATGCTATATCGTCATTTGACTGACCGGTGCAATTCCCAGATTTATCGCCGATACAACAAAATTAAGCCTCGATCAATAGCGACTATAAACGAACTTGAAACGTGAATTAACTTAGAAGCATTAGGAATTGCTTTTCAAAACTTTTTATTTCGGACAAAAATATACGTCTTTTCTACTCAGACTGTGAACTCACACTGAGAAATAATCCTACAGTTTTTGAAGAGATAAATTAAAATAAAGGTGCTGATCTGTGGACTGGGCTGAATGCAAGTTTGCAGGTGTTACTGATGACATGACATATTTTATGTGTGGGGATCCTTTGCTATAAAACAAAAATCTAAATCGGCAGCCTCGCAGAGTTACAGAATGTTAAGTGTTTTAATAACTATGGCGGCCAATAAAATAAAAGTGGTAGAAAAAACTTCTAAATGAAGTGTTCTTTTCTAATTTAGTTACCATAATAAATAATATAATATGCTAATATTAACTGACCTTTAAATATTTTGTTTACAATATAACCAGCGCATTTTATTGCTGCTTATATTCTGAAAGTATGTATTTCTTCCTAATGGGACTTCAGTGGTAAAACAAATATGAGTGTATTATTTTTTTACGTTATCGAATATGAATTTATTTTGTTGAGACAGCAAAAGTTTCCGTCCGTTTCCCATTGTGTTAAAGTAAACATGGGCCGCGCTAGACTGACTAAGAAAGGCGTTTAATTTTGCAGTTGAGACCCAAAGTAAATCTTATTAATTTGTAACGAATGCAAAGAAACATGTGTAATTGCTAAAATTTTGAAAGAATCATATGGAACCCAAAAACTAGAAAGAGTAAGAAAACGGGTAAAAAAAGGATAATCGTATTGTATGCTAATCTTTCTTTAAAGGAACAAAACCATTTTTACTTAAGTATCAGCACCAGAACCATAAGACGATGTATAGAACAAAAAAAAACCCATTGTATAAGTAAGCAGAATGTAAAGCATTAGTTAAAATTTACAAAAGACAAGGTAGTGAAGATTTCTAACATACACAGTATGTCGAAAAAATAACGAAACTTTTTAAATAAAAAAAAAACAATTAGTTATTTTACCAAAATTATTTCTTTTTATTCAAAATACATCCCTTTGGCATCAAAACTCTCTTCCAATGCTAGCATACAATTTTTGTCGTTTTTCAGAATCGCCTCGTCCTGGCTTCTTGGCCTTGAGTAACACTGTCATAAAACGTTCCTTTCATGGTCAGTTTGAGTTTCGGGAACAGGAAATAGTCACACGGAGATAAATCAGGCGAATACGGATGATGATGGCGGTGGATAATCTTATTGTACTCGAAGCTTTGAAAAATCCTTTTACTACTTCTGTCGTTTAAAAAAAAACTCTTGACCTAAGTATCAGCAACAGAACCATAAGACAACATTTACAACAGAAGCACATATACGGTAGAACAGACAGGAAAGTTAATTTGCAAAAAAAAACTGTAGTGAGGGTTTCCAACGTAACTGGAAAAACATTCTTGAAACCAAAGTGAATTTATTTGGTTCTGATGGCAAATTATATGTGAGAAGACATATTAATGAAGAACAGTGAAGGCTTTTCATATAACGGAACAGGTTTAATATTTTGATCTAAATCCAATCGAGAACATTTTCTGAGTATTCTTCTTTCATTGAAATACTGCGTGGTGAAAATCCCAGAAAGCCGAATACCAAGGAGAATCATGGAGGGACGAATAGAGGGCAACAGAATGAGGTAAACCAAAGGCAATAATTTATACTATTCTTCAGTGGTGGCTCGTGAGGGAGGATGTTTGGGCAAAACACTATATTTTATTTCCGTTCAGTTTCTTTCCTTTAACTCATTTTAAGATATTATTAAAAATTAAAATCTCCAAATGTAGAAGAACGTTTGTCGACACATCACATCAAATAATGCGGATAAAAATTCCATCCTCTCGCCACAATTTTTACATCGTTGGTCGGACGTTTACCTCCAGCGACCGTACGCCACGTCATCTTATCTCGTCGTTGGCGTTACATGTTTTATTGGTTGCCAGAATTCACGGGATTAACTGCTGGAAACTGCGATTTGGACGTAGGTTCTCTGCAACCGGGTGTATCAGTAATTAGTTTTAAACGCTTATTTGACGGGTACGGAGCGTTTGAATGTCTCGTGTCGCGTATTTCCTTCGCCTCGCGAATAGTTGTTTTGATGTGGGATTTGCTACATGTGTATACACCGAATGGTACTTTTTAAATAAAAATAATCAGCTTTTAATTGCAAACATGAAGGTGTCTGATTTAAAACAGTTAATGACTAATTTTAGTTTGGAGGAGAAAGTTGAATTAAAAACTAACGGTTGTCCTACGTCCGTGTTGAATTTCAGTCAAGTTCAAAAAGAAATTAAAAATTGGGCAAATTTTACAGTAAACTATACAATAGCATTTTGTGGCTATGTGGTTGTGAAGACACTAATTATCTGTTTTATTTCCTGTTGTTATTGTTTGGTGATGAGCAGCAATGGATTCGCGAAGGAGTGAGGGATCTAAAACATTTGTGCTTTAGGTATGTTAAATATTGAGTGCTATGGTCGAACTAATTCCGGACTTTATGTATACAATCTGGCAAAAATGTATACAATAACCGTTTTTTGTCATCAAACTTTGGTGTATTTTTTAACTTTTCGAACTTCTCATGAAAGAGGAAGGCAAAAAATCTTCACTAGCACTATTTTCTTCTACGCCCTCCCACTTTAAAAACACACGAGCTGCCACTGCTATCCTTGCATCAGCTAGTGGGGCACAAGTAAAAAATACTGCAGGTGCGAGGAAGAAGGAATAACAATTTAATTAATTAATTATTAAGTTAAGCTAAGACTTAGTTTCTGTTAATTTGCTCTGCTCTTCTATAAAAGAATCTGTTCATTTTGCAAGAATTGGACTTTGAGGATTTGAGATGCAGTAATTGTTTTTAAAAACCGAGAATGTAACACATTATAATTGTTGCCCCATTTTTTTACAATCGCATAAAAAATTAAGGTAAACAAGCAAAAAATGGGTTTCTGTCTTCAAGATATATTGCACAGTGTATATATTTCAAGTTTAATTCAAGAGGTATATTAGGTGTTGCACTTTTTTGTTCTCCAGTGTAGTTCCATAGAGGATCACCGCATTTCTAACCTTATCATTGGAGAAGCAGCAGCCAGCTAGCTCGCTTTCCGACCATAAATCGTGCGAAACTTGACTTCAATTCCTCTATTGAAATCTTTGGTGTGAAACATTAAACTATAAATTTACCTCTAAATCACTTGAAGAGATTAAATCATTTCCTGATGATGCTAACATGGTTAGCAAAACGCACGTCGGGAAGTTTATAGAAGTGACTTGGAGTTTAATGGTAAATCTCTTCGAGTTTACTATATCACTGGTTTTTAACTTCTCGACACCTGTTTCACTAATCATGTTAGCAACATCAGCCTGTTCAATCTCCAGGATATTAAGATTAGACTTTGTTACGGCAATTCGATTTCTTTTTGATTTTCTTTACCAGATATTAGGGAGAATGTTCTCTTCAATCTACTTTACAACATTACAACATTCTGAAGGTTTTACTTCCCAGAAATGGCAACAATTCAATATCATTATCGTAAAATTTGACTTCCTTTTGAAGGACCTCAATAATAAGCAAATTTTGTTGGATCAGGTTTGAATAAACCAATAAATATCAAATAATCTATTTATTACAATTAAGTAAAATTAGCGTCTTCAAGCTAACTTAATATATCTAATAAAATTTACATATATGTTATCTTAAACATGATACGATTGGTATCAAAACTGGTGAAAACACACTTTTTAAAAAATAAACTTGAATATTTCACAGACACTGTTCTTTCACAGAGGATATAATTTTGAATTGGGTCAAGAGAGTGCGTCAGTGTCCAATAACTAACTAAAAACACTTTAAATTCACTGACAACAGTCAGTCCATAGTAAATTCATGCTTCTACTTCATTTCCTTGCTGTAGGCCTCTAGTTCTGCATCTAGTTCTTCTGCTGTCGGTGGTTTTCGCTGTTGATTTCTTTGGTTGCCACCTCTACGACCTGAAACAATTTCAAAAATTATTTTAGCAAAAAAAATGCCACTCACAAACAGCATTAGTCATATCATTCATTTTAACCAGTTATTGATAATCAATAAATAAATGAATGTTTTGGTGTCTTGGTACAAACTCAAAATAAACAATTCCCCTTTAATCCCACAAAAATGGTTCATATTATTTTCTAATTCTAGCGTGGAATGTTAATATAAAAAATCAATTATTCATTTTTTACAATGGATCATTTTTATTAAGTTTCAAAAGAAAATCACACATGATGTTTCCTAGTATTAAATGAATTTCTTTAAGCCCATATTATATTCAAAGATCAATTTTCTCCATAACTCAATCTTTTGATATAGTCATTAACATTTGGTTTGGTTTAATTTAGACAAATGAACAGTAAAATCAAAATAAAATATTATGCAAACAACTCAATTATATACTTGTAAGATATTAAGTTAAAAATACAATAAAAACATCTGGAATGATTATTGAGCAATGTTGATTAAAGTTTGATAATGTTGTTCACACCACAATAACAATGTGTAGATATTGCACTAACCTCTATTGGGTCTGCCTTTTGGTGGTCCTCCTCCTCTAGGGCTTCTGAACTTCCTATTGCCTGATGGTCCCTGTCCTGACGCTATCGATCTTCTCGGTGGTGCTGGTATCTCATTTGTGATAAGTTGAATATTCATCGCTCGTCCGTCCAAAGGTACTCCGTTGTATTGTTTCATAGCCTTAATGGCATCGTTTCGGCGTTCGAAAATAACATCAGCGGTGCCCAAAGAGCGCCCCGTTCTATCATAGTGTACGGCGGCACTTTTCAGGGGCCCGAATTCGGCAAAAAGCTCCTGGATGTCGGAGTCCGACACGCCGAAATCTAAATTCGAAACCATGAGTTTCGTGGGCCCCATCGTTGCCTGAACGGCAGCGCGTGCTGCCGCCACTTTCCGAGGGCCGTAGCCCTCGAACAGATCGTGCTTCCAAGCACCGTTCACGTCTCCCTAAAGGAAAAATTCGGTTGTCAGCTAAGCCAAGCCTCGGCGAGACGCATAGCCTTGGTCATTTTTTTTCCCTCATAAAATTCAAAAAAGGATTATAAGTAAAATAGGTAGTGAAACATTACCCGAGTGTAGGAGCGCGAGATGCCGCCGCCTCTACCGCGGCCCCTCTGCACGCCTGCACTTCCACCGCCCCTCCTGAAATTGCCGCCACCACCGCCGCCGCCGCCGCCGCCTCTGCGTTGGCCTCTGTTGCCCTGGGGGCCACGACCACCGCCTCCGCCACCCCGTCTACCCCCACGGCCGCGACCCGGTTTGTTCGACTTGATGATATCCTCCAAGCTCATATCGACTTTATCGACCATTTTCCGCGTACTTTATACAGTTTAAAAGGGACTAAAAAAAACGTTCAGAAAACGACGCTCGACCTCACGTACACCACAAAACAAAATGGCGCCAATGCCGTCAATGTCGAAATGGAAATCATAAACGGTCATTAAACGCGCATGCGCACCTCCACAATAACATCTCTATCGGCGCAATCTTAAACTGATATTGTTTTAGATATCTAATAAATATATCAAGTGGGTTCAACAATTTTGATTATTTAGGAATTTAATAATTTAGAAACAACAAATTTTGAATTATAATCCAAAATGATCATAAAACTCTGGATCATTGCACAAACCACTGAGATGTAGACGTACTTCATAGATGTGACAACATTACATCATATATATTTTTAAATTATTTAACAATCTTCTTATTACCAAAATTGTTTTGCAAATATCAAATTCCAAACTATATTTAAAATCAATTATATACTTATGATTGTTTATTATCCATTTAAAAGAATCATATATAAAAAAATTGTAACTTTTATTCATAGATGGCGAAATCCATGCAATATTAATATACATCTATTTTTTTTCTTTTAAATATATATTTTCAACAATAATATTAATCTCTTTCAGTTAATTGTGCATACATATAATTCATAAGTTTCTTGCATAGGTAATTTTGCTTTAATTTTTAGGTCTGTTTGGAAATGACCATATATGGCAACTAGTCTTGAAAAGAGATCACACATGAGATCAGACTAGTATATGTGTATGACATTAAATTTCACTAGATCCTTACTGTTGGTGGAATTTTGACATATGGAATTAGGTCATTTTCTTGAAAGTTTTACTGAACATTCAACACGTAGGCTTTTGATTTGGCCCCATCAGAAACAATACCTTTATTTCTCGGGTTACATTTTTCTCACTAAATAAGAGCATTTTTAAGTTATAATCATTTTTAGCCATTTAACTGGTATGCGTCAGATGCTCACAGTGTTAAATTCATAGATACCAATAATAACTTTATTTTAGTGCAGATTATTTAAATTGACACCTGACAGAGACATTACACCAAATAATGAAATATTTTTGGAGTTAATTCTAGCATATAGCAGATTTTCTTAATTTTTTCTATTATACTGTAAATGCGTGGGATATATTGAAGTGCACCAGGGAATAGTTGATATATGAAAATAGGGTTAGTTACTTAGTTGCAAGTATTTTGAGGTGTTCTATTTTATTAGCCTGGTTTTTAAGTTAGCCTTATCTGCTCATACTTATTTTGCATGCCTGCTGAACCCCTGTGGGTTATCTATAAAAAAATTTTAGTGCCTCTATTTGACCCACTTGTGATACTTCATGATATAATAAATATTACAACAAAAGTTATTCATTTTATCTGAAGCAAACCAATGTTTACAAGTAATTTTATTACATTTATAAATTACAACCAAGTGATATTTACAACGGTAAAATTGTCGAACAAAAATCCAGATTATTAGGGCATTGATTAACAGTTGTATAGTGTGATGCGATAATTTGTGCATAATATTATATCAAACTTATCATAAAAACATTCATGAGGCTTTTTAACATTATTCATTTTTTTATTGGGATATTTGAAACTCCTGGAATTTTTAAGAATATTAAAATTCCAATTGGTCCATGTACCATGTCACAAAACTGCTTAAACTGTGAGCTTTGAAGAAAATGTGATAAATATTCTAGAACAGCCTGCACAGTCCCCATACCTAAAACTCTATAGAATATAGTCTGAAATTAAAAATAAAGATGAAATGCCTTAAAGAATTGAATCCCAAAGGGGGTCATTGCACTGAGCCCCTTTGGGCGGGCCCCTCTGGGCAAGCTGAACTTGCAGTGGCGGCTCGTGAAGGAGGGGGTTGGTGCGCCGCCCCTCCAGCATTTATCACAACAAACAATTTTTCTGAGCAAAACACCATATTTCACCTCCTATATAGGGTTTCAGTTGTACGAAAAGTAAAAAGGATGAAGGGGAAAGCAAAAAAGAATCTTCAGTAGCACTATTTTCTTCTACGACTTCCCACTACGAAAACCCACGAGCCGCCACTGGAAACTTTGCTCTTTTTTTACATTGTAATTTTGAGTATGCACATATATCATCATAGTGGTCATGAGCTATTAGTATTTGGTCTTCGGCATTTGACCTTTCAGATCTTTAATCACTGGCCCAGCTAGATAAATAGTAGATATGGATATATATGAGCATTCATATACTAATTTCTTTTTAATATACTATTTCATCTGATCCAGTGCAAAGGCGTGATCCCTCACAAAGAAAACAGGAGACAGGTAACAGAATAATTTTCAATGCTGTGAAAGATAATTGAAATTGGACCGTCAGGTATAACTTCGAACTCGAGCAAACAACGATCTGGATATTGTTGACTATGTTCACTGGCGAAAGTGCCAGAAAACTGAATTTCAATAATTTTGTATATTCAGCTAACTTTACTAACTTAGAGAGTTCTGCAATTTGCCTAGTAGGCAATGAGCTTTTGGTATGATACAGATGAATGGAATGTATCATTCTAAGTATATTTGTCTGAGTGAGTTATTATAAATTTGTGTTAAAAGTATAGTTTTAACCCAGTCTTGTTGCCGGGTCCTATGACAGCCGACGTTTCAATCTGCGCACTTCATTGACATCTGACACATTTAATTTGGTGGCTAACACATTGGGATGCTCTGACACTTTTTTACTGTACTTAACACTCGAGTGGGCGACCCAATTTACGAAGCTCACGCATAGAACTGGTGTTAACCAGTTACAACCGCCTTATCCCAGACATTTCTGGGCAACGGGCGTTGGCATCGGAAATTAGTTATGTACTGCTCGCGTTATAGCGGCATGAACGGCGACTCATCCAACCATGATGAAGGAGCTCATCTAACATGGGTATCACGGGAGAGGAGAGCCTTACTAGTTTATCCCATCGGAGGTCTCGTGGAGGCAGTTGCTTTCGGTGCGACTAGACGATTGCGAGATCAAGGCTGTCGCAAGGCAAGTCAGCAAAGATATACTTAACACTAAATATATGAATAGTTTCTTTGACGGAGTCCAAGTGGATGTCACGTTGGATGAGTTTATTCGGGGCGTAGCAGGTAGCATCAACTCCATTTGTAGAATGGAGACGCTGGAGTTACTGGCGGTGCTCCATAGTTGTATACCATATGTTCAAACAGGTTTTAAGATGGCTTTATATAACAATACTTTGTTGTCTAATGCTAGCTTTGATTTACGGCCAACGAGTCAGTACATTTGGCTTAATTTGAGATCTATTGTTTCCTTTTAGTGAATATATGTTTTTTCCATGTCAATCGTGAGAGTTGGCAGTTGATGCTTACAGGACATATTTCCGCGCGCAGTGTAAATGTTACGTGGGTGGATTTATATTCATTGACCATGATGCGCCATATTTCCAATCACTGTTAGATTTTATTTTGGTTGATTTGCATGTTCATTAAAGACAATGCTGGGTCACTGTGGAATACCAAGATTTCCGTGTCCCTTGTTGGGAGAGCAGGTGTATTCAGGGAATATAATATCGGTTCAAGAACACTTCCTTGACGACCAAGGAGACGCAGAGAGGGATGAACAAGGTGAACAGAAAGAGAGGACAATGTAAGAAGAGATGTTGAAGAATGACTGCTACTGCACATCAAAAATTTGTATCAGGCTGATGGAGATCTATCGGGATGGAGGCTGAAGGAAGTCGAGGCTCACCGACAGGCTGTAGCACCATAGGAAGAATATTTTTGGATGTGGTTGTACTTTATTTGTATGGAGCGGTTTATTTTGTCACTTTACCCAACTAATAGACAGTATCTCGAAAAAAGAACAGAACTATTTAAATTTTCAGAAAACTACTAGGGCCAGTTATTGAAACAATATATAATCTGGAAACTGTATATCTCCTCTATAAAACGAGACCGCCATCAACTAGAATCGAGTAACGGATTGTCAAATTATAGCGTTTAATGTGACAGTACCTTTTGTCATCTCGTCACCAAAACACGATGGAACAAAGAGCTAATATTAAATTTTGTTTTAAACTTGGTCAAACTCTTACAGAAACATTTCAATTGATAAAAAAAGTTTATGCTGATGATTGTTTATCCCGTACACGTGTGTTCGAGTGATATATAAGCGATTTTCAAAAGACTTCCAAAAACAAAAATCGCGATGAGTTGATGGAAAAACTGCATTAAATGAACGCCTACGATATGAATTCGGCTGTGAGATTGATAGCGGAGGAATTAAATACGACCAGACATGATTTTTGACAAAGGATTTACACGGACTTAGTCTGTGCTTGCTCGATTTGCCCCCTTCATCCCTGAAATGATGACTAAGAAATTGGCGAAAAAACATGTCTGTGTGCTTCAACATCCTCCGTATTCGCCTGGTTTATCTCCATGTACTGGCCATGAAGGGAACGTTTTATGACAGTGTTACACAAGTCCCAGAAGCCGTGAGGAGGGTCATTGAGGCGATTCCGAAAAACGCAATAAAAACACCTATGCCGACATTGGTTGAATGTGCCCAGCAGTGTATTGATACGGAAGGGATGTATTTTGAATAAAAAAAATACTTTTGGCAAAATAACTTTTTTTTTTTATTTAAAAAGTTCTGTTATTTTTTGTACATACTGTGTAAAGTCCGTTGCCCTTCGGCAATATGTTAATTGCTCCAATAAATCTCTTAATTAATTGCCCTAATACAAATATTACTAGTTTCTTAAAAGGCGCCAGAACCGGAGTGGTTTGACATCTAAATAATTTTGGTAAAGATAAAATATTATTATTTTTATTATATTCCTTTCCATCTTTTTTACCAGCTAAGCTGGATTTTAAATGAAGCGCCGGCCAAAACAACTTCATTCCTCCAAACATTTTCGGGCGTTGCAAGTGTTATTAAGGATCACCGCCCTCTGCATTACTCTAAACAGATTTTCTTTCAGTCGTAGAAATTTGATGTTATTCTTCAGGTTCTTTGGTATAATGCCGGTTGTTGAAATTATCAATGGCACAATATGGACTTGGTCCAACTTCTATATCCTCTTTATCTCTAACTTAAGGTCTGTATATTTTTGTACTTTTTCTTCAGCCGTCTTTTGAATGTTGTGTGTGTTTGGAACAGCTATGTCGATTAGGAATGCTGTTTTCTTTTTTTTTTGTCCACCAATACAATATCTGGCCTATTGCAGTGCACGGTTTTGTGGGTTATTATTGTTTAGTCTTAATATAACCTGAAATCGACTGAATCTAGTATCGCCTCTGCGGTGTATTTATAATAGGGAACTCGCTCTGTTATAAGGTTATTACGACTTGCAAGCGCTTGGTGGACTGTACTGGCCACCTAATTATGACGGTGAAAATAGTCCGTCTGGGAGAGTCTACTACATGCTCCTATAATATATTGGATAGTCTCAGATTTTTCGTGACATTTCCTACATGTGTTATTCGATACTCGTGCATCCTTAATGATATATTTTTGGTAATTCTTAGTGTACACGGCTTGATCCTGAATTGCATACATAAAGTCTTCAGTCTCCGGTAAAAGATCTCCTCATGTCAACCAGGCGTTCGACGCACTCTTGTCGACTCTACCATGTAGAGACATATTTTTCCACTCTTGTATAACTATTCCAGTTGTCTGAATGCTCTCATTTTGTCGTTCTATTTGTTTAAGATTCAGAGGCGTATAATTAGCACCAGCTAAACACACGCTGGCATTCGATCATTATTTGATGAAAATATGTTCTTAAACTGGATATTTGTTTTTCGTGTAGATTACATATATTTATAATTCCTCTCCTTCCTTATAATCAAATTATTATTATCATGTATGACTAAAGCATCGTTTATTGGTTTGTGTATTTTAAATTTATTAGTACAATATAAATAAATAAATAAATGTATCTATTAGTACAATAAAAATTATAACTTAAATTTAATTATACATTAAATTCGGTTTCGCTCTCACTGTCACTTTGATCTACATTAATAATAAGTGGTTCTATAATGATACATAGGAATGTTCTATTTTAATAACATGGTTAATCGAATTTATCCAACTTTCTTTGGGAATACTATCTACAACCATCCGAATTAATGTTGCAGCACTTGCACTTGAGTCGGAGAAATGTTTTCTGATCTAACACTGGTTTTTACCTGATGCCACATATGCTCAATTGGATAAAAAATACAGTTATACGGGGGAAGGCCTAAAACCGTATGTTCCACATCGGCAGCAATGGTATCACATACACATTCTTTAAAAAGGAATAAAACAATTTTTTACTTTGTTATCTATCTTTGTTGTTTATCTATAAAATTGTTTTATTCCTTTTTAAAAAATGAACTATCGCAAAGTAACGGACAAATCAATCAATAACATACATATTCGTTTTTAATATTCAATGTCTTTAATATTTCTAAATCACATTTTTTGATGTGAAATTTTAAAGTACATATCGTTTTTTAACATATAGTTCTGAATTTCCATTTTAGTGTTATTTGCATTAGGAACTTTATTTTTTTGGCGGTTATGATAACTAGCATTGTCCATTACAATTACGCTTTTCTTAGGTACATTGGGCAAAAGACTGTTTATAAACCAATCTTCAAAAAGTTCTGCTGTGGTGCCGTCATGATAGTCCAAAGATGAATGTTTAATATTAATGGAGGACAACCGTAAATAATTTGGAACCCATCCATCCTAGAAAGCAGCATGTAAAATTGTAATTATTTTTCCCTTGTTCACTAGGGCTTTGGTTTGGCATTTTCTTGATGTATCTACCCAACCTTTTGTTGGCCTCTCATGTGTATGTTTCATCAAGGTAGATAATGACGATTTTCTAATCTTTTTTTATTGAGTTTAAATGGTCAAACCAACATCGTCGCATTCGTTGTGATTCCATTAATTGTCTTTTATTAATGGTCCGATATGCAAAACCCATTTGAGATAATATTCTCCAGAGGCTAGTTTCTGCTCTAAAGAATGTTGGTTTCATCTTTCCTTAGTCGCTGTTGCAATGAGCAATGTAGGCACAGTTTGCTCTTAATACATAGCATAAATTTTGCTTCGAATTAAATCTTTATTGCTTTCGTCAACACATTTGCTTTTACCAGAATCACTACGGACTTATTTGTGTTTAATTGACTTCGTCACAGTATCTTTAACTGTAGACAATTTTCGTTAATGAAGAGGTTTCTGTTTCAGCTGCATTTATATTAAGCCACCTATTCAATAAACATACACATTTTTAACAATTTACTTAGCATCGAGCAATAAATGTTTTCTTTTAAAATCAGCACTACCGGAGGCAACACAATGATCATTATCTTGCCAAGAACGCCATATTTTTAGCACCTTTGGAATAACAAAAAATACGATCGAAATTATAGAACTGCACTGTTTAAGAAAAGAATGCGAACTAAATTAAAATATTCCAAACCTACTAAGCTTTATCTTTTTACCTGCTATTTTGTTAGGCCGGGCCCTGATTACGTTTCTGGCAACTTTGCCGGGTTTCATTATGACAGGGGTTAAGAGTTTATTGCAGCCAATCGGTCAACGATATATCATGAAACACACTATACAACTAGGGGATTTATTAAGTTTCTGGTATAAGCTAATAAAACAACACCAATACACTTCACACAAACTACGTATATTTTTACATAAACTCATACATAAAAAAATAGCTTACCAGGTACGTCTCTTATAATTAAAAAAATATATAAAAAAATAATTTAATCTCTAACGCTAATTACGGAATGAAATATCTGTTTATTCTTTTTTAAATCAGAGAAGGAAATAGCTCAGAGGCTCTCTGATCCCAACAATCGATATCAGGGCTGCTCTGAGGAGAATCTATGGATTCATAACCTAAATCGGACTTGGGTGACAGGTTTCCTGGATCGCACTGAGGAATAGACAAAAGATTCGTGTCAACTACCAGTGGATTATCGGAAGTGATCATGGTAGCTTCACCAATCACCACTTCATTTAATGGGGTGCTATCCTCATTGATTAAGAAGGTGATTGGTTGTAAAGTACCATATATCACTTCTGGTTCTGGTACTGGAACAGATTTTTTCGTCTTTGGTCGGATGCTTTTGTATTTCCTCAATCCGGTCAGTGATTTCGATCGAGACGTATCTGGAGTTTTGGGTCTTGGTGATTTGGCGTAGTTGTGATGAAGCAGAAGATACTCTGAAATGTCTTGTTCCAGAGTGCTCTTACTGTCTAGCACTTTGCTTCCATCGGATTCCAGCTTTTCTGATGGCGTCCCCACCACTTTCCCAACTTTATTTTCTGCGGAGATGGTTGTTGATTCCTAAAAAGAAAACGCATGTAGTAAAAAATCAAACGCCTCTCTTTTTACAGTAACACAGAAATTTACACATTTGACACAAAACATTCTTAAAGATTATTTTTCTTTAAAAATAACGAAAAGTAAACTTAAATGCTTGTAGATGATTCTATGTTTACAAAAAATCAAAGATTTTGAAAGTTGTATTTTGGCATGTTTTGCGGTCAAACAAAATCCAAATTTTAAATATCATGCGATTAGACGGGTATTTTAAGCTATTACAAACAAAATATATCTTAAAATGCCGTCTCTATCTAGCTGTATATAAAATTATTATTTGCAACCTTTATAATACTATGATCAAAAGGTAAGGTAGGTGACTTATTTTAAAAATTCGCGGGCTTCACATATCTATAACATTTGTGTTGGCTTAATTGTCCTTGACAGAATTTTCAAATCATTTATTATGTTCGAAATTACGTTTTTTGATTGTGACGATTTCTCTCTTCAAGGAAACACTCCACATTTAATTAACCAACCCGAAATTAAATGATCTTGTAAGAGATTAAGTATCAAGATCTAACACAGAGCTTCTTGGTTCTCACCTACAACAATGGGATTTATTAACACCAGACACGAAAGTTACGTTGTCCAGAAACAGGAGCAAAGTTTACTCAGAATTTTTCAAAAGAGAAGGGGAATAAGGAAGGAGAACTTTTTGAAGCAATGAATCAAAACTAAAATAAAACAGAGTGGCGCTTATTCGTAGACTCTTCAAAATAAAGCCTGAAAGCTGTTTTTATTACACAACGGGAATAAGAAACAGTTTTTACCAATAGGACACGCAGTGAATTGTAAAGAGAGCTATGAAACGATGTGTACTTTAATGAATTTAATAAAGTATAAAGAACACCAATGGAAAGTGTGCAGCGACCTCAAAGTCATTGGTTTGTTATTGGGATTGCAGGGACAGATAGTAACATCATGTAAGCAAAGGATGGCCTATTCGGAACGAGAATATTCCGGGCAAAATGAATATTAAACATGAGTCGTTGGTACATCCAAAAGACATTATTCTACCCCCTTTCCACATTAAATTGGGACTTATGAAAAATTTTGTGGAGGCGCTGAACAAAAATAGTAATGCTTTCCTGTATTTACAAAAAATCAAGTATTACAGAAGCAAAACTGAAAGAGGGGATATTTGTTGGCACACGGATCCGTAAAGTTGTGAAACATCGTTAGTTTGAAAGCCTTTTATCTGTTAATGAAAAAGCTGCTTGGAAGTAATTCAAATTAGTTGTTGAAGAATTTTTGGGAAATAAAAAAAGTGAAAATTATATATTGTTGCTGATTTAATGAAATTTTTCAACCAACATTGATGATTAATTTGATGAACATTGAATTTGATGAACATTTGAATTTGTGAACATTGATGATTAATTTCCTGTACTCGCATTTGAGTTTTTTTTCCCTGAAAACTTAGGAAGTATGAGTGACGAACAGGGGGAACGTTTTCACCAAGATTTAAAGATTTTCGAAGAACGACATCAAGCATTTTGGGATGAAAACATGTTAGGGGATTATTGTCGGTCCATTATAAAAGAAACCGATCCAAAAAAACTATAAAAAGAAGGCGAAAATTAGCCAAGATTTTTTCCATTTTTAAGTAAATAAATATTTCTGGATAACTCTTATCTAAATAAACGTCATTTTAGTCCACAGAAGCCATTTGACTGAGTTTGCTTTGAAGGAAATACCACAGATTGAGTAAAAAAAGTGAGAGGGAGATGATGGATTACTTTGAAGGAGACAAAATAAATTTGGATGAAAAAATAAATACTTGGTGTTTTATTCAAAATCACTTTACTTTTTTATCATACTAGTAGTTCAATATACTTCAATGATAATAAGTGTTTAGGTAAATAATGTCGATTTTGCTAAGAGGGCGTTTTGAAAGGTAAACATACGACATCAAAAGCTAGCTTGTTATTAACTGTCATTGTGTAAAAAACATAATTTTTCATAGCATTGAATATGTCGAATTATGTACCAGAAAAAGACGTTTGTCGGGGAAGTTTAATAACCTTCTTTCAGTTGAAGAAATCGATTGTTGGTTGAAGCTTATGGTGAACATGCTCTAACCCAAAAAAAACTTGTTGATGGTTTAAATGATTTAAAGTGATGATTTTGATATAAAAAAGTAGGAGCGTCTAGGACAGCTGAAAAAGTTTGAAGATGCAGATTTCTAAGCATTATTGGATGAAAACTCAACTTATACCATTTTCGAACGTTTACACGCATTGGGAAAGATCTAGAAGGAAGAAAAATTAAATAAACGCTCAAATTCTGGGAAAATATCGACATTATTAACCGAAACACCTGTTACTTTCCATATATTAACTGATTTTAAAATAACTTGATTAAGGAAATAATTGTTTCATATACAACCTTTTAACAGATCGAGAGACCATAGTGCGCCTATTAGAATGTAGTATTGGCATTACAAAATGTATCTGCCTGAAAGAAGTAACTTTTTTTTTGAAGAAAACCAAAATGCTCAACTCAAGAAAACAAAATAAATGTGGCATTTTTTAATTAATAATTTTTATATTTAACTGAGGTAGCTGATACTTGATAAAAATTCAATTTAAATAAACAAAAATTTTCATCTAAATTTCCACTATATTTAAAACTTGTATCTATTACAATTGTTTCTTACAACTGTTCTTGTTACAATTGTTCGACATACAGTGCCTTTTTCTAATACGAACTATAACACAGTCAAATAATTTTTGCAATGCCAATCGTAAAACGTATTGAAAATACTTCGTAGAATATTTAAGAAAAAAATAACAAAAAAAAGTGTGATGTATAGTGTCTTTTAAATGGACGACCACAGTTGGTGCATAACTTTGATATTGAACTGACAGTTTTTATCAGTCGTTTTATTTTTACCTTTCACAAAAAGTCTTTTTAACATGGTCAACATATCTAAAAGAGAAATAACAATAATACTAAGTGTTTTTTTGGTAAGTGTGTAATATATACATTATGTAACAGAAAAATCATATCTCCAAGTAAAACTATACATTTTTAAATCAAATATATATATGCTTAGGGTGTTACTCGTAAGTGGTACAGATTTTATTGAACCAAATTCAGTATACTGTTACCCTGAGCTCAGTTCCAAGGTACCATCATCACGCAATTGTGAAATTAAGGGGGAATACTGAACTATACTATCTAGCAATATGGGGGCTGCTAGCTAGCTTGGTTTGTTGGGACTTGATGTTATTCAATAATTATATATGGCAATGTAACTGATTCTAGTACTTCAAAGTATATGTGAGTATCCATATATCAAGTGCATCGGCCATATAAGGTGTATGCCATTTTTTTGATAGAAATTGAAGAAACAGTTAACTCACTAAGAATTAGTGAGTTAACTGTTCCATGACCTTTCTTGAAGGTTGAAGAGGCATCTCGGCGCTTGCATCATGTTCTCTTACACTTAACACCATTACCACACAATTCATTTTTATTACCTGTAATCATCCGCTTTAAAAATTAATCAAGTTTATTGCGCTTCGATAGAGAATTGCAGGCAGAAATTCGCTTTATCAATTTTTTCTCGTACATCTCGTTCTAAGTTGACGTAATCGCCTTGATATTGTTACTAATTAATTCAATGAATGTCTCGAGTTGTTCTATGTTGATCACTTTCAATTAGCTTCAATATTTCGTTGCCATTGTCAGCCGATGATGCATCGCTAGGATTATACATCTAGTCCCAAAAAACGGGACGAACTTTAGCAATAACACGATAGCTGTGAAGAAATATTAGGAGTTTATTTCTTATGTTAATTCCATCTTAAATTAACAATCACCTCTGGTTCCACATTTTACAGCAACCTCCAAACCGTATGTTTTACTGAGGAAACCGATACTTCGATATGATACGAAAATGCTTTTTTAATGAAAGAACCAAGACTTACATCAAAATTTCCACTAGATCTGCTTTTTTTCTTTCTTATTGACGCCTCAGTTACGTACAAATACAACTTACAGAAAACAAGACAGAAGAGAACAATGTTGGAGATGGATAGAAAGTCTCTGCAGAAGATGCAAAAAGCAGGATTTTTCCTTCTCCATATGGCTTAATTCTCCTTCCACATGGCTGTGAGTGAAAAAACAATGCCCAATCATTGGCCTATCCAGTCTAATGCATTTTAATCAGGAAATATTTTGAAGCGGATAAAAGACTGCAGTTTAATTTTTCCAGGTTTAGTGTTGTTTTTGATAAAATGAAGTATGGGAAAGACCATCCACAAGTTCAATTTGTATATCCTATGTCAACATGCCCTCCATGTTGAGTGCCACACAAAGAACAGAAAGGTAGCCAGGAGAAAAGTGTGTCAATCCCATCAGTACTATTGGAGCAAATATGTAGAACATTTGGTTTAAAAGTATATTTTTTATGGGTGATTTTTTGTCACATAATATATTAAGTATTGTGCATGTTTAGACAAAATATACACTATTAGATATAAGTAGAAATATACAGATTTGAATGAATATAAAGTCTAATATTAAACTTAATTTTTTTATTTAATTTAAGAATTGAATGCCCCTATACTTTTATTCAATAGTGTATAAAGATGAAAACAAAATATATACATATAAAAATCACCATAATAAAACAAAAAAAAGGATTTTATATACACATGGTGTCATAATCTTTAGGTAACATTGATAACACCCACCTGTTGAGCTGCTTTTTCCGAAGCACATTCGAGATCCCTAGCAATGTCCTCGAGCAGAGTCTGGGTGAGCTGTTCGAGGGCGTTGAGATCGACTGCTTCGCTGTCAAGTTCGTCGAGCAGGTCCGGTAGAGAAGGCAGGTCAGGATTGTCTTCAGCAGAATAGTTCTGCGCCGACTGGCCAAAGCCGCTGCTGCGTGCATGCCCGTTCCTCTCGGCCGAAGGAGGGATTCTGTCGATCCGCTCTCGGGCTTGCACACGACAGGCCGGTTTTGACAATGGCACCGTTCAATATCCTAAATCATATATTTCACTTAAATATTATTGTATTACACTTAATGTTTTGTTTAAGATCAATACCAGAAGAAACAACAGTTGATGATGGTAGAATAGGTCTGTGTTTTATAGATTAGGAACAAGCAATTACAATAATTAGATCAAAAGAACATACAATAAATATCCAAATAAATTTGAGCAAATATAAAAAAGTTTTATTACTCAGGATTAGAAAAGAAATGAACTTGGTGAATAAGAAAAGATCAACACAAGAATAGAATCACTCAATTAATATCTGAATAGACCACTTATCAAGAAAAACGGAAGTAAGCAGTGACATAAGCAGGGGCAAGATATTCAACAGTGTATTCACACCTGCATTAACATATAACTGTGAAACACGGACAGGGTTGAAAAATCTGGAAGCGCACCAAAAGCTAGACAAGGGCTATAGTGGAAGTTACCAGAGGAACCTTAATCAAAAATTTCACTATAAAATAGTGACTGAAGGTGGCTTTGCTGGCAGGTAAAATAAAGCAATGGGTTGGCAAAAGAAGAAATGGAGCGGAAGAAATGGTCAAAATACTTCCACAAGAGGGATGAATGGTTAAATTGCAATATATATTTGTTAACCAAGAAATTTTCCCAAAAAAAAATTAGAACTGTTTAGAATAAGTTTATATGAACAGTAGAGAGCTGCTATATACACAGTATATCGGAAAAATAACGGGACTTTTTAAATTTAAAGAAAACTACTAGTGCAAACTATTAAAATAATATATGACCTGAAAACTGTATATCTCCTCTATAAAACGAGACCGTCAACAGTAGAATCGCTCAACGGATTGTTAAGTTATAGTGATTAAAGTGATAGTACCCTTTGTCACCTCTTCATAAAAACACGATAGAACAAAGAGCTAATATTAAATATTGTTTCAAGCTCGGTAAAACTTTTACAGAAATATTTGAATTGATAAAAAAGTTTATGCTGATGATTGCTTATCCCGAACACGTGTATTCGAGTGGTATAAACGATTACAGGACGGTCGTGATGCTTTGGAAGATAACCCAAAGCCAGGCCACCCAAAAAAAAATAAAAATTGTGATAAGTTGGTAGAAAAAGTGCGTGAAATGATCGCCTACGATGCGAATTAAATAGACCAAAGACATAATTCACAAAATTTTGACAAATGATTTAAACAAACAGAAAATCTGTGCTTGATTTGTCAAAAACAAGTCTATGTGCTTCAACATCCTCTGAATTGGTCTGATTTATCTCCGTGTGACTATTTCCTGATCCCGAAATTCAAATTGGCCATGAAAGGAACGTTTTATTATAGCGTTACACAAGTCCAAGAAGCCATGACGAGGATCATTGAGGCGATTCCCAAAAACGACAGAAAAAGGTATACTAGCATTGGTTGTACAAGCTCAGAGGTGTACTGTTGTGAAAGGGATCTATTTTGAATAGTGAAATCATTTTGGCAAAATAACTAATTGTTTATTTTTTTATTTAAAATGTTCTGTTATTTTTCAGCATACTGTGATACAATAAATGTAAGAAACCCATGAATTGAGATGAGAAATCTAATTCCATGTAGTTAATTTTGTGAAATCTTTAGTTGTCCAGACAACACAATATTGCTTATTTGCAAAAATTGAAAGTAGCTTCCAACCACTCAATATTTAAATAACGGTTAATCCGCTTTGTTTAAGATCTTTACATGCTTAATTAGAAAATAGTTTGATACAAATCAAAAAGAAGATAAGGATTTGATAATTTTCTAATATAAAAATTATTCAGGAAACAGAAAACACATTTACTTTTCCTAAGCTTTCATACTAAAAATGTCAACACACAATCTGATTATCTAAAGAAAACATAAAACTCATCAATATATTCTATAGCACAAAATCGTTCTCAGTTAAATCATTCAGCCCTCCAAAAGTTTAAAAAGATCAGAACAGTTACCTGAAGTCTTTCCTTTAACTGTGCATTCTCTTCCTGCAATCTTTTGTTTGCCAGTTTTAGTTGCTCGCATTCGGAAATTAAAGTCTCATTCTTCGAAAACAACTGTTGAATAGCATTCTCCATCTGTTCCAATTTGGCCTTCTTTCTGTCTCTCGATGTTTGGGCAGCTACTCTATTCTTAAGTTTCCTACGGGAATGAAAACATTACTGTTGAGAATCTAGTAAGCCCCGCATCTAACTCACTTTCTTTGTATTTTTTCTTCCCATGTCAGGTGGTCCAGACGCCTTTTCCTTGCCCTTTGGGTGGGCGCCTCCATATTTTGATCCATGATATAATTGTTATTATCATCGTTTAAGATATCTAAAATTGTAGGAACAGGTAAAGGTGTCATCATTGTTTCGTAATGTTGTATGTAGTATGGTCCGGAATCGATCAAAATAATAATAAGACACTTTTTACAATTTTAAAATGTGAATACGAAACTAACTAAACAGATTTCCTGATGCAACTGCACAGTAACAATCGATATCTTCGTAGAACGTGACGTTTAACCTGTATGCCACCGTGGTCTAATCTCATTGGCTAGAAGAAAATGAGTCTACTATTTCCAACCAATGATACGTGAGCTATAGAGGCGGGACAGTTCAAATATCGATTTTAAAGGTCATAATTAGGACATTATAAATTATTTTGTGCGGAGATCGATCGGGTATTGCGTCATGATGATTCATATAAATTCAAATTAGAGAGTGATCGTTCGTATTTCACAATATTTTTTTTTCCTGAAAATATTGAAAAAAAGGATGGTAATTTGTTTGCGTGTCATGGGGCGTAGCCTTGGAGTGACCCTCCGACCTCCTGGGAACGGATGGGGCCCGTAATAACCGCGGCGAGTTGTTTTTTCGGCAAGGCGAAATTAAGAAGATAAAATTGCCGTGAAGATATGCTGGGCGGTATAGATCGATAATGATTATTTTCGGATATGTTTTAAATGATTGGCCAATGGAGATAAACCAGACTTACCTATATGGTTTTTAGCGTTGTATCGTTTTCAAAATATAAACATTCTATAATACTAGAATAAAAGTAGTTTAACAATATTTTGTTGTAAGCAATATAGGGCTGTTATACAACCACAGCATAAATTATACACTTGTGTATTGATGCTTATTTGTCAAACATTATTCTGCATGTTGTCAGTTTCATAAGGCCCCCAAATTATTACTTATATAGTTATAAATGTATATTCTTCTTTTATAGCCAGTTGTGACATTTACACATGGACCTCTCTTAATTTTTACTAGATGTGTCCCTTCCATGACCTTCATTCTTGGAGGGTGGTGTTCCATATAGGGTTGCCAAGTGTTGTTTGAGAAAAATAACGTATCTTATCCTTTGAACAAGAAACAAAAAACATTTGCAAGAAAAAAAAACTAATTTTCAAATTTAATTTTTATTGTCTTAAATGCATCTTTTTTGTACTTTTAGCACACTCTAACAATTTTTGGTTGTCTTTGAAAGTTTCATAGCTAGTTTTAGATTAAAATAGATAAATAAGTATCTTTTTATTAAATATATGGACGATCTGTTTTGCTCTTCCTTCTAGCCACTTCACATCCATCACCGAAAAAATTCTTTCAGTAAAGGCTGAGGTTGCGGGAATAGAGGGTAAATAAGAAATATTCGTTTTTATGTTTGGTAAGTTATCACACTCATTTTTAAGTATATATTTTGCCATTTTTCAGCAGCATTTTTCTCTGAAAATTTTTTGTCATTATTAGCAGATTTCCTTTGGATCTGTTTAAGTTTTATTGACTCGGAATATAAATCATCCATCTTAATATTTAATTTTGTCTTGTAATTTGGCCTTTGTAATTACCGTTGCAAAATCTTTAAATTCAACTTCATTTTTCAAAGATACGTCAGGAAGTATTGAAAGGCAGTTATCTTCACTAAAATAGAACCATTTTATCAAATAATATATACTCATATTAATAAAAAGTAAAAAATATTGACCATTTTATTGACTACTTCGGGTGATGGCTTTTCAATTCTTTGTAATCTCATTCTTGATTCATAACCGAAGTACTTATCAGTATTTCTTTTTTTCTAATTCGGTTTTCAAATTATCAATAATATTATACACACACAATATAGTTTAAAGAATTTCCTTCCAGACGTTTTATTATTTTGTTAAATATACTCAGCATGTGGCTTGTAAACTGTAGATAAATTTCAACGACTTCATGATCCTGTTGGTCACTTTAAAATTTCATGAATAATTATTGGACAATCATCACTTAAACTTTGAAAATAATTACATATTGCCGCCCAATTAAATATGTCTGTCGATGGTTGGAAATAAAGACAACCAACAAGTACCAATATGGCGTTTAATTTCATGAAAATCGCCATCAACCATAAAGATAATTTTTCTAATTCTTCTCTCCTACAAGCTGACATAGAAAAATTACTGTAAATTTTCAAAACAATATTTTTCTGTCACAAGTCAAGTAACCCATAACATATTTCATTGTATTATGGACGATATGGAAGAAACAAAGGAAGAAAAAAAACGAACAAAGGAAGAAAAAAGAGACTACCACCACCAGACCAAACCATGACCATTTTTAGCAGTACAGTGAATCGCGAATTATTTAATTGAAATAATTATTATAAAAATAAAAATTGAATGTTTAATTAATAATTGAAAAAGTTTGGATTAAAAATTGTAGAATAAATTTTCATTCAAATACGATATATTAATGAAAATTAAGATAAAAATATAAATTAAATTTTTAGTTCTAACATTTTAATATGAAAAGTTAAAATTTTAATTTTTAATTAAATAACTCGAATTTAAAGTATTGTAACTGCTAATGCTTAATGCAAAATAGAATGCTCATGCTTAAAATAGAAAACTAGAATTGAAATTGAAAAATTAATTTTTCATCCAAACACTTGAAATTAATAATTAAAAATTAATTCATGTATCATAAACTTGGGAAAAAAAATAAACAACTATTTTTTAATTTGCATGCACAATATAGATAATTAAGACAAAGAATTGAAAAACACTTTAGCAAAAAAAAATCGTATGATTTGATCAGTATCCAAGCAGGTATCAAAAAATTCTACTCTAGAGAAATAAAATTACACAAAAATTGATTTATAAATGAGTAGTTGAATTGTAATTTGAAATTATAAACTTTAAGAACTTGTTTCGTTTTATTTAGATCTCAAAAATGACTAATTAGGTTAGATATACGTGCATATGTAAGTCGATCTAAAAAAAAACTATTGTAAAATTCACACTGCAGAGGATATATCTTGCACCATTTTTATTTTGAGAATCACTTCTTATCCAGTATTGTTTTTCCCAGTTGGGTTTATATTTTTGTAATAATTTCTATTTGATTATTTTAGCTTTTCTAGGAGTGACTGATGTATCACTATCAGAATTACTTGTCATTTTAAGCAATGTAAAACTATTAATATTTAATTCAATGGATTTTTCTTTCTTCAAACAAACGCTCAATCATAACGTAAATAATGGTGATTAACTCAAATTACAACCGAAATCGATCTAAACAAGTAATTATTGTTGACGATAGTCGATTATTGTCGACATCTGTGACAGATGTCATCTGTCATATCTGACATCTCCCATTTCGATCAATAACACATAATCATTAAAATTGTGTGTATTCCACTGAGTTCTGTTTTATCTTAGGTATCGATAAATCGTTAAAAGGAAAAAGATATTTTTATCGATTCACAGTTGACCTGCAGGGAAAGATATAAAAATGGAATGACACGAAAGATCAACTGAAATGCCCCGAAAGCAACGACATGATACAAATGTCAAAACACTATCAGAAGAGAAAACAGTTAATGACCACACGAGGAAATGAGAACACAAGTGGAAAAATAAAGAACAGGAAAGGGTAAAATACTAAGAGGCAATGGCGGCTCGTGAGTGAGGGTGTTGGGGCGCCGCCCCTGCACCATTTATCACAGTAAACAATTTTTCATATCAAAACACCATATTTTATTTCCGTTCAGTTTCTTTTCTTTAATTCATTTTCCTGGTTCAGCTCCTGCATAGGGTTTCAATAGCACGAAAAGTAAAAAGGAGGAAGGGGGAAGCAAAAAAATTCTTCAGCAGCACTATTTTCTTCTGCGCCCTGCCACTTTAAAAACCCACGAGCCACCACTGCTAAGAGGAAAGATATAGGAGGAAAATAAATGAAAAGAGGACAAGATGCATATGAAATGGATGTGATGAAAAAAGAAGAAAACAAAAACAAACTAGATATATGTTTAAAAATTTGGAATCACTCCGACGCCTATTATGGGCATGTGGAGTATAAAAAGCAGAATGTGTTTCGTTTTTATTTTGACTGTTACACGCCACGGATAGCGGGGGGGGGGGGGGGGGGGGAGAATGGTATCAAACGCTTAACGGACTTTTTTTAGTTTAGTAGCGATGGATTGTTTCATGAGACCACAGCGCGTATTTTGCGTACGAGCGTTTTATAAAAACAACGATTCCGAGATTACATCAACTGGTCACCGAGGGGTCCAGATTTAACACCTGTATATTTTTTCTTATGGGGCTACTTAAAAGGTATGGTTTTCAACCCATTACCACCCAATTTAAATGTTTTAAAGCAAAAAATAACAGACGAAATGCTCCAGCGAGTGATTATAAATTTCAGTTCCAGGCTAAATGAGTATGAAGAAGCGGATGGTACGCATTTATTAGTGGTTGTTTTTCATACATAAAAATTCAAAAACTACTCTATAATTTAACAGCAATTAGACAAGTTTGAATCAATTCTGATGTTTTATTGTTTAAGTATCAAAAACGAAAATCATTCTGAGACACCTTTCATTGGCCATCGTTAGCTATTACTTTTTCTTAACTTTCTGTCAAAGAATGGATTCCGCGTAAAAAGAACTTTTGGTTTTTTGAGGCCAACCATTCATCAAGCCAAATTTTCACTTCTTCGTAAAAATGTAAGTGTTAATCTGAAAGTCCGTGCTGCATCGATTGAAACAAGTGGTAGTCCGAACGGGCTAAGTCCGGTCAATATGGTGGGTGGGATAGGACGTCCCATTTAACGTTTTCCAAATAGTTTTCTACACATTTTGCAATATGGGACTGAGCATTGTCATGTTGAAAAATGACTTTATCGTATTTTTGGGCGTATTCTGGCCTTTTTCCTTCAGTGCTCGCTTCCATTTTATCAATTATTATCTATATCGATCGCCAGTAATCGTTTCACCAGGGTTCAGTAGTTCGTAACACACAGCTCCTCTACTACCCCATCAAATACACAGCTCAGTCTTCTTTCCATGTATATTGCGCACTGGTTGTGATGTTGAAAACTGGCCTGGGTCTACCCATTATTTTTTACAATTTGGGTTGTCAATATTGATTCACTTTTTATCACCTGTCACAACTCCATGCAAAAAACCTTTTCTTTTCTGTCTAGTAAGTAAAATTTCACAAGTGGTTTCATTCTGGATCTTTCCTAGTGCTTGAAGACGTTCGTAAATGGTGGGGGCAACATTCAATGCTTCTGCCAATTGTTTCAACGTATGAGTTAAGTCTTTATCTAACAATGCTTGCAAATCTGCATCTTCAAACTTTTTCGACTGTGCTAGGCGCTCTTTGGCTTTTATAATAAAATCACGACTTTTAAAGCGTTAAAATATCGTTCACAAGTGTTTTGGGTTAGAGCATGTTCACTATAAGCTTCAACCAACAATCGATAACTTTCATCAGCCGATTTCTTCAAATGAAAGAAAGTTATTAAACGTCTTTTTCTGGTACATAATTCGACGTATTCAAAGCTATGAAAACTATGTTTTTTGCACAATGACAATGAATAACAAAGTAGCTTTTGATGTCATATGTTTATCCTCCAAAATGCCATAGACGTCATTAGTCTATCCAACAAATATATTCGTAATACCATCTCTTAGCAAAATCGACATTATTAACCGAAACACCTGTTATTCAGTAGTGAATTGTTAAACTCAAAGAGATTTACCACTAAACACGGAATCACTTTTTTAAAGTTCTCGACGCATGTTTCGCTAACCATGTTAGCATCATTAGGAGATGATTTAATGATTGATGATTTAATCGAAGAATAAAGTGATTCGGTATTTAGTGGTAAATGTCTTTGAGTTTAGTGTTTAATACCGAAGGTTTCAATAGAAAAATTGATATTGAATTGTTCGCGAATATTCTAGTGAGGGCGTGTTATTAATAGCTAATATTGTAGATACTATAAACAGAAAATTTCCCCAAGATTGACTTTTTTCTCTGTAAGGCTCGTATTTCGTACATGTCTATTTATGTTAGTGTTGTTTATATTTCTAAGATTAAAAAGTAAGGTGAGTTTGTAAATAAAATCCAAAGTATTAATTTATTCAAGTATATATTGTTCCCTTTAAATGATTTCTCCTTTGTTCTCCTATCAATGCAATACCCTTATTTCAACGTTTATTCCAATCTTCGAACCAGTGGTGCTGTTATTTCCGTGCGTTTTTTTTTCGAATGGACGCGCAAATGATACATAACGCTTAAAAAATTTACTTTATTAATTGTTTAACCAGTTGGAATAAACTCGTTATGGACAATACCAGGGTAATCGAAGAAAACAGTCAACATGATTTTAATTGTTGATCGTCTTTGGTGTGTTTTTTCAGTTGTTTCTGGGTTATAAGTATAGATTTATCATCACCCAAAGAAGACATATCTTCAGCAACTTCGACAAGACGATGTTTTTCAAAAAAATTCAGTACTATCGGAATAAGACGAGAAGATACACGAGACAGGCCCATATTGTTCTTGACAAGTGAATTAAACCAAATGATATTCCAGTAATATCTATAGTGTATGTAATACTTAATCGGCGATTACTGAGTACAATATGCTTGAGTTTGGTAACGTTTTCTTCATTGGTTGACGTGGAAGGTCTTCCTGAATGAGGTGCATCTTCAAATGCTTCTTTACCACGATGAAAGTTCTTCAACGATTTGCATACACTTTTTTTGACATAGTTTTAAAGCCGTAACCCTTTCTTAACATTTTCAATGCATGCGGAAAAGTAATTTAGTTTGTTTAGGCTAAATTTAATGCAAATTCTATGCTCGATCAATATATCCATCTTAAATAATCATCGCCAATTTTTTTTAACAATAACAAAAAGGCATTATAATTTCTAACTTAAAACGCGAAATTATATGAAGCTTTTATCAGATGTTAAGGACAGTTATACCAACTTAAAAAAATGCATCAATATGTAAAGCGCATGAATTCATAACAGTCATCTTATTTTTTGATCGTAGTAGTATACCGCCATCTGTGCCATCTAGTAATGGAATAATCTAGAACACCTTGATTATTTTCACAACAGCGACGTTGTAATTTACAGCACAGCATCGTTATTTATAATACACAGTATATCGGAAAAATAACGAAACATTTAAAATTAAAAAAAACAGTTAGTTGTATTTTTAAAATTATTTCGTTTTATTCAAAATGCATCCCTTCCGCCTCAATACATCACTGGATAGAGATGTACAAGATACCTCATAAACATATACAAAATACAAGATATTTTTAAAAATGGTATTTGAAATACAAGATACAAAATAAAAGTATGTTGTATCTGATATCTCAAATACATTACTTAAAAGTATTTTGTATCTTGTATTCCAGACACTTTTTATGAGGTATCTTTTACATCTGCCGCTGTACACGTGCCGGTGGATACGTTCTACTAATGCTCGCATAGATTTTTTATGACAAATACGGAGGATGTGGAAGTACAAAGACTGTTTTTTCACCAATTTCTTGGACCTCATATAAGGCGTGAGGAACAAATCGAGCACAGACTTTCCGTTTATTTAAATCCTTTGTAAAAATTTCGTGAATCAGGTCTTTCGTCGTATTTAATTATCCATCTCACAGTCGAATTGCTATCGTAGGCGATCATTTCATGCTCTTTTTCCAACAACTCAAAGCGATTTTTGTTTCTTGGCCGGTCTGGCTTTCGGTCGTCTTCCAAAGCATTACGCCCACCCTGGAATCGCTTATACCACTCGAACACACGTTTACGGGATAAGCAATCATCACCATAAACTTGTTTCATCAATTCAAATGTGTCTGTTAAAATGTTACCGCGCTTTAAGCAAAATATAATATTAGCTCTTTGTTTCATCTTGTTCTTTTTAAGTGGTATAAGTCGATTCTAATGATGGCTGTGTCGATTTATAAAGGAGATATACAGCTTTCATGTTATATATTGTTTCTGTAGATGGCACTAAAATTTATTCACCGAAGAAAGACAGTCGACATAAACAATGACCAACGCGTGATCAGGACGTGATATTTTAACCAGAAACGCTAAGCGTCCCTGCTATTCGCGAGAAACGGCCGAGCTGATTTAAACCACCAATGAAAACCCAGATGATAGGCTGGTTGCCGGTCGACAGAAACACAGGCTTGGCGGCAGTAACTCATACACTGCCCTGAGTTTTTTTTCATTTATTGAATTACATTCGATTGATTAATAATTGTATTTTGTTTCCATAAAATGTCTGATACGGACACAGCTGATGAAGTTGTCGATATTAGCTATACACCGCCCAAAAAGATGATAGTTCTTAGTGCGGTCCTGTATCGATCACGTATAATATCGGTGAATAAGTTTGGGTTTAGTTTCTTTCTTCAATAATAGGCTATAGTAGTTTTCTTTAAATTAAAAAAATTCTGTTATTTTCCCGACATATATCCGTATGTTAAGTGTATAAAATTCCAAAGCAGGTTAGTGATGTATGACACTTACTGACAACTATTTTTGGGTGTCCCGGATGTTCTGCATCATTTAAGTTAAAATTCAATTCTAGTTTAGAATTGCTGGAATCACTTCTTACAAGTACTGTACGAAAGAGCATTGTCTACCATAGATCAAGCTCAAATCATGTCCTGAGCTGCAGCAGCATTTCTTTTTCAGTTTCAAGTAAGGATTGCAATCCCGCAAAACGGGATCACGCATTCTCGCGGGATCCCGCTGCTTTTATTAATCTGCTGGATCCCGCACCTTGAAAGATCGGATCCGCGGATCCCGCAAATTAAAAATTTGGCGCTAAAACTTTCGCGGCGTAAATCACGAGTAGCACGAGTGCGACGTTGCCGCTCCGCACAGCGCGCCACGCCGGCCACTAGTGGACGGTTGGCGGGCTGTCCTGTCAGTTGTTCATAAAAGGTATTGTGCTGCTCAGCCTGCGCACGTCTTTTTGTATAGGTGACGAGTGTTTTCGTATTCACCGTCCGGCGTTTTTAATGTTTTTGATTTAGTTTTGTTCTGTGCTATTTTAAAATCAGATTGTGTGTGTTGTAAATAACAACATAATGTCGTAACGTTGCGTGAAACATTATGACTTAAAGTAGTTATTGTTGTTGTTAATAATGTTTTTTGGATATGGTTATCGATGATAGTGAAGCGGATTACTCGTGTGGGGTGTGAGAATGTAGCAGAGCACTGTGTAAAAATTAAATAAATGAATCTAAATCCATATTTACATTAAACTTTATTTATTATTTGCAGGTAACGTGCGAATGAATCATGTCTAAGTCCATTGAAACTGAGAATCCCGAGAGAGAGAATAAAGGCGACGGCGATGGCGATATCAGCCAACTTGGAAAAGGTCTGTGGCGTTATTTCAAGAAAAATGACAAAGGTGGCAAATGTCTTCTGTGTTCAGCTGAACTAAAAATTAGTCAACATTCTACCAAAGGCTTGAAAATACATTTGAAGACTAAACACAATATTGATATCGGTTTTCGAAACGATGACACTGGAGAAGAATCCTTACCAGTAGTACCAAAGAAGAAACCCAAAACATGGACAGTTTTCTTATCAAAGAAAACCCCATAGACAAAATGATCTCTAGGATGGTATGTAAAGATGGATTCTTAAGTTCCTTTTGCACATCTACGGATTTAAGAAATTTATTTTCTAAAAGCGGTCACAAACTACCCAATTCGCCAAATACAATACGATCTATCGTAACACATTTTTGTAACACAGTTAAAGCTGACATGATTATTGAATTTGAACGTCACTCACATTTGACGAATGGACGCCAAGAAATAAAGAAAATAATAGAAAGAGTCGTAGTTCAAGACGATGAAACATATGCAGACGAGGTATTGGAAAATACACCTATAACTGGAACATCTGCTACTGATTCAGATCCTACTCTAACGCTAAAAGAAGAATTAGAAAAAGAGCTTCAACAAGAAAAAGAAATATTTAAGAAAAAGCCAGACAACAAACAAAAGGACTTTGAGAAAATTTTGAAGAAAGAAATGACGTTCTTTGAGTCCGATGGTATCAAAGGAGAGTACCTGACGCTCGCCTATGAATATATCTTGACGGTTCAGCCTACTAGCGTAGAAGCCGGCTGAGCGTTTTCAGCATCAGGATATATTTGCAGTTCACTCAGAAGCAGGCTCGGAGATGATACAATAAATGCCATTTGCTTCTAAAGAGCGTATTTTCAAAAGTTATCACTAAATACCGGCTTTTATGCATTTTACATATATATACACATTCTGCATATTTTGTGATTTTAAAGGAAAAATGCATATTTTAGGAACTATTGCATATCTAAGCATATTTTGGGATTTCTGTATTATTTTCTTACGTTTTATAGTCGCACGGCGCCGTGTCTGGGCGGTCCCGGTCTGCAGATTGGGTTTTCCCTAATGTGGCAATAAAATAAAATAAGTACAAAAACTTCTATTTTTATTTATTTTCTCATATTTGTTACTGTTTGCAAAGTTTACAGACTGGTGCCAGTCAAAATTCGTTGCTCGAAGTACCGACGCCTAGTGACTTAACTTATATTTATTCTGTAAACTTTGCTGTTTGTCAGTATTATTCAGGTTGTCGTTTGTTGTAGTCGCAGTTATTATTGTGCAGTTAGTAAGTGCAAACAAAGTGAAAGTGAAAGCGGTCGTTACATAGTTAATTTAATGATCGGAAAACTCACAGAAGAAGAACCTGGAAAAGTTTACCTTATAGCCGTAAAAGAAGCGGAAAAAACAAACAATCTTACAGTTGCACGTTTTATTCAAGAAACCTTAACACATTTCTTTTTGCCGAACTCAGTTCCTACAGATAAAATTCTTGTCCTGTTGTCCGATGCTGCGCCGTATATGATAAAGGCAGGAAAGAATTTTAAAATATTTTATGAAAATTTGATTCATGTAACTTGTCTAGCTCACAAATTAAATAGGGTTACGGAAACTATTAGAGTTTATTTTCCGTTGGTCAATGATCTAATAGCAAATATCAAAAAGATATTCATAAAGGCCCCATTGAGAGTGCAGTTTTACAAAGAGAATTTGCCCGGAGTACCATTACCACCTGAGCCTGTCGTGACCAGATGTGGCACCTGGATTCGTGCGACATTATTTTATGCAGATAATTTTCAAAAATTGAAGGACTTAATCTCACAAATGTCTGGTGATGATTCACAGTGCATCCAAAAATCGAAAGAAATATTTCAAAGTACTGTAGTGGAACAACAGTTAATGCATATTAAGTGTAACTATGTATTTATAGCAGACAGTATTTTGCAACTAGAGGAATCGTGTACAAGTTTACCAGAGTCGATGGATTTAATAGACACGTGTGTACAAAATTGCAAAAATATACGAGGTGAGGTAGGGAAAACAGTAGTAGCAAAATTAGAACATTTTATAGAAAAAAACACAGGTTTCAAGATTTTAAGGCAGGTCGTAGACATAATGTCAGGGAAAACTGTAAATAATTTAGCTACTGAGCCTGCCTTAGTTCCGAAATTAAAATTTTGCCCTATAACATCAGTAGATGTAGAAAGATCGTTTTCTTTGTATAAACATTTCCTTAATGATAGACGCCACAATTTTCTAGTTCACAACCTTGAAGCACACATTATAACTAGTGCGTTTTATAATTTTTCGAGTTAATATTAATATTTAGTATAAGTTTCATATAAAACATTGTATTAGGTGTTAACTGAATTAATAAAGTATAGTATATTATAACTTGAATGTATCTTTATTCAATACTCAATCACCTAATTAAATGAAAATGTAATTTAGGAAATAAAAATTTAGTTGCATATTCACTACATATTTACGGATTTTTTGCATATATCCTGCATAAATTTAAAAAAATATGTGCATATATATGCCCATATTCTTAAGGTTTTGGGTTGCATATAATCCGGTCTTTAGTTATCACCATAGGTTGATATCATAATAATTAATAGCATCTAAGAGGAAGTTGTAATTTGATTATTAGTCATTATATGAATAAGACTGAATTAAAAATATAAAACTGTTGTTAGGAATAAGGGTAAAATTAAACAAAACTATGCCAAACATTTAAAGATGAATCTAAGAGAATAGATTACTAATTACTTATACTTAATTAATAGAAAATAAATAATTTCCGTTGCTGTAGTTTCAATTTGATTTTATAAAATAATTTCAAAGATGCGAGATCCCGCGTGATCCGCGCGGGATTGAGTAATCCCGCATATCAATACCGTGGGATAGAATGAGCTGCGAGATTACAATCCCTAGTTTCAAGACGATAAAAAGGCGTCTATTTTTTACGTTATATTCACACTAGACTCGTATATCTCGTTTTAAAACTGAAAGATGGCGCTTTAAAACAACTATACGGCGGGAAAAAATTCTGATTCGAATAGATGAAACATAGAGGTCGATAATTAAGGTGAGGGCGCAATATTTTAAGGAGGAAGAGGTTGTAGAAATTGATTAGTGTTAACAACAATGTAAGGTTGGGAACCTAAAGATAGAGTTTTGTAAACTCTAAAAGTATTTAACAATTTAATAAAGAAAATACAATAATTGGTGTAATTATTAACGAAGGTACGAAAAACACGTTGAAATCTACAAGAAGGTGGGGAAACGGCCCGGGTCCTCCCAACTGAAAAGTCGTGACAGCATGTCCGATGCGGTGATTCCGCAAAGTGTGGGAATCGTGTGCAGTCACGATCAGTTGGCGACGATGCGCCGGCCGCGTGAGTAATGTGCGCAGTGCGGTACCGAAACCATCCAACCGCCACCGCTTTTGCTCCACTTTTTTGCTTTTTTTAGGAGTTATACAGAACCCTTTGTGAAGTTATAGTTTAACGTCTGAAAATGGGTAAGTGCAACGCTGCTTTAAAATCATTAAATTTGTGACAAAATATAGATTTTTTGCTCCAAAAGTTTGGAAATTAATACATAGTTGCGCGTTTTACTTTTGAGCAGTAAGTACAATAGATACGTCATTATAGCAGAACGTTAAAAAAAACAAGAAAATATTTATCACTCTTTTATTTCACTTTATAAATTTTATATTTTTCGATGCATTTACACGAAACGTGAATAAAAATGTTGTGCTGATTATTTTTACAACTTAAACACTTATATACATACGTATGTACGAGGTATGTAAATAAAGTAATGATACTGTTGGCTTAGTGTCCGATCTGGCAACAATGTTTGCCTCCCCTTTAAAGAGGTGGCCGGTCAGCATCTAATGCGTCTTCAACTCGAGTTTGAACTCTCTAGAATTCCACGGTTACGGCCTTTTCAATGTTCCAAAACGACATTTTTATGATACATTTTCAATCCTGGAAAATGGAAAATGTCACGTTGACTCAAGTCTGGTGAATAAGGGGGCTGTGAAGCCACAGTGATGTATTTACGTGACAAAACCTCGGTTGTGTTCAAAAATCCAAGACTCTTCACCAGTAATGACATGTTTCAGAAAATTAAGAACATTTTCAATACCCAATCATTGTCATATCATATCATATCATATCATACTCCATGCGTTGGTCAAAATCAGATGAACAGTTGTGTGAGTTAAATTCAACTCTTCTCCGATAATTCTGATCATCAACCGACAATGTGAGGCTCGTCTTCAATTGAGTTTCGGCGCATCGTTGCTCGTGCAAAATTTTTAGAATGCATTAGAAAAATCCAGTTTACGAAGAGAATTGTAAGGGACTACCAAATGGCTCTAGGGAGTTCAAACTCGCACTGAATACACATCAGATGCTGGACCGCCTTCCCGCTCAAGGGGAAGTCAACAGTGTTGCCAGATCGAACGCTACGACACCGGTATTATTGCTTTATTGACACATTTCGTATTAAGATCAAAACATTTCTTGGTAAAATAATCTGTAATTACACATTTGTTTCTGGCGATTTATATTCGTTGTAAGTGAGCTTCTGTTTCTAAGGATGCGCTTAAAATATTATCTTCTTTATTATTTCTATTTTCTAAAAACCGCTTTACATTTTTTACTCCCTCAATGGCGGTATCTCAGCCTTCAAAATCTTCTTCATCTCTTGTTCACCATGGCCAATTTGCCTTACAATCTCCTGATCTGTAGGCATTTCTGTTGTCGTAAGATTACTATCCACTTCAACAAAATTGTATATATACCACAGCTGCATGTCATCACACACCCAACCGTTGGTACATATATACGCCATCCAACGGGAGGTCGGTGAAAAGATGGGTTGTTGGCTGTGGATAGGGTCTCCCTATTCTTAATGATATAGTATATGTCGGCGCCCTGAAGAGTCTGAACCTCGAGAGACGAAACATATGTCATCCAGTTGAAGGGATAGGTGGGGCTCCTTCCCGGTCAAGCAACCACCAAAAGTGTTCATATATATATATATATATATATATATATATATATATATATATATATATATATATATATATATATATATATATATATAAATATAATATATCAATATAATATAATATAATATCAATATAATATAAATATAATATATCAATATATATATATATATATATATATATATATATATATATATATATATATATATATATATATATATATATATATAAATATATATCATCATCAGCCTGTATCGATCCACTGCAGGATGAAGGCCTCTTCAGCATGTTTCCAACTTCCACGGTTCTGGGCTTTCCTCTGCCACTCGGGTCCAATATACTTAACGATGTCATCAATCCATCATGCTTTCGGTCTTCTTCGCGGACGTTTGCGATCAAGCGGTATCCACTGGATTGCCTTGGTCCATCTGTCGTCCCATCGCCTCGCTATATGGCCTGCCCATCTCCATTTCAATTGCTTTACTCCTCCAATGATGTCACAGACTTTTGTTTGTTCCCTGATCCATGCGCAGGACTTTCTGTCTCGTCTTGTAATGCCAAGCATATATCTTTCCATTCCCCTCTGTGCCACCCGAAGTTTTTGAATTAATTGCGATGTGAGTGTCCAGGTTTCACTCCCGTATGTCATAACATATAATATATATATATATATATATATATATATATATATATATATATATATATATATATATATATATATATATATATATATATATATATATATATATATATATATACACAGGGCGCGTAGGCAAATGTTAGAGATTATCAGAAAATTTTATTCCCAGTTATATGAAGATCCGAACCAATCAAAGACAACAATACCCACGGAAGAACAAATGCCAGATATCCTAGTGGAGGACGTAAGAAATGCTATAGAATCGATGAAAAACAGCAAGGCTTCAGGAAAAGACAGTATAACTGTCGGAATGCTAAAAGCTGGTGGTTGGACGTTACATAAAACATTGGCAAAATTATACTCAAAATGCCTCAAAGAACAAAAAGTACCTGACTTATGGAAAAATGCAGAAGTGATCCTTTTACATAAAAAGGGAGCACAGGAACATTTAAAGAACTACCGTCCAATAAGCCTCGTAACAGTAATGTACAAAGTTTTCACTAAAATAATTTCTAAAAGAATATTAAAACAACTGAATGACGCACAACCAAGAGAACAAGCAGGATTCAGAAGTGGATTCGGTACAATGGATCACATCCAGGTTGTACAGCAGGCCATATAAATTCACAACGAATACACCATACCATTGTGCTTGGCTTTTATCCACTACGAAAAAGCATTTGACTCCATCACAAAGCATGCAATAATGGATGCACTACTTAGCCAAAGGGTTGATAAAGCATATGTAAACCTATTAGGATCGACATATGATAGAGCTACTGCCACAATTCACCTTGATGATCTTGAAGTGGGTATTAATGTAGAACGAGGTGTACGTGGCAGGGTGACGCAATATGGCCTATTCTTTTCTCGGCTGGCCTTGAAGAAGTATTCCGTGCAAACTTAAACCATCTTAGATTTGCAGATGATATCGTTCTCCTTTCACAAGGCCCAGAGGAGCTGCAAAGACGCATACAAGAACTGCAAAGGGCTGGCGAACCATTTGGCTTGAAAATAAACCTGAAAAAGAGTCAGGTTATGTTCAATAACTTCGCTCAGGACAGAATAATTTTAGTTTTAGGAAGGGATTTGGAGATTCTGGATAGCTTTATATATCTTGGGCAGAGGATTTCAATGGAGGGGAATACCGCCCGGGAAGGTGAACGGCGTATTAAATGTGGCTGGCAGGCTCAACATTGTGTTTAAGAGCAGTCTCCCACTTTGCCTGAAAAGAAAAGCCTTCGATCAGTGCGTTCCACCCGTTATGACATACGGAAGTGAAACCTGGACACTCACATCCCAATTAATTCAAAAACTTCGGGTAGCACAGAGGGGAATGGAAAGATGTATGCTTGGTATTACAAGACAAGACAGAAAGTCCTGCGCATGGATCAGGGAACAAACGAAAGTCTGTGACATCATTGGAAGAGTAAAGCGATGGAAATGGAGATGGGCAGGCCATATAGCGAGGCGATGAGATGACAGATGGACCAAGGCAATCCTGGAGTGGATACCGCTTGATCGCAAACGTCCGAGAAGAAGACCGAAAGCACGATGGATTGATGACATCGTTGTTGGACCAGAGTGGCAGAGGAAAGCCCAGGACCGTGAAAGTTGGAAACAGCTGAAGAGGCCTTTATCCTGCAGTGAATCGACACGGGCTGATGACGATGATGATGATGATGATTACCCCTCAAGAAAAGCACTGGATATGGGACATCCGGGGGGAATTAAAAGTGTTTTTCCTTTATAAATGGTCACGTTGAGGCGATGATTTTGAGTGGAAGAAAAAATGTTACTATCCGCACTACAGATCCCCCACCATAGCCATCTTAAGATGTGAATACTAACAAAAATATAAGTCAGTCTATGGGTAAACGACCAGTGTTGTTGTTGTGTCAGTGTTTTGTCAATTTATTTAAATAACCTTTTTGCACAAATAGTGTGTTCTTTTTCAATCTTGACACAGTTTGTGGTTAGTAAATCATAAATATTATATTTTCTATAGTATTTTTATTGAAGACTTTGGTTTTTATTTTTTTAACATTTATTTATCGGATTCTTTTATTTTCTGTTTAGTTGAAAATGAACACACGTTCTCGTACTCGCTGCATGTCTGAAGTAGAAGCGTTATATGAGGCAGCTGATATTTTCAACGACAAAGAGAGTAAAAGCGAGACCGAATCGTTTTTTTGAAGAGCATCATACCAGTGAACTTTACCTAACTAAATAAATATATTTTTTAAAATAAAGCTAAATTATGTAATAAGTATCTGAAAGTACATTAAGTCCTCTTTTAAATGCCGTTGAAAGAAAGTTTTTATATATTAATTTCGCCTAGATATGATAGTTTGAATAGAACACCTCATTTGAACATTTTTTTTTTATTTTTGCTGATTTTTTCGATGGTATTGGGAATATTATAATTTTTTGGAACATTCTATAGATATAGTCTTTTCCTATACTGATTGAGGTTTAAATTAAAAATAATATATTAAATTGGATAAAATAATCAAAATATATTAATAATCAAAGACACACATATGTGCTCATGAATCGGGAAGCCAATTGCTAGTGCTCAACAGTGTAAGTGAGATCGACAGATGTGATAGAGTGAGATAGATAGTTACGCTGTTCGACGATAAATAAAAAAAAAGAGAGACAGATTAATATTTAACTTTAAGATGGTCCATTTAGTGAAGATTTCAAAATGATACAACAATTAGTATTTTTCTTTCAACAGAAAATATCATTATCCCACTTCCACCGATGAAGTCCATTTTTAAGCACACAAAAGTATTTTTTATCAAGGTATAAGTTTTTTTTTGAAATGTGGTCCTTTTGTAAAAAAAATAATCAATATTTTTTGTGGAAAGAAAAGTGCCAATTGTTGTACCATTTTAAAATCTTGACTAAATGGACCATCTTTTGAAAGAACTTGCCCAGGGTTGTGTAATACTTTTCTTTTGAAGATGAAGTGTCAAAGTTAGCTGACATAATTTTTTAAACCACGACTCAATTAAACTTTTTTTTACTAAATTAACAACGTTCATTGTTTGCTTTGTGATTGCGATTAATAGAATGGTTACTTAGGATCACGTTATAAAAAATAAGACTGAAAAATTGGGAAATTTGTGACCACAATACTTAAAGATATTGCCTGTAGGTGTCGAATTTCAAGATTTTAAAAAATATGCCTATTATTTTTGCGGTGATATAACCTGGCCTTTCGCCTGGCACCCGCATGACGTTGATACACTTTAGCATACGTTTGAACCAATTTTCATAGCAGTTTTTTCTGTCCGATTGAGGTATCTCCAAAACTTCTTCTGACATCTAAAATCGTTGACCACGTAGTGTATTTTTCACGGACGGGAACAAAAAGAAATCATTGGGTACCAAATCCGGACTGTATGGCGGATGGTCCATCAATTCGATGTTTTGACCGGTCAAATATTGAGTTCAGTTCGATGTATGAGAGCTCGCATTGTCATGGTAACGAATGATCCTGCGTCGCTGGTTGTATCTTCTTATTTGTTCAAAGGCTTCTGGCAAACAAATGGTTGTATACCATTCAAAATTGACCGTTCTACGATTCTTTAGTGGCACTGTAGCCATATGCTCATTTATCTAAAAAAAAACAGGCGACCATTTGCTTCGAAGTGCTTCTTGCGCGAACAACTTTTGTTGGGTTTGGCTCATTTTGAAAGACCTATCAGTCGACTGCTATTTACTTTGGGGCTCATACGTATAGATCCAAGATTCCTCACTAGTGTAAATGTTATAGATGGCTTTTGACGCACCACGATTGTATTTTTTGAGCATTTCTTTGCACCAATCGACACAAGCCTTTTTTTGAGCAATTGTCAAATTATGCGAAATCCAACGCGCAGAAATCTTTTTCACGGCTAAATGTTCATGTATAATCTTGTGTATGCTTGTCATACTAATGCCCAGGGATGCCTCAATTTCACGATATGGTACATGATGATTTTGCTTTATCATTTCGCAGACAGTATCGATGTTTTGTGGCACAACAATCGATTTAGACGACCTTCTTTAAATTTAACCGTAAGCGAACGACGGCCGTGATTTAATTCACTAAACCAGTGGTTTTAGATGGTGATGTCGGAAGTCGTAGTAAATCATCGTACGAAAATTCTCTCGAATTTTAACTGAGATGAAATTTTCAAGTCACTAAACAACACAAATAACATCCGTACAAAATATTCTGAATACTTATACAGTCAACAATGTGAAACTTTACGATGTATATGTCAGATGGTGCCTAGCAACAGCATTTTTGCCAATTCCGGATACATAAATTTCAACCCTCGTACGTAGACTATTGCCTAAGCCCAATGCTGCCGATCCACACATAACGACGTTTTTGACTGTTGATTTAACCCGAAGAAGTTTAAGTTTCACCACCAGTTTGCAGTTTCTGCAGGTTATTGGTTCATCTTTTGTGGTTTCTCCATGTCATCTGATTATCCATATTAATCATAATCTCACCTTAGAATGTTTCTGTTGATTTTGTAGGATTCCCTTATTAATGCCCAGCAATTAATCAGCAGGTAAACCGGTGCACCATTGACGTTGATATTGCACTCCAAATGTTTTGGTGGAAGTTATGTCTCGGCACCTTGAAGGAGATTCCATCATTTCAATCTAGATGCTAAACGTTCTGATTGTAATTTTGATAGTTTTAAATGTCGAACTAAATCATTAAGTTCAGGCTGTGAAATAGTATGCGTCTCTGTTGCACCTCCTGGAATATTAAATTAAGGACAGTTTTCGATTGCTTCCTATGGAAATTCGGTATGATGACTTGAATAATCAGCGAATTAAGGTCCTTCTTCAATTCTGTTGGTTTTGGAACCTGAAGTTCATCACTATGTTCGATGGGTCTTAAAACTGGTTTTAAATCCAGTACCTGTTATATTATTATTATTATTATTACCAGGTGTGGGCGGTAATAACTCCTAATTTTTTTAAGAGATGACGCTGGAAATAAGGGTTGGTTCACTGTTTAATCTGTTCTGTCATTTTGTTGGTACGACAGTACCTTTCAAAACGGTATTAATGTTTAAACGATTTCGAGTAAGCGTCACATTTTTTTGGTGTGGTAAACATGTTGAGTTTTGAGTCGAGCATTTGAAGCGCGTACTGCTTGTCTTGTTCAGGCAAAAGAAAAACGCGAATGAAAGCCGTCGTATACTTGTGGAAACTTACAGTGACACTGTCCCAACGCAAGACGCTTGTGGGTGTTGGATCAGGGGTCTCAAACTTTCCAGCCTTAGGGTTATACTGATTACTCCTGTAAGTTCCAAGTGCCAAAACCGTTTTAATTTTTCTGTCATTATCAATAATTTCTAAACTAGTCGCCGAGTACGCGCCCTAAACGAGCATACGCTTGCTAAAGTCGCTAGTCGTAGGCCGAATTGATGACACAGGCGGGTCGGATTTGGTTTGTCCTGGTTGGTGGCCCCTGGTTTAGACAATTCAAAAGTGGTGGTATTGACTTAAAAGACAAAGAACGCCAAAGTCAAACGAAACAATTTGAAGATGCTGAATTGCAAACATTATTGGAAGAAGACGATATGCAAATTTAACCACAAATGGCAGAGAGGTTAAATGTTGGTCACCGAAACATTTGTAATCGTCTACATGCCACGGGAAAGATCCAGAAGGCAGGAAAATGGGTACCACATTAGCTAAACAACAGACAGATGTAAAAACAAAGAACGGTATGCGAAGTTTTGCTTTCTCGGCATGAAAGAAAGACTTGTTTGCATCAGATCATGACTGGAGATGAAAAATAGATATATTTCAAGAACCCAAAACGCAGGAAATCATGATCCAGAACAACCATCAATATCGACCTCAAAATCGAATCGCTTTGGAAAGAAGTCAATGCTGTGCATTTGGTGAGATCAGAAGAGTGTCGTGAATCATGAGATTCTGAAAGCAAGTGAAACAGTTAATACCGTTTACTACCGTCAACAAATGATCAATTTGAACCATTGCGCGAATTGATCGAAAAAGGATCCGAATGGGCTACAAGACACGGAAAAATGATCTTGCAGTACGACAACGCCCCGCCATACTCACCAGACTTGTCCCCATCACTTGTTTTCATCGATATCCCACGTACTTTCCATGAAACACTTTTCAACAACAATTACGGAGATGTCGAAAAATGGCTTGATGACAGGACCACCTCAAAAGATTGAGGTGGTGGGGTGAAAAATGCACTTTAAAGAAATCATTTTTCACCTTTCTGTCAAATTAAGTCAATTCTTTTAGCCAACCTGTTAATAATAATAATAGATAAGTTTTACAATATATATGAGGGACCCATGCCTTGTCTTAATCTCCAGTTTTAATTCCGAAATAAAGTTTGAAAGCTTTTTGCACAAGCGCGCTGAAATTACATTTTTGAGATTTAAAGGTGGGCTCTCTTTCTTCACACACAAAAAAATATGTTGGCTCTATTTACGCACTGCCTAGGCATTGTTTTTAAAATTAATCACAATCAAAGTAAAATCTAAAACATAAAATGATGCGTTTACATATTTGTTTTCATTAAACATAAAGACGCAAAAATTGCTATGTCACAAATACTGTGTTTATCAGTGCTGAAGAGTATTTTTGTTTGAAAGTCACTTTTCCAGTGATTATTATAAATAAAATCCGATGAATGAAGCGATGTAGGACCATCGGTGTCGGTTATTAAACATGCTGTGTAAATGAGACATTACGGAGACCGGTCAGCCGAAAAAGGACTGAAACGGAGTGAAGAATGCGTCTTCCGCTGCCGTAGATGTTTTGGTCTAGTGGACGTTCGAGGTGGCCGATGGCCGTTCCGCGAATACATGCAGCTAGAAAATGTATAATTAAGAAAGCGTAGATAACGGCCGGCTAAAATTATAAATAAATAATGATGGGATATCACGTGGGCCGCAATATTTGATAGCGTCGTAGGTTTTATACCTGTTGCATCCGTAAGACGTTAGATAAAACTATTTAGATAAGGCGACGAAGACATTATTAAGTTGCTGCTTTAACCGTAAAAATGCAGTAATAACCAGCAGGAATATATTTTCTTTTTTTTCGTGATTTTATTTAGTTAACGAAGAGGATACCAGGAGCGTTTAGTTCAAAATGTAAAAAATGTCACTTCAGGTGCATTTTGGAACCAATTAGTTATTTTGCCAAAATTATTTCTTTTTATACGAAATACATCCCTTCCACATCAATAAGCCGCTGGGCACGTTCAACCAATGCTAGCATAGATTTTTTTATTGGCGTTTTTCAACATCATCTCAATGGCCCTCAGCACGGCTTTTTGAACTTGTCACTGTCATAAAACGTTCCTTTCATAGCGAGCTTGAAATAGAAAATAGTTAGAAAATAGTGACATGGAGATAAATTAGGCGAATACGGTGGATGCTGAAGCACACAGACTTGAGATGGTGCGTTATCTGGCAACAAAATCCAACTTCCCGTTCGCTCGATGTTCGTCCCTCACTCGAACGATTCTCTTCCATAAATGCTCCATAACACGCACATAATATTCACCAATGAAATTTTGACTCAGTGGAACGAATTCCCGCCATATAATATCTTTAGAGCCGTAAACACAAATCAACATTGTCTTCTCTCGTGACTTCAGTTTATCCAATTGCTTTTCAGGCACTATATTTTTATATGGAATGAAGTGTTTTTAATTCGAAATACAATTCGAAGTACCAAATTATATTATTGGAGTTTCGTAAATCCAAACTATACCCTTAAAGTGTTGGTGTTCTGGATTCGACAGATCTTCAATTTCACCAGGTGCACTTCAGGCATATTTTTTTTAATGGAATGAAGTGTTTTTCCTTGTAAGTACATTTTAAAGTACCACATTGCATCATAATTAGCATCTTTGTCCACTTGGGATTTCTTAAATCGGAACTATATCTGTAGAATATTAAGTAAAATATACCATGTGATCAAAATTGACCGGAACTGGTACAAAAAAAACACTTTTTTGCAAGTTAAATACACATCTTTATTAAGACCTTCAAAATAGGTTCCATTTGATTTGATACATAAATGTCAACACTTGATCGAATCATCCATGCACTTGGTATATGCCTCGGCCGGAATAGGCTTCAGTTTCTTCAGAGAATTATTTTTAATGTCCTCAATCCACTCAAAATGTGTTCCACACAGCGGATATTTGAGTTTGAAGAAGAGAAAAAATCGTACGGATCCATATCCGGTGAATACGGTGCTTGAGCGATCATTTTCGTCATATGTTTCGCCAGAAAATCACACATAATTAGAGCCGTATTAGATAGCATGTTGTTATGGTGAAAGACCAATGAATGGTCGACCCACAAATCCGGTCTTCTCTGGCGGATACTCTCACGCAAACGCTTTATAACGGCCAAGTAATACTCTTTATTGACTGTTTGACCTTCTGGTAAGAATTCGTGTTGAACGACACCACAATAATCGAAAAAAAAACAGTCAAAAGCACCTTGATTTTTGACGTGGTGACTTAGGTGTGATTTTTTCGGACACGACGATATTTTGGCGGGCCATTAGGATGATTGTTGTGGAGTTTCGATGTCGTACTCATAGACCCACGTCTCGTCACTATTTATGATGCGTTTAATGAATGTCGAGTTACTGGATACGTTGGAAAGCATCTCTCTGGCAACTTCGCTCCGACGCTCTTTTTTCATGAAATTTAGCTCTTTTGGAATTAGCTTAGCTGAGACGCGTTTCATGCCAAGTACATCAACCAAAATGTGTTGTGATGATCCATAAGATATGCCAAAATCTTCTGCTATCTATCTAATGCCAACATGACGACTACAAGCACGATTTTTTAAATTTTCTCGATGTTATCATCGTTAACAGAGCTTGATGGCCGGCTGGCATGGGTCAAGTTTTCAACGATCTCACGGCCTTCACTACATGCTCCATGCCACTTAAATATTCCGGTTCTTGAGAGAGCAGAATCCCCGTAGGCTATCTGCAACATTTGCAATGTATTCGTTGCAGAAATTCCATTGGAAACACAAAATTTCACACAAATTCTTTGTTCAATTTTTTTATCTATAGTAAAAATGGCCAGAGTAACATTTCGTGACACAAACAAACATCTGCCAAATACACACTAATTGGCATATCGCGCTTAAACTTCGCATGTATGCCACATACGGTTGTACCAACTTAAGAAAAAAAAACTATTCATAATCCGCGTGCGGTTTAAATGACGCAGTCCCGATCAATTTTAATCACATGGTATATTCTGGTCTCGATAGACTTTCAACCTCTCCAGGTGCATTTCAGGGGTATAATCTATCTATAGATTATAGGTAGATGATACATTTCATAGATTTTCAGTGATCGTAGACAAGTGATCCTTGGTTTCTTGGGGTATTTAAGATTTTAAAATTTAGAACTATAACATTGGAGTGTAAACGTTGTCTTGGTTCTTATTTTATAGCATTCTAAGATCTCTTCAGCCTGGTGTAAGACAGCACATCAATATCGAACAAGCTCTATTTTAAATATACAATATAAATCTGTATCATACTGTATTGTTTGTTGTTTTTTCTCACGTTGAACTTTATAAATCAGAACTATTAGATGTGTCTCTATACTGACGGTATACTGGCGGTCGCGGTTAATAATTCTTAATTTTTTCTTTAAAAAAAACGCGTTTAATTTAATATTCAAAGTATGCGCCACAGCTAGCTGCACATTTTCCCTACCTTTCTGGCAACTTGTGGATACCCTCCCAGAAAACCTTACATCATTTGAGGTGGTTCAGTCATCAAGCCAATTTTCGACATTTCCGTAATTGGGTTTTTGAATAAAAAATAATTATCGATTTTTTACTTTATTTTAAAACTCTAGCATAAATAATATTGATAATCCATACGAAAAAGCTTTAAAAAAATTGTTTGCAATTAATTATTATTATTAATTAAAATCTATAAAATTTAAAATAAAATCACGTGAATACGAAAGCACCACTATTGCCTGCCGTGTTTGTGATGTCATTATGTTAAAGTGTTTTCACATAAGTACTGTCAACGACTTTTACTTGTGTATATACTGTCAAAATTATTGAACTTTAGTGCAAAAAGTTATTGTTGTTACTAATTGAATTCAGTAATGTGTGACAAAGGGTTCATAAAGGCCTATTCTGATAATATTCCTGGTGTGGATATTTTTATGGTTACAATTTTTCTCAAAAATGACATTCAGTTTAATTCAGCTGAAGTTCGAGGTGCTAAATAATAATCTTTTGTATATATTGGATGACAGGAGGTTGTAAAAATTTGATGTTAATACATCGTGCTGCTTGGAACCACTGATTTTGACGTTTAACATCTTATGGCACATTTAAAAATTTTTTTTTTGGTTGTTTTTATAGTATTCGTACAAAACAGTACTAAACAGGCACGATAACTAATTAGATTTGACATTTTCAATAAATGTATCAATACACTGATGATAATAACAAGAATAAGTTGATTAAAAACGAAAATACTAGTACCAGCTGTCTGTAATGTTGAGGGGAAATTGACGTGACGTCACACGCACTCGGGTTTTTTTCGGGAACTGTCGTCGCATCCTCGGTACTAGGTTTAAAAATGTATTTTCAATTTGATATAATTTTTTAATTATAAGGAAACAAATAAAAATAGTTTTGTTATAAAACTTACTCACTTTACTTTTCATTTATAACATTTTTTTTTCAAAACCCTAATTATTGAAGTGTTTTATGGAAAGTGCGTCATCGATCAAAACAAGTCGTAGTCAGAAGGGGCCAAATCTAGCGAGTACCGCAGGTGGGGCAAGAGTTCCCAGTCAAGTGCAGAAACGATGTCTGAGCGATTAGGTCTTGCGGTCGATATGGATGATTGTCCTAGACCATCTCATGATTCCACTCATGATCTGATACAAAAAATTCTTTCTTTCATGCCTTTTCGCTTTTCCATCTGTCGGTCGTTCAACTAATGTGGTACCCGTTTTCCTAACTTCTGGATCTTTCCCATGATATGCAGACAATCACAAATGGTTCGGCGACCAACACTTAACCTTCCTGCCATTTGTTGAGTTATATATCATCTTCTTCAAAGAATGGTTACAATTCGGCGTCATTTTTTTGATCTAGGCATTCTTTGTCTTTCAAGTCGAAAACACAACTTTTGAATCGTCTAAACTAACTCCCACAAGCGACTTGCGTTGGGATCCACAAGCGTCTTACGTATCACCGTAAGTTTTCACCAGCGTAAGACGGCTTTCACTCGCGTTTTTCTTTTGATTGAACAAGAAAAACCTTACGTGCCGCAAATGCTTTTTATTTGGCTCGAAACTCGACATGTTTACCCCCGAAAAATATGACGCTAACTCAAAATCGTTTAAACAGCAACGGCGTTTTGAAAGGTACTGTCGTAGCAACAAAATGACATAAGAGACCGATCCTTGTTTCCAGCGCCATCTCTTAAAAAATTAAGAATTATTAACGGTCACACAACCGTCGTACTACAACCGCAGTACAAGAAAATCTTATGTGCTGGATTTTATTTCAGGGTATTTTTCAAGCATTTCCAGAAGGGCTTCACACATCATGTCAGCCAAAAACAGCATTTTAAACGTTGAATACTATTTTATAAGCGAAATGTTCTATATAAATTTAATTTTATCAGTTTTTGTGATGTAAAATACCTCTAACTCTTCTTAATAACTTCTGTAATGATAAATACCTTCGTAGGATTTCTACTGAGTTGAATGTATGCCGTTTTACGAAAAAAAAATAACCTGTTTATTTAGATGTCTTGTCATCTGGCAATGTAAAAACTTTTAAGTATGTTAAAGACATGTGTAACGTGTTTTTTCTCCTATCAATTCCTATTCGTTTTATTAAAATTTCTAGTTTTATACTGCAATTTGCATGAAACTCGGACGCACTATAAATAGATAATAGAAAATAACTGTTTGGAATGAAATTGCTATGTTATTAACTGTAGCGCATAGTGAAGTAAGTTGTAAATTCATAATTTAAACAGTAATAAATATTGTTTCTCCCATAAGTAAAGTATTTATAGAGTTCGTTTTTGTGTCCCGTCAGAAGAGTACCTAACAATTATTATACACAGTGTCCAGTGACTGAAAATGTTGAGTGTTCAACAATTTTCAACCTTTTTTAACTATCTTTGATGTTTATTTATGAAAAAACTAATACAAACGCAATCTGTGAAGTAGTTTCCCTCACTTTCGATAGACTTTCGCCACCGTTCAACTTCCTTAATAGATGGGAACCTAGCAGTGGCGACTCGTCGGACATTGGGGCGCCGCCCCTCCAGCATTTGTCACAGTAAACAATTTTTCAAAGCAAAACACCATATTTTATTTCCGTTCAGTTTCTTTCCTTTAACTCTTTTACAGACATTATTAAAAATTAAAATCCCTAATTGTAGAAGAACGTCTGTCGACCCATCACATCAAATATTACAGATAAAAATTCCATCCTTTCGCCACAATTTTTACATCGTTGGTCTACCTCCAGCGACCGTACGCCGCGTCATATTATCTCGTCGTTGGCGTTACATGTTTTATTGGTTGCCAGAATTCGGTGGTTTAACTGATTTATAAAACATGCGATTTGGGCGTAAATTCCCTGCGACCAAGCGTATCGGTAATTAATTTCAAACGCTTATTTGACGGGTACAAAATACTTGTTTTGATTTGGGATTTGCTACTACGTGTGTACACACTGAGTAGTACTTTTGAAATAAAAATAATCAACTTTTAATTGTAAACATGTGTCTGATTTAAAACAGTTAATAATGATTTATTTAAGTTTGGTGGAGAAAGTTGAATTAAAAACTCACGATCGTCCAAAAATTGATTCCATTTTAGAAAAACATATGAATGACTCGAGTCATATGACCCATTCTCCATGTCCTTGTAAGTAGTAATAATACATAATTTTAATGTTTTCCTGGTTCACCTCCTGTATAGGGGTTCAATAGCACGAAAAGTAAAAAGGAGAAAGGGGAAAGCAACAAAAATTCTTCACCAGCACTATTTTCTTCTACGCCCTCCCACTTTAAAAACCCACGAGCCTCCATTGGAACCTAGGTAATGAGAGATGAAAATCCGAAGGGGCCAAGTCGAGAGAATGTGCGGGATGTGATAAAATCTCCCAGCCCAATCCGGTGATCGTTTCCAGAGTCGTTTTTTGCTGCATGATGCCGTGCATTTTACTGAAGTATTAATGAAGAAAAGAAATTACTTTTGAATTCTTCTCTGAAGAAAAATTACTTTTCTTCTTGCCTTGCCAATATAATATCTACCTGCAAGTATAATATCTTCTATTTCTCCAGAGCATTACTAAAATGAATCAATTGCTGTTGATAAGGTTTCGAGTAACTCAAAATGCACGATGTCCAGCTGATCCCACCACATACACAGCAACATCTTTTTGGCATGGATATTTGGTTTTGTTGTACTGGTTGATGATTCAATTCATAAAGGATTCAGTTTTTGTCACAGGTCACACTCTTTCCAGATGGGGCGGTTAATAATACTTATTTTTTTCTTAAAAAAAACCTTTGGTACCTTTTTGGTACCTTTCTCCCAAATTAAATGTGTTTTTTAAAAACACATTTAATTTGGGTTAAAAATTGTTTATTCAAAATATGCGCCATCGCTAGCTGTACATTTCCTCCATCTCTCTCGCAATTGTGTATCTTTCAGAAAAACCGTACATCTTTTGCAGTGGTCGACAGTGGTTTCAACATCTCCGTAATTGTTGAAGTGTTCCATGGAAAGTGCGTGAGGCATCGATGAAAACAAATGGTAGTCGGAAGGGGCCAAGTCTGGTCAAGAGTTCCCAGCCAGGTGCAGAAATGGTGTCTCTGACCACTTACGCTGTGTGTGATGGGGCGTTGTCGTGCTGCAATATCACTTTTATGTGTCTTGTAGCCCATTCTGGTCACTTTTCGATCAATGCATGGCTAAAATTGGTCATTTGTTAACGGTAGTGAACGGTAATAACTGTTTCACCTACTTTCAGAAGCTCATGGTACAGGACACCCTTCTGATCCCACCAAATACACAGCATTGCCTTCTTTCCAAATCGATTCGGTCTTGCGGTGGAGTTTGCATATCATCTTCTTCTTCCAGCAATGCTTGCAATTCAGCATCTTTCAAATCAAATCACCACTTTTTAATCGTCTAAACTAGGATTTCCTAACCTGGGGTTCGCGAACCTACCCTGAGGGGTCCGCGGACAAAATAAAAATAAAATTAAAAATTATGAAAGCGTAAATAGAGGCGTGGCCTAGACATTTTTCTATTATTAAGGGGTCCGTGCCGATCATAGAACCAGGTGTCCAAAAATGTTGTTCATATTTAATTACTTGTTTGCTCCTAGGTGTCGCAGAACGCGCTGGTCGTATTAACTTTACATCGAAGCTTGGTTCAGGGAAAATTAGTTGCCATGAAGCGTTTATCTGGACAACAATGTGCTTTCTGTGGTCGCGCGTATTATCAAAATAACAATTCGCTTATTACGGCTCGTTGTCTTTATAGGGCCGAATATAATTTACACGACATAAACGAGGCAGCAAGTGTTATTTCAATAAAGAAATGGATAAAGAAATTTGAAACTACAGGATCAACTCTAAATTTACCATCTACGGGTCCAAGGTCAAGCAGAGGTGCAAACAACATTGAACGTGTGTGTGAATCGGTTAGAGAAAATCCATCCCAATCCGTACGGAAGCGAAGTAGTAAGATACACATTAAGAAATCTTCACTGCATGTCATTTAAAAAAAAATATATTCGTCCTCATCCCTATAAAATTCAAATTGTGCAAGAAATGAAAGAAACTGATTTTATTATGCGCTTGACATTTGCCAATGAAATGTTGGAAATATTTAACAGCTATGACAAAGTTTTCTTCAGTGACGAGGCTAACTTTGATTTAAACGGCCATGTAAACAAGCAAAACTATAGGTACTGTACGGAGGAAAATTTCAAGGCAAAATACAAAAAAACCATTACATAGTCCAACATTTGTTGTATGGGCTGCAATGTCAGCTAGAGGCATAATTGGCCCATATTTCTTTGAAGATGCCAGAGGTAAAGCGGTCAATGATATTCATCTAGGTATTGTGAGATAATACGAGGTTTTTTCCACCAATCAATGCAAGATTTTGAAGAATATAACGAGGAAAGGGTTTCAGCAAGGCGGCGCTACGTGTTATACCTCACGTGATTCTTTGGAGGCTGTACAGGAATTATTCCCAGGAAAAGTGATATCCCGTAGAGGTGACATAAATTGGCTCCCAAGAAGTCCAGATTTAACTCCACTTGATTCTTTCTTGTGGGGTTATGTCAAAAGCACAGTTTATGAAAATAAACCACCTACAATATTGCAACTAAAGGAGAATGTTGTTCATGAGATCCACTCGATATCCAGACATATGTGCGGCAGGGTTATAGCACATTTTCGATCATGCCTTCAAGAATCAGCGCCTCGAAGGCCACCATCTCGACAGTATTATTTTTGCTAAATAAATTTCCAAACATTGTACTATAATGTTATAATAATAACATTATTATACCTTAAATCGACTTCTATTAATTATACCTACAATAATATTGTACACCTTGTAGAATCTATTAGGGGTCCGACGTTGAAAATGGCTGGAAAAGGCTGGTCTAAACCAATGCCCACAAGCGTCTTGCGTTTGTACATTGCCACCGTAAGTTTCCATAAGTGTACGAAGGTTTTCACTCGTGTTTTCGAGATGTTCACGAAAAAAATATGACGCTAATTCGAAATCGTTTAATTATCCATGTTTTAGTAATGTAGCAACAAAATTACATCAGGGATTAGTCTGTGAACCGATCCTTATTTCCAACACCATCTCTAAAAAAATTAATAATGATTAACCGCCACACATGGTATGAATTTAGAGAGCAATGACACAACATCAAAGGATATAAGCTTTCTTAGCTTAGCTTAGCTCATAGGATACTCAACGACTTTCCTTTTGAAGTTTCCCTAGCTTATGAAAACGGTTAGAAATGATTTGATACGAGGGATTTTTTTAAATAAGGTCCGGGTGTAAATGAGAGTGAGAATGACGGGTAATCGTCACAGTGCGCTTGCGCGTCTGCTTGATCTGTTATTTTATAACTGTTATTTCATATTAACGTTTAACAACTGTTATCGATGTGAAGAATTAACAGGTACATTATTAATACTATATGGAGTTTCGAAGTCGCTGTTGCTGCGTTCCCGCTTCTAAACGAAATAACAAATAACAGGTAGTGAATTTAATAACCGCTAGAAAATAACGGTCGTGGTCGTAGTTTTGTCGCTGTTTTCTGTTGCCGCGTTTAGTAATATTAGAAAATAATAGGAGTGCGGTCGACATTGGGCAGCGTTATTGATAAAGTTGAGTGAGTCGCTGTTTCGAGAAGAACATTAGGAATAAGTGTAGTTTTATATTGTTAATAAACACTTTGTTTTAATAAACGTTTGGACATTTACATATATTATTTATATGTAATATCTAAGTTATTTACCTATTTGGTTATTGGCATATAAAAGTTTAAACTTAAAAACAACCAATTATTATAATAATATTTCGACTCTGCTGCAGAGTAGTAAGGGAAACCCCCGCATAGTTCATGGCCAACCTTTAAACTATAACATAAATAGACAACATTAGATACGAGCAAGTACGCAAATGTCTGCACGTTTCACATTTATACATTAATAATATATGAATGGTCGATTTCATGTTTATTTATACTAGAACAATTTTCAATCAAAACCAAAATAAAATGTATATTATAATACTTACTAGGTAGTGTTAGTATATACATTAGATTATTTAGATGTATTCAAAGTAAGTCAATCTAAAAATAAATATATTGGAAATAAAAAAATCGTAATAAAATTACATTTTTATAATATGTGTTCACTGACTAGATTTCAGCATCGTGGCTTTATACCTACTCCTTTTTCATATAATAAATTTGTTTCGTGCGCATTTTGTACGATTGTATTTTGTATTATGAATTTGATATAACAATTTATAGAAACAACCTAAAGCTGTTATTTTAGTAATTATCGTTATATACAATTATTGTTAATTCGTCTTAACTATATTAGTGTCATTCGTTTCTTGACCGCATCTCTACCCAGTTGTTTCTAGTTTTAAGTCATTATTAAGGGCCGGTTCTACAATGCAAGAATATACCAGGTATAAGCTATACTTGAAATACAATCTGAAACGTCCGTAAACGCCCGCCCGGCATTTACTGGCGTTTCAAATTGTATTTCAAGTACAGTTTTTACCTGGTATATTCTTGCATTGTAAAATCGACCCTAAGTAGGTTAAGTTTTACACATGTATATATATAGTCCTGTTCAAGATATTTCGTTGCCTTTCGGCAATATGTTAATTGCCCCAATAAATGTCAATAAAATACTCCTAGTTTCTTCAAAGGCGCCAGAGTCTGAGTGGTTTAACTTCTGAATAATTTTGGAAAAAATAAAATATTGTTAAATTATTATTTTTATTATTATGTATGACTAAAATATTGTTTATTGGTTTGTGCAGTTTGAATTTATTAGTACAATAAAAATAAATAAATAAATAAATATATACTTAAATTGAATTATACAATTAATTCACTTACTGTCACAGCACTTGTACTTAGAGTCAGATAAATGTTTTTTGCTCTAACATTGGATTTTATCTGATGCAACATATGCTCAATTGGATTAAAAATACAGTAATACGGGGGAAGGTGTAAAACCGTATGTCCTATAGCGGCAGCAATCACATGCATATTCCTTTTTAATATTAAATGTCTTCTAGATCACATTTTTATATGTATTTTTGAAGTATATATCGTTTTTTAACATATAGTTCTAAATTTCCAATGTAGTGTTATTTGCATTAGGAACTTTATTTTTTTGGCAGTTATGATAACTAGCATTGTCCATTACAATTACGCTTTCCCACATTGGGCACAAGGCTATTTAACCTAACCTAACCTAACCAATCTTCAAAAAGTTCTCCTGTGGTGTCATCATGGTAGTCCAAAGACGAATGTATAATATTTTTGGTACACCCGTAAACAATTTGGAACCCATCCATCCTCGGAACCAGCATGTAAAATTGTAATTCTTTTTTTCTTTGTTGGCTTTGGTTTGGCATTTTCTTGATGTCCCCATGCCCATCCTTTTGCTGACGTCTCATGTGTATCGAACCATGTTTCATCACGGTAGATAATGGAACGATTTTCTAATTCTGTATTTTTTAATATAGTTTAAGTAGTCAAACCGTCATTGTCGCAATCGTTGTGATTCCATTAATATTTGTCTTTTATTAATGGTCCAATATGCAAAACTCATTAGAGATAATATTCTCCCGAGGCTAGTTCTGCTGCAAAGAATGTTGGTTTCATCTTTCCTTAGTTGCTGTTGCAATGAATGCAATGCAGGCACAGTTTGCTCTTCATACATGGCATTTACCAGAATCACTACAAACTTTTTTGGCTTTAATTGGCTTCGTCACAATATCTTTAACTATAGACAACGGCGTTTTCGTTAATGAAGACGTTTCTGCTATGGCTGCATTTACATTACGCCCCCTATTCAATAAAGAAACACATTTTGAATAATTTGCTTAGCATCGGACGATAATCGGAGGAGATACATCGGAGGCACAATGATTGTATTGCCAAGAACGCCACATTTTTGGCACATTTACAATAATAAAAATACCATCGAAATTATAGACTGCACTGTTTAAGGAAAGAATGCTAACTAAATACTTAACTAAACAAAAAAAAATCGGAACTACTAAACCAGATATAAAATTAATTTTATCTTTTTTCCTGCTATTTTATTACGCCCGGCCTTGTTTACGTTTTTTGCAACTTTGCCGGGTTTCGTTACGACAGGGATTGTTAACAGTTTATTACAGCCATTCGCTCAACGATATATATTGAACCGCACTATACATTTTTTGATAAATCATTTGCCAATCTAGGTTATTAAATTGGCTGGCGCCCTTATTGTTTGTTTGATTTTTCTTGAACCCGTAACTACGACCAAATAACAGCTACGAATAAAGCCCACCGAAGCAGCTGTTCAGGTGTAACAAAACTCATTACAATATATTTAAGTCATGAACATGTCCTACTATGTCCTATGATGTGCAGGTTTTTCTTTATTAATGACTGTTTTATTTATATGATCTACGTTCTATTTACGTCTGTTTCACTGATGATTTTGTTCAGTACTATGTTAGCCGACTGTGTATACAAGCTAAAAAATCAGTTGTAGGTGCAATGTCGTTTGAGGCACTGCCCTTTTTTCGCCTTTGAATTGAAAAAAATGCTGCAAATATATATTGAAGCTAATGAAGCAGTTTGTATAGGTTCTTGATAAGAACGAATCATGCTTTGCATATATAGGGTTAAAAAAATGCCTCAGTTGAGTACGGGAAAAATTAAAGCAGGAATATTTGATTGCGAAAAGCCGGGACTTCATTTGTTGCAGTTGTTAGAAATTTTCTGGACAAGCGCAAAGCTGAAAACTATGTTGAACTGGTAAACAAAATGCTTAATAGTTTCAGATCCCTTGAATGTAACATGAGTATTAAGGTACACTATTTACACAGCCACTTAGACTATTTTCCTTAAAATTTAGGAGACCCCAGTGGAGAATAAAAAAAAATGGTTCTGATGTATGTATACCATATCATATTTATGTTGAAACGTATGGAATAGATCACTATAAAATATTGCAACAAAAACCCTTCAAAAGAAATGAATTTCGATGGATCGAAATAAACAAGGCATTAAGACGTTAGCAATTGTTAAGAAAATAAAATAAACCCATAGGGGAAGTCCGGGCATAGCGAATAACCCAGGCAAAATGAATACCCTTCACTATTTCAAAATGGCGCCCGCAAGCACGATCATGTCACGAGGTCCGTCCCCCACCCCTCAGTCAACAAACAGCCGATTTACCCGGTAGGCATTTTGATTAATGGTTTTCATTTATATTGTTATAGATGGTTTACAAATATAAAAGAAAAACAAATCAAGCCGATCGGAGTGAGGATATTATGATGCTTGCAATAGCAGTCTGCAATGCTGGTATTACTGTGAAAACAACGGCAATAAATTATGACCTACCTTATGCTACTTTGTATAGGCATTGGAAAAAAGGTAGTTCGACTCAGCTTGGACGTTTCCATAAAGTTTTTAATGGTCAACAGGAGGGAGATCTTGAAACGTATTTGCACGAGGTGGACAACATTTTTTATGGTTTAACCCGAGAAGATTTTAAAGCATTGGTTTACGTTTGCGCAAAAAAAAAACAGTATCACATATCCACAAAGTTGGGACAAAAACGAAAAGGCTGGTGATAATTAGCTTGCAGGATTTATGAGCAGAAATACGTAAATCATTCTAAGAGTGCCAGAAGCAACGTCGATTGCTAGACTTAAAGGCCTCAACCGTCCGCAAGAGGAAATATTTTCGAGTTGTTGAATAACCAAACGGAAAAACATTGTATTGATGGTACCAGGATCTACAATGTTGACGAAACCAGCATTCAAACTTCAACAAAGAATCCACCGAAAGTTCTTTCCATCAGGGTAAGAAGCAAGTTGGAGTCATTTCCAGCACAGAACGTGAACTATTGTTGCTGCAATGCTGCCGGATCGTTCTACCACCGTTTATGATATTTGCGCGTAAGAGGATGCAAAATCGCCTGTTGGATGGTTCTCCTCCAGAGACTCGGGGAACTTGCTCATCTTCAGGATGGAGAACTAGAGATATATTTCTGGGGTGGCCATGTTCGGCCGACTGCAGAAAAAAAGTTCTTTTAATGCTAGACAACCATGAAAGCCACAAATATTATGCAGTTCTGGAGTACGCAAACCAAAACAATATCGTCATCTTTTCTTTGCCACCTCACACCACGAACAAACTGCAAGCACTGGACGTTGCTGTGTATGATGCACTAAAATATACTTCGAACAAGAAATCAATCGATTCCAGAAGGCTCACCCAGGGAGGATAGTCAATCAGTACGATGTGGCCAGATTATTTGCTCCAGCATATCTGAAATGTGCTACTCTCAACAGCGCCATCAAAGGCGACCAAAGAGCCATCGACATCTGGCCTCCAAAGTTTATTTGGACCAAGTAAAACTTTGGATAATATCCCGGATGATTCTTCAAGTGACGATAATATCGAACCTACGGAACCCATGACTGTAACGGTTTAAATTTATACGGTAACGAGAGAAAATAATGACACTTTCAGTCATTAAATTCTGCACTCCTGATGTTCTAGAAATTTCTACTGGGCACGTGAATCTAGCGGTTCAAGATGTAAAGACAGAACAAACAAGTGCCTTAGACTCTATGATTCATTCCACGGTACCTTCAAAAATACCAAATGAAAAAGATTCACTCAAATATAATGCCAATAACATAATACTACCGCATTCTACTCTTCCACCTGTGTCTTATTTGAGTCCAAGACAAATAAGACCGCTCCCAACTCCTCATGTTCCCATGGGGATTCGCAAAAAAAAAATTCTGAAGTCTGAGGTCCTATAATGGAAGAACAGAAAGCTAAATATATTAAAGCAAACACAAAAGTTCTGAAAAACATTGACAAAGATTCAATAACAAAACCAAAGACTGCGCTAAAGAAAAATATTAAAAGGACCAAAGATGTTAAAACGATCAAAAATACTAAAGTTAAGAAATCTGAAATCAAAGAAAATCTTCAAAACTACACATGTTATTTTTGTGGAGAAGATTACATAGAAATCAATATTACATAGAAGCATAGGATTACATAGAAGCCAGTTGATGATTGGATCCAGTGCAATTCCTGTATGCAGTGGAGTCAGGAAAAATGCACGGAAGAGAAGGCATATTTCTTTGTGACAGCTGCACTCATAACTGAGTAGTTATATTCATCACTAATTTTATTCTTATATGTTGACTTCGGTAATTGTTCTTTAATTAACCGTGTGTTCACTTTGGCCTATGGTCCCACTGTATCCGGTGGGTTGGTATGCAGTGGAGTCAGGAAAAATGCACGGAAGAGAAGGCATATTTCTTTGTGACAGCTGCACTCATAACTGAGTAGTTATATTCATCATTAATTTTATTCTTATATGTTGACTTCGGTAATTGTTCTTTAATTAACCGTGTGTTCACTTTGGCCTATGGTCCCACTTTACCCGGTGGGTTGGTATGCAGTGGAGTCAGGAAAAATGCACGGAAGAGAAGGCATATTTCTTTGTGACAGCTGCACTCATAACTGAGTAGTTATATTCATCATTAATTTTATTCTTATATGTTGACTTCGGTAATTGTTCTTTGATTAACCGTGTGTTCACTTTGGCCTATGGTCCCACTTTACCCGGTGGGTTGGTATGCAGTGGAGTCAGGAAAAATGCACGGAAGGGAAGGCATATTTCTTTGTGACAGCTGCACTCATAACTGAGTAGTTATATTCATCATTAATTTTATTCTTATATGTTGACTTCGGTAATTGTTCTTTAATTAACCGTGTGTTCACTTTGGCCTATGGTCCCACTTTACCCGGTGGGTTGGTATGCAGTGGAGTCAGGAAAAATGCACGGAAGGGAAGGCATATTTCTTTGTGACAGCTGCACTCATAACTGAGTAGTTATATTCATCATTAATTTTATTCTTATATGTTGACTTCGGTAATTGTTCTTTAATTAACCGTGTGTTCACTTTGGCCTATGGTCCCACTTTACCCGGTGGGTTGGTATGCAGTGGAGTCAGGAAAAATGCACGGAAGGGAAGGCATATTTCTTTGTGACAGCTGCACTCATAACTGAGTAGTTATATTCATCATTAATTTTATTCTTATATGTTGACTTCGGTAATTGTTCTTTAATTAACCGTGTGTTCACTTTGGCCTATGGTCCCACTTTACCCGGTGGGTTGGTATGCAGTGGAGTCAGGAAAAATGCACGGAAGAGAAGGCATATTTCTTTGTGACAGCTGCACTCATAACTGAGTAGTTATATTCATCATTAATTTTATTCTTATATGTTGACTTCGGTAATTGTTCTTTAATTAACCGTGTGTTCACTTTGGACTATGGTCCCACTTTACCCGGTGGGTTGGCAAAACAGATAGCGGTACCAATTGCAATACTATTAATAATTTTAAGTAAAATGTTGATATTACTTAATTTTTGTTGATTATATTAAAAACTTAATAACCAGTGATTCATACTCAGCTATTATTTTATTTCTGCATCTATTAATTTTCTTGTCATAGGTCGTCAAAGCTTAAGGTGTCCGCTTTGCCCGAACTTCCCCTAACCTGTTTTCTGCGGAAATGGTTGCATTTTGGATACATGTTGCAAGAAAACTTTTTATTCAAAACAATGTAAAGAATCGTTGATAAAATATACGAAAGTGCTTTTATATTTACGTATATCGTATTTTGTGAGTTTGCTCGTTAATGATATTGACCAAACCAAACCGTTTACTTTACCTCATTTTTTTTACAATTGTATACCAGAAACAAAGAAGTAAATAAACACAAAGTTTTTTTGTTCACGATATGCTATACAGTAAATATTTTTTCAGTTTAATCCATAAATGTATACCGAGTGTTGCACTCTTTATCGTTCCCCAGTATATTTAAAATATAAAAGCCTTCGAAACAGTTGGTATCACTACCAAATAATGCATATGAAAGATATAATAACGGAATTTTGGTACATCCGACCGAATATTTGGGATTCCGGCCACCCAGAGACCATGGCCCCGGGGACCAACGATTTAATTAAAGGAACTTATGGTTCCCGTAAAATCGCTTTAATTAAGGTGACGAATGGCCCCGTATCATTTAAATTAATTAGGCATTTCTCAAAAAGTGTCGTACTATTTTGTAGAACGCCTCGTCGCTTACATGCCTCAAGAGAAATTTTTAGATAGATCCGAATAATTTAGCTTATATATATGAGGAAAAGAAAATGTGGGAAATTGTATCCATTAGGTGAAAAAACAAGTTATTTCACCTAAACAAATAATTTCAGATTTTATGGTGGTGATCCGATGGAGCCAAGTCTAAATAATATGCTGGGTTTTGGAAAAACTCGAATGGATGAGTTCCAATTTTTAATTAAAACAGACTGATTCATTCAAATTAACTTCGTCTCTTTTAAAGTAATCCCCCCCCATTGCAATACGATTATTCCAACGTTTTTTCCAGTCTTCGAAACAGTTTATAAACTCGATTTCTTCTGTTTCCTTCAAAGCGGTTAGTGAGCTCTTTTGAATAACTTCTATCGACTTAAGACAGCGTCCACGAAGTCGTTTCTTCAATCGAAGGAGCAGGAAAACTCACATGATGCCACATATGGTGAATATAGCGCTTGTGGAACGGTATTTGTTTGATTTGTAACGAATAATTATTGGGATGTGCGATGGTGCGTTATCGCGTTGCAATAACCATAAGCAATTATGTTCTGACTTAAATTGCTACTTCGAAAACTTATATCTAAGGTCTTACTCACTAGAATTCCTTAGAGTCTAATAACTTATTTACACTGAAACAGTGTGTAACGCACAGCCGCACTATTCTCTGCTTTGCACTAGAACAATCGCTTAGCTAACTCGAAAGGCTTCACTCTTTTGAATTTTCCTGTTAGATTGGTGTTGTCAGGAAGCTGGATTGCCTCAATATTCACGTGTTGATGGAGCCGTTGTTCGTGACTCTGTGCGAATTTGGTAATAGTCTGGTCAACAGTGTCCATCTGAAGATCTCGATGGAGATCACAATTTCTGATGCACCCATGGTCCATTGACGATTTTTTTGAGTATTTTGTTATATGTAGATAGACTGGAGTATTTACCAAGTAGCCAATACAATTTCTTGTACCTTAATCAAGCTGTCCTTTTTTCTTTTGAATGAACCTTCCAGCGAAGTTTTGCATTTAATGTAATGTCTAGATATTTTGCTGAGATTGCACACATGATCTGGGCATTATTTATATTTATTGGAATCTGTTGTTCTGTTTTACTTGTGAAATTGATGTGTACAGATTTGGCCTAGTTCAGTTTGATACGCCATCTTTTGCCAACTGATTGGTTAACTGATATTTGAAGTTTATTTGCAGCATCTTCATGATCTTCGCCTACAGCTAGGATAGCAGTATCGTCTGCAAATGTGACTATTGTATTTTGTTCTAGTTGTGGAATGTCACTTGTGTAAATCAGGTACAGTATAGGCCCTAGGACGCTTCCTTATGGCACTCCTGCTCCAATTTCTTTCAACTTTGTGTACGCTTCTTCCAGCTTCGCTCTGAAGAATCTGTCTGATATGTAAGACTCTAATAATTCAGAATAGTTTTGTGGAAGAAGCATATTCAGCTTATATTTTAGCCCATTGTGCCATACTTTATCAAAAGCATGTTCAACATCAAGGAAGATAGCTGCGCAGACTTCTTTGTTTTCTAGCACATTTTCAATTACATTAGTTATTCTATGTACCTGATCTATGGTATCTCTCTCTAAAACCAAACTGATGATTTCGTATTAGGTGTGTTTCTTTAATGTAGGTTTTCAGCCTTTTCAAGAATATTTTTTCAAATAATTTTGAAAATATAGGTAGTAGAGAGCTTGGCCTATATGATGACACTTCGTGAGGAGGTTTTCCTAGTTTAGGGATCATAATGACTTCTGCCACTTTCCACATCCCAGAAACATACCTTAATCTGAATGATGCATTAAAGAGGTGTGTAAGTTTTATGATGGTTTTCTTTGGAAGTTGTTTTAATGCTTCTCCAGTGATTGAATCAAAGCCAGGAGCTCTCTTTGGGTTAATGTTTGGTTTTATTTCATTTGCTATTTCGTTTTAAGATGTTCTGCAAACCTGTTCGCCTTTTTCATATTGTTTCTAGCCAACTACCGTCTGCATTCCTGATTGGAGCCTTTTGCAGTATCGGCCTTTTTCTTCTCGTAGTGGCTTTCCAGATCGAATAGTCAGTGTTTTTACCATTTGTCAGTTCGTCCAAATACTCACTAATAGATTCATTTTTTATTCTTTCTATTTCTCTTTTTAGCTGCTGAGTGGCATTATTGACTTTGGTTTTATCTGCTGGAGCTCTGGACTGATGCCATTTCCTCCTAATTTTTCTTTTTTCGTAGATCAGATCCCTTGGAGTAGTTATTTCCCGTTATTCGCTTGATAATGAAAGGGGTATTATTGCAAGCTGCCCGTTGTATGCTGGTTTCTAATAATTCCACTTCCCTATCTACTGTTCTAAGTGGAACTGATATATCAATAGCATCTTCCAAGTCCAGTCTGAAGCTTTCCCAGTCTGTTTTCCTGTTTGTTAATCTAGGAGCATTTTAGCTTTTTGGATTATGATATTGCTAAGTGTGAGAAGAATTGGAAAGTGATGTGAGTTCAAGTCCCATGCTTCATCCACTTAAATATAATTTGTTGAAATATTCCTTACAACAAAGAAGTCTATCAAGTCTGGTATTTAATTTTTATCTGCGGGCCAATATGTTGGTATGCTAGTTGAATGTGAGTCACACTTTAGTTCACTCATTGATTCCTTGGATCGTTTGCATTTGGTTGTTGTAAGCGTAGATCCCCAATAAGTGTGCTTTGTATTGAAGTCACCTCCAATGATGAATCTGTGTCCTTGACTATTGATGAAGTTTAGATATTGTTCAAGATATTAATGGCATGTCTTGGAGGACAATATACAGAAGTAATTCTAACATCATAAGCTTTGGTTTTGACCATTACTGAAGTAGCCTGAAATTCCTCAGTTTGACATCTCATCTCTTGATGATGCACGATCCTTTCTTTGATTATTAATGCACTGCCTCCTCTGGCTACATTTTGGGGATGAATAGTGTGCTATACCTTGTACTCCTTGAATCTAATACAGGACTCATATGTGATGTGAGTCTCTGAGATAAGGCATGTCTATTTTTTATGTCTAGGACCACTGGCAACTCTTGTTGGTGCTGCAGCAATCTATTGGCTTTCCACTCCATTATTCTTAGACTATTATACATTATTCTATCTCTTAGGTATAGTTCCTTTGACACTACATTCCACTGTGGTGATACGTTCATCCATTTTATTCAGCTTTTCCAATATTTGTTAGAGAGTATTGTTGATGAACGAATTTTGATTATTGTCTATTATCTCTACTTTTTTACCAGATACCACTTCTAAAAAAAAAGTCTAGATTTATTGACTATATTATTTATTTGTTCTCCTCGTTGAGGCTGTTTAGGCAAATTTTGCTTTTGCATTGATTTGTTTTTCATTTTCTGCATTTCTTTGGCTACTATGCATCCTCTATAGTTGGCAGGATGTCCTTCTCTATTCTTCATTTCTCTACAGTCTCCTTTTAGCTCGATGAACTTTTCCCAGCGATGTGTAATAGCTTGGATTCCCTGTTCCCTGTTCCCAATCAACATTGTTATGAAATCTTTTACCACCGAACCATTTTTTCAAATTTGAGAACAAATTAATCCGAGGGGGCTAAATTTGGCGAATAGGGTACGTGAGGAAGCAATTCGAACTTTAACTCATTGATTTTGGCCCTCGCGATAACGGATGTGTGAACTGATGCATTGTCTTGATGAAACGTCTTGATTTCAGCACTCAAACGTTGCAGTAAATTCGCATAATACTCGTCATTGATTGCTTTTCCTTTCTGAAGATAATCAATGCAAATTATCCCACGTGCATGCCAAAAAACTAACGCCATGACGTTGCCTGCAGATAGAACTGTCTTCGCCTTTTTTGGATCTGATTCTCCCCTTTCAGTCATTATTTTGACTGTTCCTTCGCCTCAGGTCTGAAGTAATAGATCCATATTTCATCCATGGTTGTGAATCGACGAAAAAACTCAAAATTATTCCTGTAAAACTTCGCCAAATACTCTATTGAAATATTCTCACGACGCTGTTTTTGTTCCATTGTGAATAATCGCGGCACCTATCTTGCACACAGCTTCTTCCTGCCCAAATATGTACATGTACTCTTTGAAATACCTACCATGTGTGCTAGCTCGCACACTTTCAGTTGATGGTCATCCAATACCATTTTGTGGATTTTCTTTACCATTTCTGGCGTGATCATCTCACTTGGTCGACCACGGCGATGTTCGTCTTGGCAGCTTGTACGGCCTCGTTTAAACTCTTCCTTCCAATATTTTACTGTTGTAAACGAAGGAGCGAACTCCCCCAGGGTAGAATTTAAATCATCACATCAAATGAAAGTATTGTATCGCATAACGATAACCGATTTTTTCCATGTTTACAAATTCATTACAAATTCATTAAATGTTCACTATTAATGGCTGCCAAACAAATACTAGAAAACGTAGCGTCGTCAAACTTCAAACTTAAGCTTTATAAGTTTGGTACTTTCTACCATAGTCATTCTTTTCAACTGCCATCTATACGTCAGGTTGGATACTTCTGGGACTACCCTCGTATTTTATTAACTGTATGACCGGAAGGAACTCTTTATAGACAATTCCATAGTATTCGAAAAAAAAACATGTTTTTTTTGGCTTAGATTTATATTTACCATGATACTCGCTTTATTGCTAAGCTGTTTCTGGGCCATAAACATAGTTCGATGTCTCATCACTACACTGCAAATCAAAGTCTGTTACAAGCCGTGTCTTATCGACACGTCTAATGTGCAATATTGACACAGATATGTGTATTAGAAACAAAACACATTTGGTGGCACGGCAAAAGAATAACACGCTTATCACAAATCCATAGATAGGGGTGTTAAAACAACGCGTGTAACATTATTGTAAACTTTTAAGTGTCTTCAGAACTGAGAAATTTAAAATAACACGTGTTTAAATCAGCATAAATACTATATGAAAAATACGTATATGATTAATGTTTCTCGTGGGTTTTCCCCCAGAGCCGCGTATAACCAAATTTTGGAATGGGGATAGGGAAATGCATCGCAACTAAAAATTTTACGTTTCTTAGTATCATACACACACTTTGCTGTGTAGAAATACGAGTGCAACTGTCAGACATCAGTAGATACTAAAATTTTGCCTCACAATAGGAACTCACCATAGGACCATGACCATTAAATCTGTTTGTAGTTGAAGTCCATCCTCCTAAATTTCTGAGCAGCAAAGTGGTCGATGACTTGATCATTAAAATTTGAAATTGACTTCACAAGTTTTTTTTCAATAGACATAATTGCTAACTCGCACAGCCTTTCCTGGCCTATAGTGTTTCTTAGAAATGTTTTGATTCATTTGAGGGTAGAGAAACATCTTTCGTTTTCCGCAGTCGTCATAGGGACGGTACACAAAACAGTCAGCAATTGTTGTTGTTAAATTCTTTTAGATAAACATTTGTAACAGCGGCTCAACCCCACTGTGTTTCATAAAATCGTCCCTTGCGTACATTACCGAGAGTTCATTTTTTAATTATAAGTCATTTACGTTTGCAAACAGGTTACACACAGTTTTAATGTCTTCATTTGGACAGACGGCTCGATATTCACCAAATCTCTGTTTCAAATAAATTTGCAACAGTTAGGTATACATTGAAACTAATACGTTCATGAACCTGTGTGGTTACAATGATAATAATTAAAACACTTGGTATTTGTTTCACAATATATTCAAGATATTCTCTAACATGTTACGGCCTCGCGACCATTCTCAAAGAGAGTTATGTATAAACTAAACTAAAGTTTCAAAGTGCTGTCTAATGGAAGTCGGTTTTTTCATCTCGTTAAATTTATTACACTATCAATAATTGGAGTATTTCCGAAGTGTAGCTGGGTGTTTGTTAGGTTTTTGCCGTCGTATATGGCTTTTTTAATTTCGAAAATTTCCAGGTAATTTAACAGCCTGCTTTTATTGCAGCTATGTATTAATTTGGTATTATTAATGTTAAAAAAATGGTTCTGGTCTATACAATGTTCGGCAAAGCCCGTCTTTCTCTGATTGTGTAAAATTGAATATTTATGTTCTTTTAGCCTATCATTGAGCGATCGGCCCGTTTGGCCTATATAAATAGCGTCACACATATTACATTTAATTTCGTATACTCCAGATTTGTCACAAAATTTTGCTCTTTCTTTGTTATTGTTTAACATCGATGTAAGATTATTCTTATTAACAGAGATAATATTAATATTTTCGTTCTTTAACTGATTTGTGATTCTTGAACTTAATTTGTGAATATAGTTTATAGCATGCCATTTTTTAGAATCTTTTTCGGGTGTTGCGGCATAAAAATGTTTGGTGCTGTTTTTCTTAATCTTGTTTTTTATCATTTTATCTATGATGCTTGGCTGATATGATGATCTATGATGCTTGTCTCGCATCCACATAACTACGAATACTTCTCATACAGGGTTTTATTGAATGTGCATTTGTATGTTCTTTTTGAGTAATATTAACTTGATCGATTTTTAGAATCGGTGTCCGCCGTCCAAGATTTTTGATGACAATTGGGTCCTCAAATGTTAATGTGACATTATTTCTATTCATATATTACACTGAATCAATCTTCACTATTGTAATCGTTCAAAACATTCACTTTGCAACCACTCGAAAAGTCGAAAAACACTTGACTATTGAGAATGGGGCAGCGCCCAAGATATGACGGTATAAATGCGTTTAATCTCCGGGTTACTAGCGAAGCGATGCATTGCTGTCTTTTTTTTTCGCAAACGACATAAACTTGTCTGTGCACAAAGCACATGTTGACATGACATTTTGGATGTTAGATTATAGAAGTCGCAAGAAGCGTGATCATAGACAGAACAGAGAATAAATGAATATAAAATCTGAAATTATTTTTTTCACTTCATTTTATAATTTTTTAGGTAGGGCACGTGCCTTATGGACCAACCGGCACTGTTACATTCCAATAAAATTATACTACCTCGTTAATATACAGATCCAGAATTAATCATCTTATGAGATATCATAATATTAGATGAAGTCCACTCTGATTCATCATCAATAAATTGATAAAATAGATTCATGAATGGGATTAATAAGTTCAATAGTTGTACCAGGAGTTTACTAGGGTACCCAGGAGAATAGTTGGTAATTTGTCAAGATAAACACATATACTTCTATAAAATAAAAATTCACATATTTATGGAAAACCTGTTTATATTAAAAACATTTTTTTAATGTTTACTCTCAAACACAGTAAAAAATATTTCATAAATAAAAATATTGAAGAATTTAAATAAAAGTTTATTCGTATTTTTAATTTTTAGGAATATTTATTTCTACAACCTCCACGTGTAGTACATTATGAGAAACATAATCGTAACACGTGTTACGAATTTGACGCGCCTTTGTGCGTATAAAACGACTACAAGAAAAACACCTGTTAAGTGTGTAAATTTAACACACTTCAATTTGCAGTGTAGTAATAATGCATTTCGAAATGTCATCATCCAAAGGAAGAATCTCTATGCGACGATGTTTTCAAAAAAATTCAGTGCTTTCGGAATAAGGCGAAACACGAGACAAACTGAAATTGTTTTCATTGAACGAAGATCTTTGATTTTGGCAATGTCTTCTTTGCTAGACGTAGAGTCTTTCTAAACGAGGTTCATCTTCGACTTCAGCCCGATATCAAGGACGGTCATATTAACTTAAAAAACATATTGTTGTATCGTGAATTTTTTAAACAAATCTTACTTTACGGTTTGATCAAAGTAGTATACACCGTTACAGAAGAAATAACATTTTATTTTTTAAAGACATTGTCTGAAAGGTGACCTCTCGTCTCTTCTTAAACACTCTTTCAATTTGAACCGTGCATTTTCCATTAGATTATTTCATTATAGAATTCGGATTATTTCATGTTAAATTTAAAGTTATATAAAATAAAATTCACGAAGTTAGCGCACAGAACACTAATTTTGATAATAAATTTCGACAATCTGCAAGCGTTGCTCTGATGTTCAATATTCCGTGATTTGTCAGAAAATACTGAATAATTTTGACACTAGAAGCCTGCAAACTCACAGTTCGTTGACAGCAACCCCTATCGGAACTTCGGTCATACTAATCACCCTTTATTTGCATACTTCGGCACAAACGGCGACTTCTTAATCAGATCATATTACGACCGCTAACAACCAAACAAACATAACGGGCGTAAAAAAGCGCGCTAATTTGTTGGTAATGTTTATTCAAAAGTACAGTAATTGTTCCAATAATCGAATCCAATGGTCGATCGAACAAGCACAAATAAGAAGAAAACCGTTCCTGTTAAGCGCATTCCCGACAACGCAATTTAATTGCAGTTCAGTTATAACGACGCTTTTTATCACCATTAACTCGGTTTCTAGTTTACACCTATTCCGATTTATACGAGGACTGATCAGAAAGTAATGCTTGGAATTTAAAACAACCAACTTTTGTTTTGGAAACGTATCTTCTTCGTATTTTTTTTATAGAAGAGTCGTGACCCGTGGAACTTCATTTCGTTTGCGGCGTTTTCGGACTAATTCGCGTAAGCGTTCTCTACTTCTGGCTTCCCTGGTTGGATATTGGAAAGATGAACCAGTTAGAATCTTAATATTCCTTCATGAATAAACCTAACCAGCTGATAGGCTTCCACTTCAATGAACACTGGGTATCACAATGGAGACAACAAGACGGCACAAACTCCCCTCTAATACAGGACCCAACAACCAAACCACCAGGGTTCATACTCCCTAGAAGACTGTGGTGCAACTTAAAAAGAATCCAAACAGGTTTACGGAATCTTCAACCACAACCAGGCTCAATGGGAAGCTCCGGAGAGCCCTAGATACGATAAACGTGGCGCGGAAGAGCAAACGAGTGCCCACCTTGCTTTGGAATGCCTCGACGTATGACGAAGTACTGGAGTGTATATACCTGCGAACTGCGCCTGTGATATAAATCTTTAATATTATACTATTAAATTTATATTTGTTTTCATTTTCTTAATTATTAATATTAATTCTTAGTGCTTGTAATACTCAACATTTGTTATAAAACTGCAATCTGTAAACTATATATATATATATATATATATATATATATATATATATATATATATATATATATATATATATATATATATATATATATATAATGTATTGCGTATTTGGTCGCAGTTCTATTCCACCGTTTCCAATATCTAGCAATTGTTATATATTTGTACCGGAATATATTTGTGCCGATGGATCATTTTGCAATCGTATGCGCATGTTTATGGCCAATCGAAGTGTTTCGATACTTCGCACTAAGAACAGAAAACAATTGAAATGAAATGAAAAAATAATGTACCAAAAATTGAATAAGCAAAGTTATGTCGTAAGTAAATTTTGAACACACGTGTGATGTGAAATGAATTGTAGCATAAATGAAAGGTTTGGACTCTTAACACAGCGCCATCTATTAGATACTTACCCAATCCGGATACTAATGAGTTGAAGCGTTATGTCGATAAAATATCCTACACCACCCTCTGTTAGAAACTTATATATATATATATATATATATATATATATATATATATATATATATATATATATATCTATATATATATATATATATATATATATATATATATATATATATATATATATATATATATATATATATATATATATCTATATATATATATATATATATATATATATATATATATATATATATATATATCTCTATATATATATATATATATATATATATATATATATATATATATATATATATATATATATATATATATATCTCTATATATATATATATATATATATATATATATATATATATATATATATATATATATATATATATATATATATATATCGGGTCGAGTACACTGAGCTCTGCAAAACTATAAGAAAACGTATCAGAGAGGACACGCGCCGATTCAATATGCAGTTAGTGTAAAAACCCTGGAAGAAAACAAAGGAATTAACAAAGCTAAACAGAAGCTGAGAAATAAAAGAACGCAAATATATGCTTTAAAGCGTGAGTATGGCACTATGGCCCTGCGTACCCTAATGTTAGAGATTGTCAGAAAATTTTATTCCCAGTTATATGAAGATCAGAACCAATCAAAGACAACAATACCTACGGAAGAACAAATGCCAGATATCCTAGTGGAGAAAGTAACAAATGCTATTGAATCAATGAAAAACGGCAAGGCTCCAGGAAAGGACAGTGTAACTGTCGAAATGCTAAAAGCTGGTGGTCGGGCGTTACATAAAACACTGGTAAAATTATACTCAAAATGCCTCAAAGAATAAAAAGTACCTGACTTATGGAAAAATGCAGAAGTGATCCTTTTACATAAAAAGGGAGCACAGGAAGATTTAAAGAACTACCGTCCAATAAGCCTCCTATCAGTAATGTACAAAGTTTTCACTAAGATAATTTCTAAAAGAATATTAAAAAAACTGAATGACGCACAACCAAGAGAACAAGTAGGATTCAGAAGTGGATTCAGTACAATGAATCACATCCAGGTTGTACAGCAGGCCATAGAAAGGCACAACGAATACACCATGCCACTGTGCTTGGCTTTTATCGACTACGAAAAAGCATTTGATTCCATCTCAAAGCATGCGATAACGGATGCACTGCATAGCCAAGGTATAGAGAGAGCCTATGTAAACCTATTAGAATCGATATATGATGGAGATACAGCCACAATTCACCTTGATGATCTTGAAGTGGGAATTAATGTAGAACGAGGTGTACGGCAGGGTGACGCAATATTGCCTATTCTTTTCTCGGCAGGCCTTGAAGAAGTATTCCGTAAACTGGATTGGGAACAGGATTGTAAAGATCAATGGTGCAAACTTAAACCATCTTAGATTTGCAGATGATATTATTCTCATTTCACAAGACCCAGAGGAGGTGCAAAGACGCATACAAGAACTGCAAAGGGCTGGCGAACCATTTGGCTTGAAAATAAACCTGAAAACGAGTCAGGTTATGTTCAGTAACTTCGCTTAGAACAGAAGAATTTCAGTTTTAGGAAGGGATTTAGATATTGTAGACAGCTTTATATATTTTGGGCAGAGAATTTCAATGGAGGGGAATATCGCCCGGGAGGTGGAACGGCGTGTTAAATGTGGTTGGCAGGCATTTGGTAGGCTCAACATAGTGTTTAAGACTCCCACTTTGCCTGAAAAGAAAAGTTTTCGATCAGTGCGTTCTACCCGTTATGACATACGGAAGTGAAACCTGGACACTCACATCGCAATCAATTCAAAAACTTCGGGTGAGAACATCGGGAATCAGGAAACAAACCAAAGTCTGTGACATCATTGGAATAGTAAAGCAATTGAAATGGAGATGGGCAGGCCATATAGCGAGGCGATGGGATGACAGATGGACCAAGGCAATCCTGGAGTGGATACCGCTTGATCGCAAACGTTCGCGAAGAAAGCCGAACGCACAATGGATTGATGACATCATTAAGTATATTGGACCCGAGTGGCAGAGGAAAGCCCAGGACCATGAAAGTTGGAAGCATGCTGAAGAGGCCTTCATCCTGCAGTGGATCGATACAGGCTGATGATGATGATGAGGGTTTTTACACTAACTGCATATTGAATCGGCGCGTATCCTCTCTGATACGTTTTCTTATAGTTTTGCAGAGCTCAGTGTACTCGACCCGATATATATATATATATATATATATATATATATATATATATATATATATATATATATATATATATATATTAGCATACCCGACCACGCGTTGCTGTGGCTAAGTTAGACGTTGAATTATAGAATTATATTGTAGTAAACTATTCAATACAGTCAAATCATTATTTACGAATAAAGACGAAAACGTTGTAGCCGATGTAAAATCCCACGGGTTTGAGATTTGAACCTTAGATCATAATTTGGAAGCGACTGATAAACATTTTTGTAGAGTTGATATTAAGCATAAATCAACATAAAATTTTGAATTTTATATTTTATTCATCTCATATTCATATAAGTATATTTTATAATAAATGAGTAATTTACAAAGTTCTCAGTTGATATATGTTATCAACTAAGAACTTTAATTTTATAAATGAGGTAGGTAGCGTAGATTATTCATTATTTTTAATAATTATATTTTTCATTTTGAATTATAAAATTTTTCAGTTTTAATTTAATTCAGCGCTAATCGGTACACAATATTCTTGGTTAACCTGTCTCTTGCTAGCCCAAATAGATTCGATGGTCTTCCCACACGTGAGCATGCAACATATAGTTGCTCATGGGAAAAACATGGATTTTCCAAGTCTAAGCCGCAAAGGGACATTGGCCTTGGAACTTATTTATGGTCATGGCGAAAGTTAAACGAATTGGAAACTGAAGCCTTTTAAATGGTATCGGAGATTCTGACGGTATCATTGGAATACGTCGCAACAAGACCACTTCTTCTTTAAATTTGCCAGTCAAAATGGTTGCTTTGCATAATCAAGGTGGATTCAAATTACGCAGAAGAATAATAGGTAAACCAAGCTTCAACCGAAGATTATATGGTGGCATTCCGGGCACATCCAGACAATTCAAACACTTTCGTTTTCATCAACAACAGTGTCGATTGATTTAAAAGACATTAGATTATTTGGAAACAACTGTTATATCTGGAAGTTCGTCGTTAACATCAACATTTTTGGCTGCCAAACTAGCTCGATTACTGAGCCAGTTATGATCGCAGTGATTATTTTGTATGTCCGGGAAGATACTCTCAATTAATTCATATTTTGTCTGAACAATAGTGGATAAATTGTCTGGCAATTTAATGTATTGCGTATTTGGTCGCAGTTCTATTCCACCGTTTCCAATATCTAGCAATTGTTATATATTTGTACCGGAATATATTTGTGCCGATGGATCATTTTGCAATCGTATGCGCATGTTTAGGGCCAATCGAAGTGTTTCGATACTTCGCTCTAAGAACAGAAAACAATTGAAATCAAATGAAAAAATAATGTACCAAAAATTAAATAAGCAAAGTTATGTCGTAAGTAAATTTTGAACACACGTGTGACGTGAAATGAATTGTAGCATAAATGAAAGGTTTGGACTCTTAACACAGCGCCATCTATTGGATACTTACCCAATCCGGATACTAATGAGTTGAAGCGTTATGTCGATAAAATAACTTACACCACCCTCTGTTAGAATATATATATATATATATATATATATATATATATATATATATATATATATATATATATAATATATATAATATATAATAATTCATATATATATATATATATATATATATATATATATATAATATAATTCAAACATTTTATTTTTGTATTAATACGTCATCAATATTACGTCATCATCTTTTTATTACAACTCTTATTGGTATCAAATATAACTCGACACCATATGACCAATGTGTCATTGGTAGCACCATCTACAAACAAGACATAAAATCAATTTTGAAGGAGCCAAAGAAATAGTGAATATTGAAAAGTACAAGGTCCGAACAATCAGAGAAGCCCTTGAAATAGAAGAAGGGGGTGAGCTAAATACTCGAAACGACGCTGGCAACATTCCAAAAGTAAATATATATATATATATATATATATATATATATATATATATATATATATATATATATATATATATATATATATACAAGGTGTCCGGAAATAATGTCGAAATATGTTGGGAGGCGATTCTAGGGACTAAAACATAACTTTTTTTCGTAATATTTTCGAAACGGTTTATGCTGAAGTCGTGAAATTCGCTATACTTCAATAAGTTGGAATGGAAAAACGTTTTTTGTGTTAATAATTGAATATTTTAGTCAGGGGCGTCACATACAGGGATGTCTCCTTAATAAATGGTCCCATAACTTTTCTGTTTGAAATATTTTTTAATTTTTTAAATGAAATTATTTAATGGCAAAAATTTTTTATGTAAAAAAGGTCCTTTTATTCTCGTTAGGATAGACCGTTTTCTAGAAAACTGACTTTTTCTAAATCGATGCACGATTACATGTATATCGAAATGCATCTTAATCTAAGTAGGCGGCTGTCACTGTTAAACGCGTTTACCATTTACGCAATAAAGTCTAGATTTTTAATTTTTAAACTGCAAAAAGTTCCCCCTTTTAGGGGCTCTAGCCCCTCTTAAAAGCAATTTTTGGGGTATGTTTATCCCATCTTTTTTTTGTTTTAATCCCTAGAGTCACCTCCCAAAATATCATCGGATATTCGATCTTCAATTTTCAACACCGCTCTGTTTTTTTTCGCATAGATGACAAATCAAGCCAATCACGTGGTCTGATACTTCCATTTCCTACAGAATTTGCCATAATTTCTTCCTTTTTAGGCTGTCAAACATCTTTCGATAATTTACGAAACAGAGGTATTCAGGGTCTCAGACCTCATTGTCGTCAATTCAAGAGCTCGACAAAGCTTTCATAGCTGATAGTCCAGCAGATTGAGGTCTCCTAAAGGTCAATCTTCAGCAGCGATTAACTCAGGCAAATTGAATACAACCAACTCTGTGAGGATCTCATCTTGATGTATCGGGACGAACTGATTTGTTCACATTAGTTTAGAAATGTGGTATCATTGGTCACCAAAAATATTACTAAAAGTTTCCCTAGATCTGTCATCGACATTTGCTCGCTGAGTGTTTTCAATTTATTTTTAGATTTTTATTAGTTTCTTTGTTTACCGAGCAACAAAAAATATATCAAAAGCACCTCTTAAATACATTTGATCACCTAAAAGAAATAATTTTCGTTATTCGAATTTCATCAACAACATTTTCCATAAAAAATCTACGACATAGCGCTCTCTTCATTTTTCCTTCCATGACATTTGTTTCGATAGAGTTATTCTATATTTTGTTTTCACTTTAGGTTCAAGCTGATGTAGGACAAATGCTTATTTTCTTCATTAGAACCTATTTATTGAAGAAAGAAACTAAACCCAAACATATTCACGCATATTGCACGTGATCGTTACAGGACCGCACTAAGAACTGTCCTCTTTTTGGAGGGGTATAACTAATATTGACAAGTTCATCAACTGTATCCGTATCAGACATTTTATAGAAATATATTACAATTATTAATAAATCGAATGCAATTCAATGGATTCGAACCGAATCGAATGCAATTCAAATGGAAAAAACTCAGGGCAGTGTATGAGTTACTGCCGCCAACCATGTGTTTCTGTCGAACGGCAACCTGCCGATCATCTGGGTTTTCATTGGTCGTTTAAATCGGCTCGACCGATTCCCGCCAATAGCTGGGGCGCTCCGCGTTATGGCTAAAATATCACGTGCTGATCAAAACTGAAAAAAAAACAATAAACGTATGTCGTAGTTTAAGAAAATTTTGTGTTAATTGTTACCAACTTGTGTTGGTTATCCACATTTACAGGTTACGGGGATTTCGAGATTATTAGAAAGCTTTGTAGTAACGCGCTTACACAGTTAGGATAAGAATTTATGACATGATCCATATTACAGTCTTAGATGTAACTGTTTTTACTAAACAACAACTAATTAAAGTATTAATTATTTTTCTAGTCGCAGTAAGCCATGCCTCTTCGGTCACCATCCACTAGCCTCCGCCAAATGATATGGGACAGCAATCGTCCAGACAACCAAAAGACTTCCTACTACACCGAAAACTCTCATCGTTCCTACCAACCAAATCTCGCCACGGCACCACAACCACAACTCGTACACCCCATCCCCAACAACCTATCAAGTTTCAGTACAAAACAACAAAAAAACCGTCGGAAACCACCTCGCCCGACAAATTCCGAATTAAACCGATCGGCCGGTTTAAGGCGATACGGAATTGCACGGAAACGTCCGACGAGAGTTTTTCGGCGCGGAGTCACGACAAGACCACGATCAGTAGGAGCGGGAGCAACCTGAAGTTGCCGCTGAGAACGAAAAGCGAACCGAATTTGGGATTGGAACGCCCCAAACATCGGAGGAAAACGAGGAAGGCACGTGGGGGAAGCGAGGGAAAAGTGCAACAGTTTGGTTACGAGATACAGGATGTTGATGCTTTTCTAGCTAAGGTAATTCTTAATCATTTTTGAGGAAATGCAGAAACCACCACAGATTAAAATTAATAATTATTGAGCGAGGAAGACAGATGCTTTACACTTCGTATGTGGTATAATCAGTAAATGAAAATCCAACAAGCTTTTTCCATGTATGTTAGATGGCGCGACTAGTACTATTTCGCCAGTAAAAAAAATCGATGTTAAGTAGATCTTTGGGTTAATCTCATTAATTATTTGAAACTGGTTGACGACTATTTCAAAAATTTTTAGTAACCACATCAAACCAAATCCAAAAAAAACTACAAAAAATGTATAAAACAATTTCTTTAAATCGAGCTAAAATATTGTTACACTGCATATTACTTGAGCAAATTTGAATTGATTATTCCTTGCTGTAGTACCCATATTTTATATTACTTAAATCAAACACCCACTTCTGGGTGTTTTGCAATTTCTAAGTCAGTATATTTTATGATAAAAAAACGAAAGTACTCTGCGGACAACCCTATATTTACTCACTTAAATTATAAGTTTAGTCGTGGGAAACATTACATAACAACCCGCATATTCCCAGAATAACTTAACCAATTTTAAGAATGTATGATTTAGCGACATAAACTCAGGAGATAATGGGTCATTTTTTACAGAATATTACACTATAAGTTCCTTCTAGAGAACAAAAAAAATCTTTAGTTTTACAAGACAGTTTTTAATTATTTCAAGGACTGAAAAACATCGTTATACCGAGTTAAAATAGGTCTTCTTCTTGATGTAACCACACTTATATACTGCGTTATTCGTTAAAGTTATTTTTTGACTATAAAGAGCTTAGTGCAGAGATCATTGTGCTCTAAATCTTTTTATTTTTTATGTGCTTTATTAAGTACTAGAAAAAATTACTTATATTACCATGGTTGAGTAACTTTAGTAAATTAAATCGATAAGCTATCTATTGGATGGACACCATACTTTTTTAAAAGAAGAAGAATCGAATTTGGCATGTCAGATTATTTATTCATCTATCCATTAAACGGAGACACAAAAAAATATTATGGTTTTGAGATTTAGCTACTACACTATTGCAAAAGAAACACTGAAGGATTTTACATCTATATTTATTTCAAATTAGAGTCTAATTTGACCCTGGACTAGATCTGATACCCATGTAGTCCTGTTGAAACTCATGTCGACCTTTTTTTATTTCCGGATATGCCGCCAAAACACAAGGATCACTTCGCAGGCCTTGGTTTCCTTTATTGACGTGGTGTGGTAGCTAACATCAGTTATTGTAGGTGCTAAACCGCCACATTATTAAATAAAATTTAAAGAAAAGTAAATGGTAAGTCTAATATCGGGATACTTTCAACATACCTAGCACCTACCACAAGCACCTCTTTCGTACATACCGAGACCATAACAGGTATGTCATTGGCGGAAACGTTCTTGTGTCCCTGATTGATTTTTTTTCAGTCCCCGCTTACTCCGTCCAAATCAGCTTTAGAAAGGGTGCTGAAAGCTCGTGCGGTGCTTTGGAGATAATTTTTGTAATGATTTTAGAATTAAGTTTTAATTTTTAGATAAATATTTTTGTGTCATTGTTAGGTTAAGTTCAAATTATTTTTGTTATATCTACTTGTGTTTTGAATTGTCTTTTAATTAGGCAGTAGCCTATTATACAGATATCATTCAAAAAGCATCAGTCGTTATAGTCTTCACCTCCTCCATACTTTGCTATAAGGAGTGAATTTGACAGATGTCAGACTACTACATCTTGCTCTTACCGGTATATAATACCCTCTTAACGCGACGTTGCCATTGTTACCAATCACAACAGTACGCTGATATTGTATTATTATGGGTTGAAAAGATACAGTTCCTACAATTATTAGTCGAAACGCGGTAATTATCGAACCGTTGTTCGTTCCGGCGGTCGATTTGGGGAATTTGGTCGTTTTTTCCCTTCGAAGATGTAATTTAGATTAATAAATATCGATAAGTCGTGGGTGGGATGCGAAACAGATGGGCACTATTATTAGCGCGGGGCCCGCCCGCCGATTTAATGCCAATTTCCAGCGGGGCCGAGGGTTCAATTCGACGAAAATTGCCCGGTTGACTGTCATTGAAACGTCACGTCTGACAGGCGACGTTGCCGGTCCATACATCGCCCAAGATAATTTTGCGTCTCGGACAGAAAAGGAACGACGATCCGCTCCGATACCGGTCTTAAATAACGATGAATTATCGCGTGTGTATTAGATGAGCTTTTTTATCATCATCTGCTTCGTTCAGAAAAACATGGCTCAATAATACCCTTTAATAAGGATAAGTAACAAAATCTTCTTTTTTTTTGTAGCCACAGCAATTGTATTTTAGACAATTAACCAATTTAAAATATACAATTTTTTTTATATCTTTTAAGATTGATTGGTTTTCTTCCGTTTCATTGTCGAGTCAGAGAGACTATCTATGAACTTATGAGGTTACATGGACGTGTGCTATCTTGATCGTAAAAGCCTTATTGGATTTTTAAGTCAAATAATTAGTCGATAATGGGTGGTTGGATAGCTTGCGCGATTAGCCTGTTATTGTTTGTTTTTCTAGATTGTTTATATTATCAATATGTGATTTTATTGTCTACCATTAACCAACGTAATAATGTCATGAACATTAAAATGAGGCACAATGAGTACAAGTGATAAATAATCCTGTAATTTTAGTTATATCTTAAGAAACGTATGGCATTATGTCGTTCAAATATCCCTTTCGACTTCATCTGGTAGAATGCATTCTGGGGGCGCAATTTTCTCTTACTCTTTCACACATATCGCGTGGTATATTTCCAATTGTAACCTGAATGTTTCGTTTAACGTCAAGAACTTTTCAGGATTGAACATAATTCCACAAAAAATAATCCAAGGACGTGAGATCGCATAATCTTGGTGGCCAGTTGACATTACCATTTCGTGAAATAACGCGCCCAGGAATATTTTCTTGCAATGTGTCGATTGTCTGGTGAGATGAGTGACAAGTGGCACGATCTTATTGAAAGAAAACATTGTTTATATCCACATTTATAAGGTCAGGCTAAAGATATTCTATTAGCATATTCTGTAGCATTCACCATCAATAGTAATGCATCGTCGTCCTAAAAAAATAAGGTCCTGTCATTCCTTCAGCCTAAAAACCACACCAAACAGTGACGTTCTGAGAATGAAGAGGGTAACTCCTAAATCACTTGAGGATTTTCATCGGCCCAAATTTTATAGAACTGTCAAGAGAAGTACTGGATATGGGATACCCAGGGGTGAATTAAAATTGTTTTTCCCTTATAAATGGCCACGTTAAAGGGATGATTTTGAGTAGGGAAAAACTTTAACTATCCCCACTACAACTATTAACAAAAATATAAGCGACTATAGTCAGTCTATGGTCTAAAGAGCTAAAGAAAGTATATGAGAGCTAAAAAAGCTCAAAATTCAAAGCAATGATGATTTTTTTTTCGATATTCATGGGATTGTGAACTTTCACTGGGTTTCCGAATGTCAAATTAATAATCAAAATTACTACCTTCACGTTCCTGCTGAACTCCGTGAAAAAAATTAGGAAAAAAACGACCCGAATTGTGGAAGGACAAGTTATGGGTTTTCCACCAAGACAATGCGCCGGCTCATTTCGCATTGCCTGTCAAGAGGTTTCTAGCTAAGAACAGCATCCCTAAGCGGCATGCGTTCTGAAGGAGCTGGCCGAAGAAAATTTCCAGTAGTGTTTCGAACAATGGAAGATTTGCATGGAGCGTTGTAGAGATAGAGGAGAGGTGTATATTGAAGGTGATAACAAGTAAATATGTATGAAATCAAAATAAAATGTTTTACAGAGTCAATCTTGTTATTTAATAGTCTCACTTCGTATTAAAAAAAAATGAAAGCTGTCATAAAGTATCTCTGCAAAAAGTGGTAATTGCAACAAGATATTCATAACTGTATAACTGATGTATTAGGCCTCGGGATTGTTAACTCAAAAGGGAGTTTTATGAACACTAGATGCAAGGAGCACTGTAAATAGTTATCAAGAAAACGTATATATTAGTAATAATGATGTATACTGATTGTTTTTTTCAGGCTACGCTTAATAAACCTGCGAACATCCCCGTAGTCTTGGCATTTCCCAGCGTCTTATACCAGACGAGAATCGGTGGATACCAATCCGAAATATCCCTACCTTTGGGGATGGTAGTCAATGCTGTTTTCAAGAACCAGAATTGGTTGTATGTTCAAACCCCACATGCGGAAGAAGGTTACGTTACATATTCCGCCTGCTTGCCATTAGGTAAATATTTTTTTTATTTTTTTTTAATTATAACTACAAGTATTTATTTACTGGTAGTTTCTAAGTCTATTAAACTAGTCAGAAGACTAACCATTAATTTTTCTTTAACAAATCTTAACGTAAATACTTATCAACTAAAGTTAATCCATTGATGTCCTACACGAGGTCACAAGGTTTAGTTCTCTTCAGTCTTCGGACATGATTTTGGTTGTCCTATCAGTTGAAAAGCTTCTGCATTAACATGAAGGTGTAGCCTGGCTTCGTGCTTGCCTGCAAACCTCCTGATTTCCTCTTTAACCAAGTTCCAAGATCTCAATGAATATTGGAGTTCCGAATATACAACGGTGTATTAACTATCTTTCACAACACCTTGTTTTGGAATATTTGTATTGTTTTAATATTAGTATCGCTGGCACATCCTCATAACTGAATTTATATTTCCATACAGCCACACTGGTTTTAGGATTTGATTATAAATCAATACCTTAGTATGTATGGTCATCTTGGAATGTCTTCCTATAAACCAATAATATTTTCTATATTTGAGATCAGGCTCAGCATTTTTTCATTTTTACATGCTCTTTCCACCTTAGTTTGGCATCAAGAGTCATGCCGAGGTATTTGGCATTCAGCACATACGGTTGTACCATTTATATCTATTTTTGGTCCAGTTTACAATTTCATCGTTTGCTGATTGTAGTTTTCTAGTTGAGGTTTCTATGTTTTGGTCCACTGTTAGTAAAACAGTATCGTCAGCAAATGTAGCTATTGCAGTGTCTTTCAGAGCTAGTGGATCGTTAGTATATAATAGATGAAGGACGGGCCCAAGAACGCTTCCTTGAGTAAACTCCGCTCTTATTTATTTCAAGTCAGAGTATGCGTTTTCTTGCTTTATCCTGAAAAGTCCGTCCAATATATATGATGTCAGTATCTCTACATATTCTTTAGGCAGAATTTTGTTTAACTTGTATATTAGGCCTTCCTTCCACACTTTATCAAAGGCCTGAGCCTCCTCTAGGAAGACTGCAGAGCATATCTGTTTTTCATCCAGTGCGCGTTCTATTTTCTCAGAGGCGCGGTAAATCAACTTATTGTCTTCTACCAGTGGTTTCAACCGTTTTAACAGCAGCTTTTCAAATAACTTTGAGATAATTGTCAACAATGAAATAGGCCTATAGGATTAGATATCGTTGGGTGGTTTGCCTGGCTTTGGTATCATGATTATTTCAGCTACGTTCCAACTTCCGGGGATATGTCTCAGTCGGAAGGTATGTTGAACAGGTATGTGAGCAGAAGTATGCCTTTTCTGGGCATCTGTTTTAGTATTTCACCTGTGTTTAAATCAAACCCAGGTGCTTTTTTGGTATTTAAAATAGCCTTTATTTCTTCGCTTACTTCTTTTGGAGTAACTGAAGCTATATTTTCAGGTCTTAGGTTGTCTATTGCTTCCAGTCTAGTATCTGGATTGCAAAACCTAATGATTTTATTATATTAATATTAATAATAATATATATATATATATATATATATATATATATATATATATATATATATATATATATATATATATATATAATGCGGCCGTCAATCCCGCATATCCCACCACATAGTTACCATGGAACACTGGTCGAAAGAACAACGAGCGTTCGCCGTGAAGGCATTTTATCAAACCGGTTCGTATACAGCCACTCAGCGTCATTTTCGTATGTATTTCGGTATTAATCGTAATCGCAGAGTTCCCTCAATTAATTCGATTAAGTTGTGGGTTGAAAACTTTGAGAACACTGGAGAAACCACACGCAGAAGAGGTGGTGGTAGTGCGAGAAGAGTGTGTACTCCCGCCATTATTGATCGTGTGAGAGCAGCTGTGGGAAGAAACCCTCGGAGATCAGCACGTCGAGAAAGCGTTGCACTCAGAATTTCCGAACAGTCCGACGGATTTTAAGATTGGATCTTCATCATCGCCCTATAATATCCGAGTGGTTCAGACCATCAATGAAAATAATGTTGTTGCCCAACGGCTTTTTTGTGAAAGATTCTTGGAAATGGCTGAGGAAAATGCGCAATTTCACCTGTCCGGTTATGTAAACAGGCAACATTTCAGGTAATGGAGTTGCGACAATCCTCATCAACTCCATCAAAAACCTCTTCATTCAGTCAAGGTCACGGTTTGGTGCGCGATTTCTTCATCAGGTATCATGGGCCCTTGTTTTTGAAGATGGGATGGACGACCAGAAACTGTTAATTGTGTGCGGTATTCTGAAATATTGCGCACGTTTTCAATTCCTCAGCTTCAGCATTATGAGGTCAACGATGAAACGTTATTCCAACAAGATGGGACCAAAAGCCACTCCGCTCAGGTAAGCATGGCCATTTTCAACGTGTTCCCGAACTGGGTGATCTCCCGAAATGGACACATTCCTTGGCATACTCGATAACCAGTCCTTACAGCTTGTGGTTATTTCTTGTGGGGTTACCTCAAAAACAAAGTGTACGAACACCGACCTCGTACACTTTAATAACTCAAAACAATAATCTGGCAAAAAATTGAGAGCATTCCTTGACAAATATTGCGTGACGTGGTGGGGAATTTCAGAAGACGCTTGCAAGAATGCATCAACCGTGATGGACATCATCTAACTGTTGTTGTTTTCAAAAAGTGAACTTGTTTCTTAAATGCTATTTGATGTAGAAGTCAATAGATGAAGTTGATAGAATTATGACAAATACAATAAATTTTTTTCACACTTTTTCAAAAATGCGGAATTGACGGATGTATGTAATATATATATATATATATATATATATATATATATATATATATATATATATATATATATATATATATATATATATATATCTATATATATATATATATATATATATATATATATATATATATATATATATATACATACATACATACATATATATATATATATATATATATATATATATATATATATATATATATATATATATTATTATTAGGTGCGTAAGACCCGGTTGGATCACGTAAAGCATTCTGACTCATTTTCGAGTGTTCTATCTGATCCTCCACACCTCCCTCATCATTTTTCCATGAATTCTCTTTCTCTCCTCCGTCCACTTTGTTCCCGATCTCCTCGAAACTTCGCTCTCTGATGCAACGTTCCACATATGTATTTTGTTTCTGTACGTTCTTCTATCCTCAATCTCTGTCGGACCCATTTGTGCCTTTCCCAAATCAGCTCGGGCTTGTGTGATCCATAGTACTGTTGACTTGACTCCTTGTATGCATGTAAGAATTCTGTTGGTGAGTCTTGTCGGTGGGAGTCTACTGATATGTCCATAGAATTTCAATCTTCTTTTTCTTATGTCCGCCGCTACGTTGGACATTCTCTCTATGATCTTTCGAGAATGTAGTCTGTATCCTTCCTCTGTCAGTTTTGTGTCGAGAATTGTCCTCATAATTTTGCGTTTTTCTTTTAGTATGTTTTCTATGCCGTTTTTTGTATGAAGTGTAAGTGTCTCGCTTGCGTATAGTACCTCTGGTTTGATTACTGTGTTGTAGTGTCTTATTTTTGCGTGTGTGGATCGGCATTTCTTATTGTAGATATTGTGTGTCTTGCCGTATGCCCTCTTCATCTTCTGTAATCGAGTCTTTTGTGCTATCTTCTCTCCTCATGTGGGTTCGAGGATCTCGCCCAGATATTTGAAGTGAGTGACCCTATTTATTTTGCCGTACTTGGTGTTCAAATTTTGGACATCTAATTTTGAGCAGAAGAATTCGGTTTTTTGAAAGAAGATTTGTACGCCGACTTTCTCTGCACTTTCCTTAAGGACTTCGATCTGTTGCCCTTTTTTCATTGTCTGCGAGTATGGCTAGGTCGTCTGCGAAGGCCAGGCAAGATATTTCTATGTTGTTTTTGGATCGTCCGAGTCATATTGATTTCCAGTGTCCTTGATTTTTCAGTTCTTTTTCCCATTCCCTTATGGCTTTGTCTAGGAGCAGGTTGAAGAGGAGTGGCGATAACCCATCTCCTTGGCGTACTCCAGTTTTAATCGGGAAGGGTTCGGAAATTTCTCCCATAAATTTCACTTTAGAGGTTATGTCAGTCAGTATCTGCTTGATCAATCGTAGTGTTTTGGGATAGAGTCCTTCTTCTTCTAGGATGTTGAACAGAGATTTTCGGTCGATGCAGTCGTATGCTTTTTTGAAGTCCACGAACGTGCAGATGATTGGAACGTTCCTGATAGCTTTGTATTTCAGTGTTGTTTTTAAGTTAAATATTTGTTCAGTGCATGAGCGACCAGGGCGAAAGCCTACCTGGTACTCGCCAATTTTGTGTTCTCTGGAGAAGCCATGCTGAGAGGATTTTGTAACTGACTTGTAATAAGGAGATTCCTCTGTAGTTGTTCACATCTGTTCTGTCTCCCTTCTTGTGCAGCGGGTGGATAAGAGAACATTTCCATTCATCTGGTAATGTTTCTGTTTGCCAAATGTTCGTGATAATTTGCGTAAGTTCCTGCAGTGAATTTGGTCCAAAGTATTTCAGTAGTTCCGCGGTGATACCATCTTCACCGGATGACCTGTTATTCTTTAGTTTGCGTATGTGCCTGTGGATTTCTTCCTGTGTTGGTGGTGGTGATTCTGAGTTGGTATGGATACAATTTTCCTTGGAGAATCTTGTGTCGCGTTTGGGGTAATTGAGGAGATCAGAGAAATAGTGTGCCAGCTCCTGACAATTCTCCTGATTGGTTAGCGCTAATCTCCCATTCCGGTTTCTGATGCAAAGATTTTGTGGTGTGTATCCACGGATTTCTCTTGCAAAAGCCCTACAAAAGTCTCTCGTGTTATCATTGCGGAAATTCTCATCTATAGAGTCTAGTTGTTCCTTCATATATATATATATATATATATATATATATATATATATATATATATATATATATATATATATATATATATATACCATCTTCACCGTATATATATACCATCATATATATATACCATCATATATGTATATATATATACGATGTATCATCATATATGTATATATATATACGATATATATATGATGTATATATATATACATCATATATATATACCATCTTCACATCTTATATATATATATATATATATATATATATATATATATATATATATATATATATATATATATATATATATATATATATATATATATATATATATATATAAATATATATATATATATATATATATATATATATATATATATATATATATATATATATATATATATATATATATATATATATATATATATATATATATATATATATATATATATATATATATATATATATATATACATATACATACATACATATACATGCATTTGTTTGAACTATTAGATTTGCCAGCTGCCACCTGTGAACTTGAAAAACGTATATTGGAACGCTATACAATTACGACGTGAATGGCGTGATGGATACAAACGACGAAGGAGGCCATTCTTCGGCCACCGAATCTGGAAGCTACCGCAAGGTGGCTCCAAAGAAATCCTAGAAACCGAAGTGGAGCTCGACGTCGGTGAAAGACGATTTTCCCGGTCTTAAGAAACCAGCATCTGAGTCTCCAAACTCAGTAAAATCAATTCAAGAAGCCGAATCCACCAAAGGAGTATTCACCAACTGAGGTGGTGGATCCTCAAAGGATCCTGGATCTTCTGAGCCTAAGAGGACTTCCAAAGTTCATGCCACTCCACTCGATGGATTTTCAAAAGATGGCTCTCAGATGGCAATCAAGATCCAAAATCAGCGTTCGAATGGCCGAGTAGTGCAGTGTTTCAAATGCCAAAAATTCCGCCATTCGCCGAAGAAGTATCGCGCCGATCCGTCCTGCGTAAAGTGCGCATGTGAGCACTCTCTCATTGATGGAGACACTCTCTCATTATCAAGTTAACGTTCGCAAATTTTCCCTGGAGTTTGTTGTAAACCCTAATCTCATGAAAAGTCGGACTCTGCCCCGCAAAAGAAAGGGGGAATTCCGACACATTCTGGGATAGTTTATTCAGTTTATTCTTCGGCAAGAGCAGAAGCCAGGGTGAGCCTAAAAACCAGGGTGAAAAAGCGGAAAGCCATACCACTTTAAACTGATTCCGTACTACATGTTTTTAAAGGTATGACCGAAAAGTTGGAGCACTGCCCAACTTGTAACTTGGTCGCCTATATCTTCACCGATTGCTGAAAAAAAAGCTTGATATTGTAGATATTCCTATTCTCCCTAGTAACAACTACAATTACCACAGGCTTGATGGGAGTTGGCATCCGCAGCCAAAACATTTTAAGTGTTGGTTTTTTAGGAAGTGGAAAGTCCTCTTTAACCGGCTTTGAACTTCTCTTTTTTGACTAAGGCAGAAGGGAAATTATATATAAATAAATTACATAATATAAAAAATATATAATTTATATATATATATATATATATATATATATATATATATATATATATATATATTGTATTTCTCTGATCTCCTCAATTGCCCCGAACGTAACCCCTATATATATATATATATATATATATATATATATATATATATATATATATATATATATATATATATATATATATATATATATATATATATATAAATATAAAAGATAGCATAGATTATTTTGAACCTAAAGTAAAAAAAAATGTTAAAATAACCTCATCAGGGCAGATGCCACGGAAGGAACAAAGAAGAGAAGGGTAAGTTGCACTTTTTTTTTATGGACAATACTGCTGATTAAATGCAAACAAATATTTCTTATAAATAATCAAGGCATAGAAATTATAAAAATCTTAAGGAGGAAAGCCAATAAATTGAAGATACACGGCAAACAAATCTCGACGACAGATATAAGCAAAAGTTTTGTATTATGTTTGGTGACAAATGATACCATCTTTAAATAATTCACCATAAAAAATGAAAATTCCTAAATTTTAATAAATCACTAGCCACGTGGGTTACAGGATTTAATGAATTATATCCACACCATCCAGCTCTCATTAATGTAATAATTCTTACACTATTTTCTTTCCAAGTATCTGGTATATTTCAAAACTTAATTGTTAAGGTTAATTTTCACTTATTTTCTTTGGATATATTATTATTCTTTTTATTTTTCTTTTCAGGGTTTAAAGTTTTTCTTTCTCATTGTTTATGTTGCATACGTTATTTTGCTTTTTAAGCGTCGTTTCAATCAGTAAAACATCTGACTGTTGTCAAACTGAGAACTTATTTATAACAGAATTTCAACAAAACAAAGTAATTAAAGATCGTGTTTAAGGTATAATTCCGCCGCCGGACGATGACAAATCATCACCCTGTTGGGAGAAGTCGACGGACGTTTTTCCTAAACCATCTGGAAACATGACTGATACGGAAAAGCTTAGTTGCAAATCGGAGTGTGGAAACGAGGACGAAATCTACTGCAACAGGAGTAGATATCGCAGTGCTTTTAGTGCTTGCGGCGAAAGAAGCGTGGATAGGTTATATCTACGAGCAACAGCCATTGCCAAGGGTAAATATCTTCATTCATTACACTTTACAAATAAATTTGCTATAATTAAAGTTTATTTATTTCAGGTAAAGGGATAAGACACACTCTACTAGTAATCAACGAAGATTATGAAGGTCTGAGCAAAGGCGCCATTGCAGTGACGAAGAACGAAGTTGTTTTTTTACTAAACGCGAGTATAAAGGGATGGTTTTATGTAAGGAATAAGGGAGGACAGGAAGGATTCATCCCGTCGGTGATAGCGGGTCATGGTTTTTTGTAGATATATCCAAAGAAACCTCTGCCATTATATTAATTTATTTTTTTTTGTATTGTATTATAAAAAAACCGTACAGTTATTAATACAAACATAATTGTTGATCTTTATAAATAAAATTGGTGGAAATATCGATTTTTGGGCTTGAACCTGCTATGCACATGACTTTGAAAGGCTCCTCTTGTTTAACCACACTGTAAGTTGACGCTCCACTTATGGGTATCTCGCTTATTATATTCCCGTTTAAACTTGCTTGGTAAAACAGTTTACATCTACCTCCAGCATATACCTTATCATCACTTAACTCAGCCACGTGGATACCTTTGTCTTCTATGGGAAATATAGTTGAATGGGTGAGAAAACGATAATGGAAAAGCGATAACCTTGGACCTCCACCACATAACTTAAAAAAAATATATATAAATAAGGACCAGAACAACAATCAAAAAACTAAAATCATGTTTCATGAATAACAAAGCATTTAATTTAATATTTTCATATGTACAGTTATGGTCAAAATTATTAAGCACCTTATAAAAATCTAACTGATCTATCTTTTTGTCATTTTGAGTCAGATGAAATATAACCTCAAAAATACATTACTCAATTTTTAAGAATATTCCTTAAATGTTCCACCACCTTATAGTACTTTGATGGTTATTCTTTAAGCTGAACAAACATTTATGGGGAACTCATTTTTCTGATGAGAAGGATGTTATTGATGTTAAAATAAATGGCTGAAGATAAAGAAGGGACAATTTCTGAACTCAGAAGAATGCATGACTTGAGTCTGTCTCTGAGTTAGATTAATTAATTTTTATTATTTCAGATTGAAACCTTTGAAAGTTTCAACTCAAGTGGTTTTTAAACCTAATAAAATTCTAACTTACAATATAATCCTCATTACAATCAATTGCACCAATCCACTTTCCCAAATCAGGCCTTTGAATTTCACTGTTTAAATGGGGTTCAATTTTTTCAACTACTTTGTTGCTTCCAAGATCCCATATATTCACTACTCCATCTTCTCCACTGCTAAGAAGATCATTGTTACCACTACAAATATAAAAATAACAAATATACTAGTTGAATCTTTGCCTAACCAGCAGTGTTGTCTTTGAATGAATACAATTCAAACAATTATTAAACAAAGAAATAAGACTAACGAGTGCAATAAATTACATAAAATCTCTAAAACATCATGTAAGCAGAGTGTTGAAACATTACACTTAAAAAGGTACAAAACTGAAGCCAATAAAGACTAATATTCAATAAGTTTTATTTCTTAATGTAAAATATTCAAAATGTTATATTATTTTCTATATTTTCATTAGTTTGGACTATCAATTACTAAAATTAAGATTATAAGTTACATAAATATTGTCTTACTTTTTGGCAATGCAGTGGATATAATCAGTATGTCCATTCAAAACTGCTAGTTTTTTGCGATTTTCTATAGCAAAGATATAAATTTTATTATCACCACAACCTGCATATAATTTTCCAGTATCACAATCAAATATCAAAGCATTTACTTCAGTTTTACTAAGATCTTCTTGACCATTAGGTATAACAATTGACCAAGCTGCATGAACATTTCTACTGGAACCTATTATTACTTTAGTTAATATTAATATTTCTAATCATATGCAATATTTTTACTTTTAATGCTTTTCCATGTATAGGCATAAATTTCTCCATAGCCTCCAACTAAAAGATGATTTGGAGTACTTACAAGACTATTTATTTGATAATCAGCTTTAACTGTTATTTTTGCTTTCGGTATCAATTCCTCTTTTGTCAGATTTGCTTCTGGATTAACCACCTTAGATAAACTGGAACATATATTTTAAAAATTTTCTCTAAAGTTTACATCATGTGATAAAACTTACTTGAATACTGATAAATTGCCATAAACATCACCAGTAATCAGATAATTACCGCAAGGGCTAAACGTTTGCGTTAATACCGTGTTATAAAATTCCTTGTTAATTTTAGTCATTATTATTATTGAACATATAAAATAATAATAAAGAAAAACTCTATTAGAACTATCTAATCTATAACCTCAATAAACAAACTCTTCTTTTTCTCTGGGCATCAGTTACATAATTAACAATAGCTTACAAAATGTTATTCTGTGGAAAGGTCTAAAACTCTGCCACAATCTATTATTTCACGTCAGATTTATTTACATTTCTATCAGGACATTTAAATATGTTTCCATGTTAAAATAAATACCTGTTAACAAGTGAAATTAAAACAACATCGAAATGCAGTTTAAAAATATATTGGCTACATCTGCCTCTATCAGCGCTATTTTACAATTTTCAACAGGATTGTAAGTCCATTGTTTAATATAGGAAAATAATGAATTAAAATTATCATCTTTTAGATTAACGGCTAGGAAAATTGTTCAAAATAAGAGCACCGGAGATATTTCATCGTTTCCTTTCGTTAGTGGTTTATTGTCCACTTCATTATGGTTAAAATACGGATTTTTAATTGAAGACAATTCGTTAATTATAGTAAACACAATTGGGGCAACAATTTTCTTTTCTTGCGTCGCAACATTTTTTATATATAGTCTTAAAAAGGTAGTATTTAGTCCACGTCACAACTTATTTAATTCATTTTTTTTATCTTATCTTAACTATTAAACTTGTCATTTTTAGTCCAACATTGCACGACAGTTTTTGTTTAGTTTGTTAGTGCTCATAATAATTTTAATGAGAATACACCGAATAGAGAATTTAGAAGAAAGTAGACAAACTCTAGGACTTATAAGCAGTGGGGTCACTATTTTATTTTTTGCATCCCCTTTTGCATCTCTTTTTCATGTCATTAAAGTGAAAAACACAGAAAGTTTGCCATTTTATTTGATTGCTTCAACCTTCATTGTTAGTTTGCAATGGTTAGCCTATGGAATACTATTAGAGGACACTTTTATTCAGGTATATTTTAATATATTTTTTAGAAATATTAAAATATTAACCAATGTAATTCTAGATACCAAACTTTATTGGGAGTTTGTTATCTCTTATACAGTTGAGCTTATTTATACTATATCCAAATAAAAATCAGAAGAGTTACAACAGCAACATTATATAAAAGCCAGTAATGTTACTTTTAAGGACCATGACAACATATTTTGCATATAACAATTCACAAAGACTGAAAGAGTGAACGCAACTAACATATTTAGTTAAAATGTGTCAATTGAACTTTTAGCAGTGTACTTACCAAAGTTTTTAGGTACTAGTACCAGCCATTTTGTGATTAATTCCAAATATTTCTTGTTTCATATTTAATTTAATAATCTAGTATTAAATAGTTAAGGAAATAACCAGTTTAAAATGTGTTTTATTTGAAATCACTTACATATTTTATAGATATACTACATAGCAAAAATTTCTATATGCTACATATGAAAATGTAGGTTTACAGCTACTCAGCGGAAATTATCTCCCGATATTTCATCCTTAGGCTTTTAAATTTCCAATATTACTAACTTACAGAAGCCCTAATTTGCTTTACATGTTATTCGCTTCTGGCTCTCTATGGACGTCCCGTTTTTTTAGATAGAACTAAAATTCTCGAATTTTTGTATCCATGTCTTTTTCAAATTCACACTGGGTCGCTGATTAAAAGGCGTCAAACAGAAACATACAAGTTTTTTTTTTTTTGAAAAATCTGTTTTACGCAGAACGACGCGCCCTGTAGTCCAATAAAATGATTCCCCAAAACTACATTTTCCAAACAATCCGCGCCTCCTAACACAAAAATTATTGGCCCACCTAGTATGACAAATTGTATAGTCGAAATATAAGATCCTAAAAGTTGGACGATATTACAGTTTTCTTGTATTATTGCCATTAAATGTTCGTGGAACTAATGTCAAAAATACTATTTAGTATATGTAAATGGAGTGTTATTTCTAATTAGTTATAATTTGGAATTAGAGAAATATTAATAAAAATAGTCTAAAAATCAAAAATTACTTATAAACTGAGGTCGGTAATATTTGCTATATTATCGACTTCACTAAACGTCAATTGCGTTCTATTTGGCGTTTCTTAAAGTAATTTCAAAATAATCTATGATTTTTCTACATTTGAATTAAATAAAATGACAGAAAATATACAGAGTCGATTTGAAAAATCCCTTGGCTTATTAACGACGAAATTTGTTACGTTATTGCAGAAATCAAAGGGCGGTATTTTAGATTTGAAAGTGGTATGTTTTGAATACATAATGCATTTATATAGTTATTTTTTAAAATGGATTTTTTCCCTCAAGGCCGCTGATATATTGGAAGTGAGGCAAAAACGACGAATTTATGATATCACTAACGTTCTGGAAGGAATTGGTTTAATAGAGAAGAAGAGTAAAAATAGTATTCAGTGGAAGTATGTAAATTAATTAATTCTGTCTAATAAGACATATATCCTTTTTTTCTGTGCAAATTCTAGACCATATTCCCATTGTAGAGAATACAATCCCCATGCATCTAGTGGAAACTCAAACAATTCAGAATTTTCCTTAAAAATAAGGAAATTAAAACAGGAGTTGGCCAAATTAGATGAATATGAACATGAACTAGATTTGCACAAATTATGGATTGAACAAAGTATAAAAAATACAACTGAAGACTTAGATGCAAGGAAATTCTTATACTTAACCAGAGAAGATTTCTCAAAATGTTACAGCACTGATAGAACAGTTTTTGTTGTAAACACTCCAGTTAATCATACCAGTGTAAAATATCAAGTAAGGTGAACATTTTATTTTGTATTTCATTTTAATCTACTCTTATATATTGTTAGAATGGGCATGATTCATTTAATCTTAGAATTAAATCATCAGAAAATCCTATAGTTGCCCATGTTTTATCAGAAAAAATAACTGATTGTCAAAAAATATCAAGGAAAAGGTCCAGAGAGGTGAGTAAATACTAATTTTCTTGTGGAGGTAAATTGTGGTGAGTCTTTAAAAATGATAATTTGTAGCAACTGAAGGAAGAATTTCAAGATTTAGAAGTTAAAAAACGTATTATTTATGATGATCCAGATATTATAACTGCAGAAATTTTATTTAAGAAAATTTCTAAGGATAGATATAATAACAATGAGTTGAATTCTGGTAAGTATTTGCAGCATTCAGTATTATAAGAAAATTGAGCAATGTATTATCTTTTAGAGGACAAGCCATTTGTTAGGTTAAGCCCCATACCCTTCACCTCAGATTATTGTTTTGGACTTTTGGAAAGTGAAGGAGCCCGCGATCTCTTCGATATACCAAGCAATTAAGTAAATGAAACCCCACTGGGACGATGTAGTGAAACAAAGTGAAATCCCTATTTTTATATATTTTTAATTTTATAGCTCAGTTGCAGGGATGCCTTGCAATCTCACATATATATATATATATATATATATATATATATATATATATATATATATATATATATATATATATATATATATATATATATATATATATATATATATATATATATATATATATTTATTTATATATATAATTATCAATAAGAACTTTTTAGCCTCGGTAATTAACTTGTTAAAAAATTAAAATTTTACTGTGATTTAAAATTATATATTTGGTTTAGCCAAAAACTTTAAGCAATAAAGAAAATAACATTAGCCCCCTTTTATTTTGAGAATGAAATGACATGGTTCATGGTTTTGAAGATGTTTGGTTATGCTAAATCTTCTTTATTGAAATTCGGCAATTAATACTATCTAACAATAAATAAAAACTGATTTGTATTTTGTAACAATATTTTTAGATTATCTTACGGAAAAAAACCTATTTTGTAATTGAATTTTTTTATTATTACATGTGGTTGTATATAAGTTGTACGTCGTATATCGATACCGTGGCCGATTGCGTAACTAACAACATATAACCATCTGACAGCCATTGACATGTATGGCAGAACTTGTTTAGTTGTGATAGATGTGGATGTTTCTGTTATGTACTGAATAGGTTTATGAAGAGTCTTTTTTTTGAATAAACATTGTTTTTACAGTTAAAGTTTGAAAGTAAATCTTCACGGAACTTTCGACTTGGTGTTATGAGTAAAATGGAAAAACTTCCTAAGCTGATAGACGTTTATCGGCCAAATATCAAACTGGAATCTAGGCAACTACCCTTGATGGTGGATGAAAACTTAACGGTAATAATAACATTGCTTTCTGATACTAAATATAATTTTTATATTGTCAATTGTACCATGAAATTCTTCACCAACACATTATAACTACAAACAAAACGGCAGTTGTTTGGCCTGCATGACCTACAAATATGCAATTTCTTTTTAGTGATCTCAAATTTTTTTTGTCATAATTATTATTTTATATACATTGATTTTTCAGATTTTGTATTTCATAAAAAATATATGTGTTGGTTTTTTATTTTTATATTTCTAAATATAACAGTTCTTTGAAATACAACAAAATATGCCCCTTATCTTTTGGACTATATCCAGATTCTCTTATTAATTTTTTCAGCTTATAATGGATATAAAAAACTCAAATATTATATGCGACACTCGCACTTTAAGTGGAAAAGAACTGAATGAATTTGCCACAAAATTGGGTATATTATCACCAGAAGAATTTGAGAGCTCCTTACAAATTACTAAAAATGAACTTATGGATGTTCTAAATCGAAATGTACCGTGTGTTGGTTGTCGTAGAAGGTTAGTTAATCAGTTTTAATATTTCCACAAAAGTAATTTCTTAATGTTTGGTAGTGTGGAGAGGTTATATTTCCAACTACTCAATTTTGGTCATTCCACTTTAGACCCGATTATAGTAAAACCCGACGGTACAATAACCCTAAAAAAAGAAAAACATGTTTATAATATACTGGGAAATATATTTCATGATCATTCGTAAGTAGCAAAGTAATCAAGTAATTTTTAGACTCTTAAGTGTGTATTAACATTTTTAGACATCGTCTTGCCACATTAATTGAAACGCAACCGAAAAGAAACAAGAAAAGCGTGCGTTGTCTTTTACATTCGCTCGATTGCCAAAGAAGTCGTCCTTTAACTCCGGTTTGGAAAGACGTTTGGGACTGTATGAAAACTGACTGTCGCAAAGATGTTTGTGTAATCGAAGCTTCGAATTTATATGCAACATTAGAAAACTATTTGAGGAAACATCGATTTTGTGGGGAATGTAAGACCAAAGTTCTGAAAGGTACTAGTGATTTTATAATGCATTATTTATTATCTGTGTATTTGATTTCTTATAGCTTACAGTTTATTAGTTGATGAACTTGAACCAACCAAAGAGAAAGGTTATGTTTCTTCATTATATGGAGGCATAAAAAGGTGTCTCCAAGATAAACATATACATTTAAACCCGAAAACAGAATATATAACGAAATTAATAAACAGGGCAGAACCAGAACTGTTAGGAAGGTAAATTTTGATAGAGTAGAGGTTAAAAACAGACAAAATTAGGAGAATGTAGGAAATAAAGTATTTTTGTGAAAAATATTTTAGATACAGTGTACATACTTATACGCAAATGAAATATCAATTCTTTTTACCTTCTGGTAAAAAAAAAAAAAGTAGAAATGTTAACAGCAATGGATTAAGAATCTTTGTTGTGGGATATTTTTTGCCATATAGGAAATGTATATCATATAGTTATATTTAATCAGAAGTTTTCTCTAAATATCATTAGCTATGCCTCCACAATATTTGGTGAGTTTTGACCTGTTCTAAAAGTCAATGACATTTCACCTTTTAGTTTTCCAATTTCTTACAAATAAATCATGTTCTATATTATCTTTAACATCATTTCAGGTGATTCTTCTTGATCCCTTTTCTACTGGGCTTTGATAAAAAAAATCTATTTGATAAATTGCTTTGCTTTTATTTTCTCTCTTGACCTATCCATCTCAATCTATTTATTTTTATAGTGGTGGAATTTAAATGGTAGAGCTCAAACTTATAATGCCTGCACCACAAAAGGTACTGTCACTTTAAGCTTTATAACAACGTGTAAGATTTTTATTAGTTTCCATGCTTCCTGAACAACAAAACATTTTTTAAAAGCACCTCTTACATACATTTTTTGAAACATTTAAAAGAAATATTTTTTGTTGCATTTCATCAACAATATTTTTCATAAAAAAATCTAGGACACGAGTTTCTCTTCTTTTTTTTTGACCTGTTATGGCATCTGCTCTGGTAGAGTATAATTTTTTTTCTACTGTGGGTTCAAAATAATGTAGGACTGGTCAAATGTTATGTTTATTTTCGTTATTAGTGCTAAACTGTGTATATAATTCAAAGAAAAAGAATATTCTAAAAACTGAAAAAAAAACAATAAATGTATGTCATAGTTTAAGAAAATTAGTGATTTCTTGTTAATCATAACCAACTTGTGGTCAGTTGTCCACATTTATAGGTCATGTGGGTTTTGGAATTAAAGGAAGGCACTGTAGATTATAACATATAAATATTTGTTTTGTAGCAACCACTACATCAGTATAAATCTTTTCTGACCTGAATGTTTTTCTTCTGCTGTTAAAATGTATTCATTTATTTCTATCTTTTATGAACTTTGTGATTTATTTTAGAGCAGTACAAAGAACATTTAGTCCCTGAAGCTTCCGGGTATTATTTTTGTCTCCCTTAAAGATTAAAACTGTATTGCTTCTCTATTCATCTAGGATTTTATAAGCTTCTTTTCAGCGTATTTAAATTGATCATTAGTAATCCCATCTTATTCCGGACTCTTCTCATTCTTAGGTTTCTGAAATGCCAGTTATGTATTCTGGTATGTTAGACGCATCTACTTCTCGTATTCCCAGAGGAATTTTTCTTCAAAATTGTCTTTCTTTCAGAATTTAGTGGTTGCGCTGATTAGCTCATTTGTGTCCTTTCTTAACTTTCTTCTAATTTTTTTGCTGTTCTTGTTATTTAAACTAGGGTAATTAACTGTAGTCGTAGGGAAAGGCATGCAAAAACCCTAGAAATCGCCCAGGAGGAAGTGTTGACGTGCTTAGGAATTTGTATGTATGAAAGACTGCATAGGGTTCACATGAGAGTCAGGTAACACTACTCCAACTTATCCCTTGGAAGAAAATTTATGAACACTTTATTCTTATTAGAGAGGAAGAACGAACGTGCCAACTTTTCGCTGCTGTAGCGGTGCATAGTTTAAGTATGAGTTTCGAAACGGTAGTCGAGAAAGTTCGTGGTGTTTCACAATTAGAACTATTATATGAAGAATTTGCCAGGGAGGAACAAGCCAAACAGAAGCATAAGGAAGCGAAGAAGATTCGGCGTAAACGTAGAAAGGAGAAACTAATGGACTGTGATGAGAAGGAACTTTGTTGTGGAAGGGACCATGATGTGAAGGATGATATAGAGAAGGTATTGCTATATAAATTCCAGAATAATGCCTTCTAATGCTTTTAGGATGTTGGACATTTTTTTCTGGTTTACTTTTACGCCAAAAACGTGGCAAAGTAAATGGAATAAAATGTTTTTTTATTTTTATTGTATTTCTAAGCCAAACAGTATTCTTGCAGTTGTGATAAAAGTGCTGTTAAAGTTGATAAGAAAAAAGCAGGTTTAAATTTTCGTGAAATAGCAAGATGATTGGGCATTGCTGTTTGTACCATTATGGGCACATTAAGATGGTTTAAGGGTTAGAGTTACGCGCGATTATGAAATTCTGGTCGTCCAAAAGCTATCCAAGAACACGACAAATGACATTTTAGGTTTCAATGTACTTGTTTTCAAAAACTTTTTGCCATTTGACCTTCATTCTTTAGAAAACCTTTCGCCTATTATACTCTATCAGCTCAGCACTTGATTCTTTTGCATTCAGTATGAAGTTCAAGTCACATCGAGGTGATAAAGCTGAAGTAACGGTCTGGCCAAGATTGAGGGGAAATTCACTGATAGCTCTTCGGCAATATTGTAATTTTAAACCAGTTTCAACACTTCTATCTGGCATAGCGCCATCCAGATCCATTGATGAAAACTTAGTTTGAAAATCCAGCTGATTTGATTGTTTGTACTTGTTGAAAGTGTCTGGTGGAATGTACTTTGGAGAGATACAATTTTTGATTACTCCTTCACACAAATGACGTATATTTTAAATGGTAGTCTGGAGGCTTAAAGTCAAGAGCCAATGGCCAGTTGACATTACCATTTCGTGAAATAACGCGTCTAGGAAACTTTTCTTGCAATAAATCGATTGCCTGGCGAGATGTGTGACAAATCGCACTCTCTTGGTGAAAAAAAAAAACATTCTTTATATTTACATTTATCAGTCCAGGACAAAGATATTCTCCACTATTAACAGTAAAACGATTTACATCATTGTCTTCAAAAAATAAGGTCACACGACCTCTTCAGCCCAAAAATTGTACCAAACAGTGACTTTCTCAGAATGAAGAGGTAACTCCTGAATCACTTGAGGATTTTCATCGACTCAAATCCTGCAGCTATGTTTATTCACAAACCTATTAAGCCTGCTTCGTCGGAAAAGATATTTTTTAATTCAATTCAGCAGTCAGCCTATGAGTTACATTTACGTTTCAAACAGTGTTCCGCTATTACGTTTCAAACTTCCGACATTCTCACTGGAAAACTTTTTACAAATAATGTGATTTGTTTTAAAGGAGTGTCCATGCTCATTAAGTATTGATAAGGAACATTCGAGGGAAGAGTGCGAATGTAGCAGCGAAGAACTGGATGATTACGAGGATTGTACGAAGCTTAGTCGGTCTAATGGCAAAACCGATAAATTAAGGTAAGAAACTCGTGAATTATTGTCCTTAAAAATCACTAGGTTAGAAACAATAATTCGTGAATCGCCCTCGTATAGTGATACAGTTAATTTTGTTCGCAGGTGTAGTAATGAATTATGGATAGACGAGTGTAAGTGCAACGACGTTAAAGACTTGAATAGGAATGGAATGAAATTTCTGTCATTGTGCAGATGTGATAGTTCAACGTATGAAACTAGCCAATTTAGTCTTAATAGGTGAGCGAGTTAATATAGTGAGAAACATATCCTGCTATTGACTTACTGCTGAACTTTGCATTCATTGAATGGCCCTTTTAGAATGTTGGATTTTGTAAGAATGATTTACAAAGCTCTTCATATATTTCAGTTAAACTGAAAATATACTTCTTGTATAAAACATTTTGGATACAAATAAATTATAGTTTAAAAAAACTAAAAAACTCGCTTTAATAGTAAACTGAACTAAAAAGTAATTTTTAGTATAAGAATAAAGTGATGAACGTGGAAATTAATGTGTCATTGTGAAAAAAGGCGTGGGGTGCTCGATGTTATAAATATTCCATCAGTACTATAAGTAGAGTTAGTATAAAAATATGGTACAAAGCACCCCACGCTTTTTTTTACAATGACACATTTATTCTTATAGTAAATATTATATTTTATTTTTTAGTTCGGTTTACCATTAAAGCGTGTTTTTTATTTCCTTTAAACTATAATTTATTTTTTAATTTTTTAATTTTCTTAAACTATCATCTCTTTTTCGTCACTACCTACCCGCGGCGGGAGTGGGTAACTTGCGCGCTTACTGCCTTCCTTGGGCGTTGTAACCGCGTAAAATATTCTTTCATTTTCTTTTGTGCTCTAAGATGGCAGTGATTTTTAGTGTCAAATAGTTTTTTTACATTAGCTGGTTTTGTTAGTCAACGTCAAATGTGTGTTGCGATTTAACTACGAATACAAATATTGAGCAAATATTTTGTGATAAATTTTGCGTGTCGCACGAAATTTCGTGTGCCGAATCGCTGAAAATGTTGCGGAAGACCTACGATGAATCGTGCATATCAAAACACAGGGATATGAATGGGATAGCGTTCAAAGGACCCTCTTGAAGAATCGATCTTCAACATCTACGAACGACGAAAACATCGACAAAATCAAAAAACTGCTGCTCGAAAAGTGTCGTGCGAGTCTTAGAGAGTTGGCTCAAGAAGTGAACATATCTTTTAAATACGTTCATAACATTACGACTGATTGTTGATATGAAACGCGTCATCGCACGACTGGTTCCGAGAGAGCCCAATTTTGCCCAAAAATAGTATCGAAAGCAGGTCATTGAAGACATGATTTCTCGAGATTCTACGTACCCCACCTTTGTGCAACCCAAAATACTATACCTCAACACTAAAAAGGCCAACAGGGAATTGGAGGTCGAATGGAGAGGTGAACGACTCCAGCATTGCCCAACACCAAAAAACCTGAGAGTCACACTAGATCGCACCCTAACCTACAAGCAGCACTGCATGAGCACCACGGCCAAGGTTGTTGTCCGTAATAACATAATCAGAAAACTAACAAACAAATCCCTCACAAATTGAGTGCAAACCCTCATACATTGAGAACCTCGGCCATGGCTCTATGCTTGTCCGCCGCAGAATATGCGACACCAGTTTGGAGCGAGTCAACACATGCAAAGGTGGCCATAGCAAAGGTATCATAACGCGATGTCTGTCTTGGACTGACCCCAATAGGAAACTTATATCCGTTAGCCAGCATAGCGCCTGCCAATATACGTAACGTCGTCGCTGCAGACGAAGAGAGAGTAAAACGGAAGACAGATCCCAGACATCTACTGCGCGGGCATCAACCAGCACCGCAGCGACTAAAATCCAGAAAAAGCTTTATGAGAAAGACGCAAGCCCTGGAAAAGACACCGACTGTAGACCGTATTGTAAGATAGGAAAACCAGCTAAACCATCCGAACCACCAGATTAAGGAGGAGCTACCACCAGGCAGTGAACAACCTTACGCAGTGTGGAGAACACTTAACTGATTGAGAGCGGGCTTACCACGATGCAAGACCAATTTGCAGAAATGAGGGCTACTACCAGATGGAGCGGATGTCGGGTCCTCTGTGAGCAAGGCGCTGTCCAGGACCCACAACCCCGCACAATGGATAACATTAGGTTAGTGAATGACAAAGCTGTGTCGGCTGCAATTCACTGAAAGGGTATTGTTTGACCGGACATGGAAAATAAGTAAGTCGACTTGAATGACAAAGAACACTCAGGTCAACCGAAAACATTTGAAGATGCCGAATTGCAAGCGTTGTTGGAAGTAGACGATTTGCAAACTCAACAACAAATGACAGAAAGCTTAAATGTTGGTCGCCAAACCATTTGTGATCGTCTGTATGCCATGGAAAAGATCCAGAAGGCAGGAAAATGGGTATCACATCAGTTGGAAGACAGACAGTGAGGAAAAGCGAAAAATGATGTGCGAAGTTTTGCTTTCTCGACATGAAAGTAACACTTTTTTGTATCGGATCGTGACTGGAGACGAAAAATGGGTATATTTCGAAAACCCAAAACGCAGAAAATCATGAGTTGGCCCAGGACAACCATCAACATCGACCACAAGACCGAATCGTTTTAGAAAGAAGTTGATGCTGTGAATTTGGTGGGATCAAAAGGGTGTCGTATACCATGGGGTTCTGAAACCGGGTAAAACAGTTAATACCGTTCGCTGTCATCAACAAATCGATCTAAACCATGCATTGATCTAAAAGCGACCAGAATGGACTACAAGATACGGAAAAGTGATTTTGCAGCACGACAACGCCCTACCACAAACAGCGAAAGCGGTCAGAGACACCACTTCAGCACTTGACTGGGAACTCTTGCCTGACCCGCCGTACTCACCAGTCCCTTTGGACTACCACATGTTTTTTATCGATGTCCCACGCACTTTCTATAAAACACTTCAACAATTACAGAGATGTCGAAAAATTGTTCAACTCAAAATATATACAGTTCCTCTGGGAGGGCATCCACAAGTTGCCAGAGAGATGGAAAAACTGTGCAGGTAGCGATGGCGCATACGTTGAATAAACCATTTTTTACCCTTCTCCCAAAATTCCGTACGTTTCTCCTAAATTAAACGTGCTTTTATTAAAAAAAATAGAAAGAATTATTAACCGCGACACCTGGTATACATATCGCCAAATTGAAATAATGCACCAGCAAGTTCCACGCGTTGATTGGCTTGTGTTAGAACTCGAGCGATTTGCAATAGTTAATAAAAAGCATCGGTTTTGCCCCTAAAACAATACGGCGCATCGATTGCCCACCCGATTTTGGCAGTAATGCCTCGTATCTACTATTTTTTTCAACTATTCGCAACACCAATAGTGAGTGCTCCGTATATTAATTGTTTTATAGTGGATAAATGCGATGTAAGTATATTATTTTCCTATAAATAATTTCCTTATTGTCTTATTTGTATCTGAGTAATGGAAGGTTGAATGTATTCTTTGGTAAGTGCATAATTTAGACCTTATAAGTTATGAAACGTAGTTCCGCGATTTTAGTATCAGTAAGTTTGCTACTAATCGGTCATTTACGCGGTATTGCAATAACAATATTAAATTATTATTTGTTCACCTTCTCAATATTCCTAATAGGATAGGTACAAGTAATTTTTTTTTTATCTCTTTAGGTGCCTACGCGTCAAGGTTGAGTACTCCTCAAGGATATCCTAATAACGATGCAAGGCGATGAGAGTTCATTGCGTTTTTTGCAAAATGCAGATATCAGTAATGATGTCATTACTCTTCGGAAGTTGTGCGAAAGGCGAAAAATATTGTTACAAAATAAACAGCGTTTATTGAACAAACTTACTAATCAAGATTAGCCAAAGTTAACAGCAGTCTCCTCGCCTTTGTTAGAAGAAGTGGAACAAGAACCTCCACATGATGATTTTATCAATTTGACATCCGAGTTTAAACACTTCCAACAGTTTTTGAGCCTTTGCTAATATCTATTAAAGATGATGTCGCTAATAAAGACGCTAATGTTTTAATACAGCATCATAATAATGATGACTTTTCTTCAAATGCTGATGATTCATCTTTTGTCGCACTTTCTGAGATAACAAATGTACAGCCTTTATCACCAAAGAACATTGAAAGGTTTCCAGAAAGAGATATAGAGGAAAGCATTAAAAAGGATAAACTGAGAAAACGAAAACGAAATCCTAATAATTGAAAACAGCAAAAAATAAGCGACGGAGGATGTTGGGTGGGGAATACGTTGGATTTAAAAAAAGTAGGTACTAAATATGTGCAAGACGAATCAAACCACCACAAGAAAATGGGCCCATTGTGTATGTCAAAGATATGTTTCAGCGGAAAGACTATGTTTTGTTCCAAACTGACAGAAGTTAGATCTACAATTTTGAAGCATATTGTGGAATGAATTGGCAAGAAAAGAAAATGTAAGTGTCTTTAATGATTGATAAGAAATCTACTGTGAGGAAAACTAAAGGCTCAACATCAAGAAGGAGTGATACCAAAGTTTATTATTTAAAAATAAATGATAAAAAAGAAAGTCTGTTTAAAAACATTCATTGAAACATTGGGTATTAAAGAGTGGACCATACGATATTGGCTGGGGAGAAGACAGAAAATTTGGGAGAAACATCTAAATCAAGAGATGATAGCCGAGTTAACGCATCCAAAAAAGACTTGATCAAAAAATATCTGAACGCATTACCAAAACTGCCGTCACATTACTACAGAGAATCCACTTCGAAACTGTACTTGGGGCCCATAATTCAAACAAAATCCCAATTGTATCGACAATTATTATGTAAATTATTGTACAATTATGTAAATTATTCATAGTCGCGAAATGAACCTGCAGTATCTAGAAAACTACCTGAAGACGTTCTATTGGAAGATAATATTGATATATTTCAACCTAAAGAAGATGCGTGTGATACTTGCAGCGCCCGCGAAGTGGGAAATTTATCAGATTTGGAGTACAATAAATACATTGAATTAAATAAAGGGCATGGCTAGAAAAGAAAAAAATACCTATAAAGAAGCGGCGAGAAAAGGGACTATACATGCAATAGCAGCAGATCTTCAGGCTGTAAAACTGTACCCTTTTTTGAATGCCAGCGCACTATACTGCAAAACTAAACTTGCAGTGCACAATTTTTCTGTTTACAATCTGGGAAATAACAGAGCCACGTGTTATTGGTTTGTTGAGACGGCATGTGATTTAAAATCCACAACGTACGCTTTATTTTTCGTGGATTATGTGACCAAATTACTAGATGATGGCTCTAAAGATGTTATCTTTACTGACGGATGTACGGCACAAAATAGAAATAATGTTGTGTCTAATGCACTTATATGATTGCCAATGTCCAAAAACGTTACAATAACACAGAAATACTTAGAAAAAGGCCAACACAAATGGAAGTCGATTCAGTTCACTCAGTGATAGAAAGTTGAAGAATCGCGAAATCTTTTGGCGTTCACAATACTTACAAAAGAAGTCAGGAGTGTTCCGTATCCATACGAAGTACTTACGCCTGACTATACCTTTTTCAAAGACTTTGCTGTTAAAGACTATCTGATCTACGAATCGATCAGACCATGACGCGGAGCTGGTGATCATTGTGTGGTTGATATTAGAGCTCAGAGATATAATCCTAACGACATAATTGATTACAACCTCCCTTCTCACATGATTTTACTCATTTACCTCGAAGGCGAAATAAGTTATTGTCTTTAATTGACAGCGTGGACTCAATTTATGACTCAAGACAAGTAATATTGAAGACAAAATATGATCATTTACAAGGAGCTTAAGAGCGTCATACCAAGTGATTGCCATGATTTCTACAATAATTTACCATACAATTAATAATGTTATGATAATATTTGACATGATGTGATTATTATGACTGATTTGATAAATTTCTTTATTAATATGAGAACCAAAAGGTTATTAAGGAATAGTATAATATTGCGGTGTTAATTATTACTGTAACATTTTGTAAACCCTTGATCTCAGGACAAGAAACTAGTTTTCCTTTTATTGTGTTAACTAAACTGTATTGAGTTACACTTTATACTTAAATTATAGGTATAGTAAGTCAATAATTATACTTATTATTGTGTTACTATTTGTTTTTTGATATTCCCATTTTCTGTTGATCAATATCTGATATAGGTACCTACCTATACCAAGGAGAACTTTATGTGTGACATTATTTGTAATACTTTTTATTTATTAATTTCCTAAGCAGAGGTTTATGATTAAGAGTTTGTTTCTGTTCATTTTTATAATAAATAAAAGTACTATTTAAAACGCGATGTTTTTTTTAATTCCGCGTGTGTACTGCATTTAAGCACACATTGTGACTTCTCACGCAATCTAAAAGTGCTGTCGGTAAAGTCATATGACATACTTGTAAAAAAGGGTATAGAAAACTAGCAATTAAGTTCAGTAAGAAACATATTTTCAGATTGCTAAGTTATTAAGGTAATAAGTATAGTGCCCTGGCAATTAAGTTCAGTAAGAAACATATTTTCAGATGGCCAAGTTATTACATTTCTCCTGTAAAATCAAGTAAACGCTTATACGCGGTATTTACAAAGTGCTCTTCCGCGGTATTGCACTATTACCAACGATATGATATACTTTAACTGGTATACATTTAAGCTTCTGTATATATTGCAAAAAATATGGCAAACATTAAAAAGATGGGATTTTCTTTTTTAAAAAGAACTTTTATTCAAATATTAATACACTTTTACAGGACTAATTATTATAAATGAATAATGTACTTCTTAACGAAACGGAGACAAGATTTATATTCATTTCTGAATAGGTCAATTCTATAGTGTTGTGTCTATATGTCTGTCTCTCTGTTCATGTTCATCCTATTTATGCTTGAACTGCTGATAACGCTGCATTCTGGTTACATTTCAGCCGCATTCTAAGGTTGGCTGAATAATTCCTTTTTACTATCACATTCCATGTTTTTATAACTGATAAGCTATTATCAGCAACATAACTCAAAGTAAACAATTAAAAGAAAATGTTTTTATCATATTGTTAGATATTTTTTGTACGCTACATAGAGAAGCAGTATACTTGTGTTCATATCCCATGCCGTTTCAAGCATTCATATGAGTTTGAAAAGAAACGCGTTATTTATAAGAAAAAATCAGGTTTAAATTTTCGCGAAATAGCCAGCCAGTTGGATATCGTTGCTTCTACCGTTATCAGGACATGGATAATTTGGCTTAAGGATTAATGTTATGCATGTTTACGAGGTTCTGGTCGTTTCAGGAGTTTCCACGGACATGTCGAACTCCATTTTAGCTTTCTTACTATACGAAATCGTCATGAAAATATCCAGCAAGTGGACGATTCTTTTGTTGCAACTATAGGTAGTTCTGTTTCGAGGATGACTTTATCGCCATTTATTTGAATAAGAGATGCGCGCTTATTGTCTTTATTGGATGTTTTCTCTTACAGCGCAGCTCTTAGAGTGGTGTCAAACTAGAATTGAATGGGTCAGAGAATAGAAATATTAAACTTCAATAAATTTACCACTAAAACCAAATCACTTTTTTTTAACTGCTCGACGAAAAAAAAGTGATTTGGTGTTTAGTGGTAAATCTATTCAAGTTTAGTATTTCACACCAAAGGTTCCGATAGAAGAATTGAATAGAAATATGTTTGCTTTGGTATAGATTTTGTTTAGATGGTCATGATGGATGTAGAAAGTTCAAACGTTTTTGGGGTGAAAGTTGAATTGTTTGGAGGATTAAATGCTTAGGAAGCAGGTTACCCCTAGTAATCATGAGAAAGAAAGTGCAGCCCGTTATGTAATCGAAGGATTGTAACTGATTGTTAGGCCGTATCTCCATCCTGTAATGTTAATTCCTTGTTGTTCAGTGTCAGATTTTGCAATAACGTAATTTAATGAACCTGAAACAAAACAGTGGCAATAATTTGTATATAACTCGCTAGAATTTATTTGGTATTAAATAAGATATATTTCCCTATTTTTTAAATAAAACTGAACAAACTTGGGTGCCGACCAACCTAATATAAAGGTTTATATTTTCCAGTAAAAAAGAATCAGGATCTACATCCGACCATTCTCACGACTGTGGTTACTCGTCAGAAAACAACAACGGTTGTTGCGAAACAGGTAACGTGGTGTTTTTGCCATTACGGTAAGCCTGAGCTGAATATTAAAAAAAAAGTTTCCGTAGGTTCTCTAGTCTCAAGTTTGTCCAGTTCTCCGGAAGGTTCGGAACTGGCCTGTTCGGAGTCTTGTTGCCAGTCCAAAGAATCTACAGACTTCGGAAGTCAGTGTCGATTAACGTGCGGCGGAGGACTCAGTTTACAAGAAATGCTTGAGGTATTTTGAATTTTTTTTCTTACTATCTTATAAAAGTATCGACCACAACGCTTAACGTTAAGCACCACAAGCACCGCACCGCAACGTTAAGCACCACAAGCTTAACTTCAGTTATAGCGAACTGATGCTCGACGCGGCACGGCTATATATATATATATATATATATATATATATATATATATATATATATATATATATATATATATATATATATATATATATATATATATTAGAATTATTAGGTTCTCCGGTAGAAGCGCGTTTTAGATTTGTAAAATCTCGACGTTTCGGCTTCCACTTTCAAGCCATTTTCAAGAGAATCTAGTTGATTTACTCTGAGGCCTCAATCTACCCGAGAACCTAGTAATTCTAATATTACCCATCTCTAATGCAACAAACAACAACTCGCGGATCAATTAAATGTCACACGAGAAGCCGTCTCTATACGTTTGAAAGCCATGGGGAAGATTCCGAAGATGGGAAACTGGACTCTGCATGAAGTGAATGAAAGACAGCAGGAAAACCGAAAAACCACTTGCGAAATGCTGTTCTCCAGGTACAAAAGAAAGTAATTTCTCCATCGAATTGTTACTGGCGATGAAAAGTGGATGTATTTTCAGAATACTAAGCGTAAAAGATCATGGATAACTTCATGCGAACCATCAACTGTAAGGCCAAATTGCTATGGACGGAAGACAATGCTCTGTGTTTGGTGGGATCAGAAGAGTGTGATCTATTATGAGCTGCTAAAACCTGGAGAAATCGTTAATACTGAACGCTACTGACAACATATGATCGATTTGAATCAAGCTTTGCCTGAAAAACGACCAGAATATCAAAAAAAGCAACACAAAGGGATTTTGCTTCCTGATAATGTACCATCACACATAGCAAAACTGACCAAGGAAATGATTGAGGGGGAAATACTTTCTCATGCGGCTTACTCATCGTACTTGGCTCCATTCTATTACTACTTATTTACATCGATGGGCACGCACTTGCTGAGGAGCGCTTCACTTCTTACGAAAATGGCTCGATGACTGGTTTGCCTCAAAAGAGTAAAAGTTTTTTTGCCGTGGCATCCACAAATTGTCAGACAGGTGGAAAAAATGTTTAGTTAGCGATGGGCAATACTTCGAATAAAATATTTTTTATCATTTTCGTACAATAAACGTGTATTTTCTATACAAAAATGCCGGTTTCATATTTACATAGTTGGTATAAACAATTTACCACCAATAATAAATATGGATGACAGTGAAGATCATGATATGAATTTTGTTTCAATTAAAAGTCAAGAATGGAAAAGTAATAGGCTAATAGTATTGAAAAATGCTTTTGGATTTGGTGGAACAAATACTAGTTTATGTTTCTTTCTTTAGGGACAACACTTAATAACATAATTTAGATAGCTAGAGACGGAGATGTAAACAGTTGGAAAATGATGGCTAGGAACAGAAGGAAGTTGGTCTAAAGAGTTTACGTCTCCTAATAGTCCAGATATGAATCTGTTGGGTTATTAACAAGAGAATCGAAGTAATTATTCTGGCTATATATTGAGTTAATTTACTTCCGAGTATTTTCTGTCTTCTTCTTCTCGTGGTGCAACAGCCTATCAGTAAGCCTTGACCTCCTTCAATTTTCGCCTCGGTCAAGATCGATCTCCAGCAATCCAATTTTTGATGTACAATAGTTCTTCATGATCTTGATGATATGTAAAGGGATTTTTTGTAATTACAGTTAATAAATCGTTTTTCTATTCAAAAATGAAAACTAAATGTGTTAATATCTTTTTGATAATTTTGCCTGTTAGAGAAATTTTGCCGTGGTATTAAATAAAAACTTTATAATAAGTTTTCAAGTTGTTTCAGTTTTAATAATCTCATGATAATCAAACGCGCGTCAAGAGGAAAGCTTGTTATAAAGTTTATATGTTGATAATATGATTGATGGAACAAGAACAAAACGTTTAATACTTACTACCGATTTAAACAGATTATACATTTTCAGGTACATAGCGAGGATGATGAAGAGTGTTACATAACGGCAGAGGAGGTAAGAGAGTTTAAAAGCAGGAGCCGACAAGTATACGAAAAAAGGCAGGAACTGAGGGAGATGCTGCAGAAGAGGTTCGCGCAGTTTTGCGTGAACGGGCCTCTCACCATGCCCGGCCTGTTGGTGCAAACGAAATACGCTTCAAATTAACAGGTGGCTTAGTCCCCTCATAGTACACAACAAAGACACTGGATTATTTGTTTTTTCTTTGTCGATCCATACTCAATAGTTTCTCCAATTTCTCTTAAAATTGTTTATTTATATATTTTTTTTATATATTTTAAAATTTTTCCGTGCTACTAAAAGAAAAAAATCTGTAACCGGAAGGAAAGAAACTTGTGTTCTATGTGTTTGTTGCATTCCATACTGGGTTTATATTGTTACGAAAATAGAACTTGTTTTTTTTTGTATTTTAGGCCAGAGCACTTGTACTCTTGTCTCTGGGGTCGTTCTATATAAGTCATAAATAAAAATTATTGAACTAAATATATATTTCTTTTTCATTTATTTTGCCAAATATACAGAAAAACTTTAAATTTTTTTAATTGAATTATGCAATATTTTCAGTTTTCACAAACAGATGGTTCTAGTTGAATTTTTAAGTGTGTGTGATTACTCAAAATGTCAAGACGGGATTCTGTTTCAAAAACAGTAATTTTTTTTTAGAATTTGCACCTCTTAACACAACCAGTTATGTTGTTCTTTAGTGTGATAATAATAAAACCAAATGATTTATTTATAGGAAAAATATCTTTATTCTACAGTTTTTAATAGTATAAAGAAATAATAACTTATTTCTAGATATCTTGCAAAAAAATGGCATCACAGTCATATAAACTGAACAAAACATAAACTAGCATTTGTCCCACCAAATCCAAAGGCATTTTTCAACGCTATACGCTTATTACTTTTCCATTCTTGACTTTTAATTGGTACAAAATTTATATCATGATCTTCACTGTCCTCCAAATTTATTGTTGGTGGTAAAATTCCTTCCTCAATTGCTTTCACTGTAAAAACTGACTCCAAATTTCCTGCAGCACCTAGTAAATGCCCATGTGCCCCCTTTGTTGATGATACTGCTATATTTTCAATGTTATTGCCAAATAACTTCCTAATAGCCCTAATTTCAATACCATCTCCCATTGGTGTTGATGTGGCATGGGCATTTACGTATGTTACAGCTTCAACATTAATTTTAGCATCATCCACCGCGCGTTTCATAGCTAGAAAGGCCCCAGTTCCATCAGCACTAGGAGAAGTTAAATGAGATGCATCTCCTGAAAGACCATAACCTAACACTTCGGCATAAATATGAGCATTTCTATTCTTAGCATGTTCTAGTTCTTCTAAAACAAGTATGGCACTACCCTCACCCATAACAAATCCTTCTCGCAGCTTATCAAATGGTCTGGATGCTTTTTCAGGGCTATCATTGAAACTGGTACTTAATGCTCTCAGTCTACAGAAAGCTGCTATAGATAATGGTGAGATACAAGCCTCTGTTCCACCACAAACCATAAGATCTGCGTAATTTTCGCGAATAAATCGAAAGGAGTCTCCTATTGCGTGAGCTCCAGTGGCGCAGGCTGTGGAAACTGAATGATTTGGCCCCCTAAAACCATATTTGATACTTATTTGGCCTCCAGCCATATTAGGTAGTATTCTTGGGACAAAGAATGGACTTATATGGTGATATCCTTTTTTAAGTCCTTCATAGGTTGAACAGATATCTTGTAAATCTACCATGCCCATTCCTACTGCTACTCCTGTTTTGAGTTTGTCCTCCTCGGTAGAATTTAGTAGATTTGCATCTGCTAAGGCTTCTTTAGCAGCTAGAAGAGCAAAACCGGTAGCTGGTGCCATGGATTTCAACTCGCTTTTAGAAAAATGGTTGGAAAGTTGAAATTTGTGCCCATTCTCCTTAATAACACCGGCTACTTTGCAGGGCAAACTATCATATTCGGGAGCATCTAATTTTGATATACCGCTACATCCTGATATAACAGCTTTCCAAGAGTCCCTCAAGTTCGTTCCCAAGGGACTTAAAACTCCTAATCCAGTTATTACTACTCGTCTTCGCATTTTTTTTATACATTCTTCCTTAATTCATATTTTTTTGCATTGCAAACATAACCCTATTTATATTTCTTCTTTTTCAATCTTTTACCCAAATATGATAAATAAATGAGCAGGTTTTCTAGTCATTTCGGATTTTAAGGAATTTATTAAATATAGTAACTATTATATTATGACTTCTTAATAATATTATATTCACCAATTAAAACCGACCTTGACTAAATATGTAGACAAGTTCATTGTATACAAATTTAACCCTACTTTAAGTTTCTTCTTTTACAGTAGTATTTTGTTATGAGATAATAAAATAAATGAGTGCATTTTCTGGTAATTTCGGATTTTGAATAAATTCATTAAATATAATAACTATTATGATTTCATAATGTATTATATTTGACACCTGGAATAGACTTTGATTGAATATATAGACAAGTTCATCGTATTCAAATGTCAGATCGAAGTGTCAAAGATACGCGAAATCTAAGATAGTTCGTTTTGGTCGTTTGTTGGCAAAACGATGCGGTTGTAAGATGATGGGCGATCAGTTTCGGAAAGTAGAACAATATTCGCCAAAATCGTCTCCAAGAGGGGCCAGGTCCCCCGTTGTTTCTAGACAAGATTCATCCGGAACCCTCAAAACGACCATCTTGCTAGGAAAGAATCCCTCCATAGTCCCTAGCGGACCATTTTACCTTTTAAAAGAGCCACCAGGTATATTTCGCGCATATTTATACCGCCGTTATTTACAGTTTGTTTATGATATTTATAGGAGAATCAGAAATTACTGGTGCTACAAATTTAATGGCCTACTATGGACTTGAACATTCATATAGTAAATTTAGTGGAAAAAAATTGAAGGAACAATTATCTTCATTCCTTCCTACACTACCTGGAGTTATTGGTATAAAGAAATATTAGTCAAAATGTATTAAGGCTTACAGTTGATCATTGTAGATTCACCAGGACAGGCTGATAATAGTTCACTTCGGAGTGTTATAGAAAAACCACCTGTTGGTGGAAAAGATCTGTTACCCTTAACTAGTGCTCAGTTAGAAGGATTTAGGTTACACCCTGGTCCAGTAAGTATAATTATAGGTGTTTCCTTTTTTGTTGTTTAAGTGTATGTTTTCATCATAGTTGCCAGAGCAATATCGTTATACCAATGCCACACCAATAAAGAAACATAAAAACAAACACAAAAAGCATAAACATAAAGAAGGTGGTCCCCCTTCAGCAGAAACAACAATAACAGATGCAAGTGGAGATACCCATGAAAAGAAACACAAAAAACAGAAAAGACATGACGAAGATAAAGAGAGAAAGAAACGAAAAAAGGAGAAGAAAAGGAAGAAACAAAAGCATAGTCCAGAACATAGTGGTGGTTTGACTCCTAGTCAACATTCTAGTTAAGAGTGACAAGGACTTAAGTGAGAGTGATGCGTGAGTGGATGCAGTTTTGTTACTTTAGATTAAAATCAGGACTAAAGTGTACATTTGGAGTGTCTTAAAGTAACAGAACCAAAAAACAAATTAAATTTAGATCTCTGTTAAATTTACTTCCTTAAAAATATCTGTAATATATTAAGTTTTAAGAAATATTGTATTAAGTTTTTTTTAATTAAATTTTCCATCATAAGATGTTCTAATATTTATTTTGTTCATATATAGTATAAAAAGAAACATACATTAATTTTATTGAACCCATATGTACAAAATTTATATTATTAATTTAGTAAATGATAAAAAATAGATCATTTTTTTAAATAAAAATTTTAATGCCTTCGTGTTCTTTGTTTGGTTAGTTTTTAATTATTATATGTGTGCCTGTAGAAAATATATTTTCATTTCTACGTGAAAAAATGGATAATCAATGATAATAAAATTGAAATTATGATGGTATTTACTTATTTAGGAAACAAATTAGACGAAAGCAACAAAATCATAGAAGATGTCTTATGATTATATACCCTTCATAATTTGAAGGGTAATAAAAATACTTAGTTAAGTTATACAAAGGAACACGAAAGTTATGGTTGGCTGCGAGATGTGAACCCTTACGAAAAAAAAAAGAAAAGAGAGCGTCTTTTCTGTTTCTGTGACGGTCCACATTTAGTATTTGAAAGAATACTCTGAAGAATTACTGGTGATATGAATATTAAAGGAAATGAAGGATCTGGATATTGTAGACTAGTGGGGATTCAGCGACTTACAGGGGCGCGACATGCTAGAAAACCGAATACCACAGATATTTATGGCGCGATGAGAGGGGGAGGGGGGTAACAAAAAGAGAGGTGGACTATAGACACAATAACAGTGGCAGGACAACGTAAGAAAAGATATTGGAGAACTACTGTAAATCAAATACTAACAAGGGGCTCATCTGGATGAAGGCAAACGTAGACTCATTAACGGATTATAACACCACAAGGAGAAAAAAAGACCTTAGTGGGAGTGATGGATGTGATTCTTGTTTTATATGAAGATCAGTACCAATGAGAAAATTTACTATTTTAGAATAATAGAATCAAAAAACCACTTAAATTTACACCATTAAGGAATATATTAAGTCCCTTTTAACTAAAATTTTGATAAAATATGTGGTAGCTATTTATTTTGTTCAAATAGTATAAAAAAACTACAGAGAATTAATTTAATTGAGCCCATATATACATAATAATAATTTTCTAAATGCAAAAAAATATGTGCAGCATTATTTGTAAAATATTGGAATGCTTATGCTTGATCTTTTGGTGGTTCAGAATAACTCTCATAGCTCACATCACTGTTGCCAAACATATGATTGTATTTGTATAAGAATTCTGCATTTTCTTCTTCGCCTTCTCCTTTTTTTTCGACGTTCTTTGAGTTTTTATTTACCTGTAAAAAAATTTACTTAATGTGTATAGATTAACAATGTACATACTATCAAAACCTTTTCTTCACTATTTAGTGTCCCGTTTCTGAAATGAGCTTGTCGATGTTTTTTCAATGCAGAAGTGGAAATAAAGCCTTTCTTACATTCCGGACATTTGTTGGGGCGCTCTCCTGTATGTGTCATTTCGTGTCCTTTTAGCGCGCTGGAATAAGTGAAAGCTTTCTGACAATATCGACATTGCCACTTTTTGATTCCTGCAATATTACTTTTATATATACAGATGTCTTTGTGTTTTCTTGACTGGATACCTAAGTGTACGTTTAAATGGGTCTTCCGATGAATCCAGGTTTTAAACGCTTTCTGGCAGACGTGACATTTGTAGGGCCTTTCGTTTGTGTGAACTCTCTCATGGTTGTCCAGTCTCTGCTTCATTTTGAACACTTTTGGACAGTAACTGCACTCAAACTCTCCTAAAACATCAATCCGTGTGCAAAGTTAGACTGAGAACTTTTCACACTCTCCCTTATTAACTAGTAGATCAAATGTACGGATATGTGCGATGCTGTAAATTTTACAAGACCATTATTTGAGATAGAATAATGGACGTGTACACAAAACTGTGAAATTAAGACTGTTTTAATTACCTTTCTCGTTCCGTAATTTTGCCGACTTGCCATACTGAACGAAATAGTTTTTGTTCCAGCCGGGCGCATCGTGATTTTTTAAATGTATCCTAAAGTTTTCTTCTCGTATAAACTCCGAGGAGCATTTTGGGCATTCAAACAGTTGATGATTTTGTTCCTGAATGTGCACCTGAAATTCCTTCTCCAAAGCAAAAGATTCATTACATCTACAAAACCGATATATAACATCTGACAACGGACAACTTTCGAATACAAATACTTTTTACAAACATAATTGTGCCCTTTATGTTTAGCCCTGTGCACGGCGATAGCATATTTGTGGAATATTTTTAACTCCCGACCACAAGCCTCACAAAAGAAGTTCTTTTTTTGATTTTTGGTTTTAACTTCTTGACCCTCATGAAACTTCTTTATGTGCAATTGAAGATTTCTGTTTGTTGTGTAACCTTCAATCATTTAAAATAGAAATAGAGATACGAAACGTTATATATTTTGTGAAATGCGAGGTGTGTACATAAAGTAATGAGACCCCTTGCCCCTTTGGAGTGCAGACAGGTTAACATCTGATGTGTCCTCGGTGCGAGTTTGACCTCTCTAAAGTCACTTAGTGTGAGGGAAACTTTTGCAAAACTTCAGCAGGCCCACAACAACAGTGTTTTATCAAGGGCTGTGCTTTAAAGTATTATCAGAAGACTGATTGAAGATTAACCTCGCATCGGAAGACCCTTCATCTGCAAGTGATGAAAATAATACGAAAGTTATTTGGTGTTTAGTGTTTCACACATAAAGTTCCAATAGAAACACTGATCATAAGTTAGAAAATTATTGAAAAAATCTTCGACTTTTCAAAAGGATCAGAAGAAAAATAAATTCATGGTAATACCGTTTGATGCCCAATTAACACGAGGGTTAGATAAAATTTTGAAAAAAAGTGGACATTAAGGTTATGTACAAACCATATAATAAATTAAGAGAAATCCTGGGTAATCTAAAGGATACAGTAGATCAACATGAAAAATCTACGAAATTAGTTGTCAAGATTGTGATGGAAGGTATATTGGGTAAAAATATTAAAGAGATATTAACGAGATTTAAAGAACACATTGCCCACATTAGATATGGGAGAAATGAAAAATCTTGTGTTGCCCAACATGCAATCGAACATGACCACAATATAGATATTAGAAATTTAAGACTGGTAAAAAGCGTAAATAACAACAGGGCTATGAATGCATATAAAAGCATTGAAATAGAAAAATGTAAGAAAATTATGAACTGGGATAAAGAACCTATTATGTCCAATTAACTTTTTCAATTATTAATGTAAGGCTCAGTAAACTTTAAGGTTCATGATTTTTACATGCTTCAGTAGGTACGGTTATCATATAAATAGAACATAGTTTAGTTTTAGAAGCGAAACATGCGTCAAGAAATTTTAAAAGGTGAATTTGGTGTTTAGTGGTAAATTTCTTTGAGTTCACTGATCAGTGATGAAAATATCCACAGAATCCTGAATCTTATTCATTCTTATGGTCGATTGAAGATCAGAATAATCGGGGAAGAGTTGTATTTGATTCACAGAACCGTTCATCAGATTTTGGCCAATGAATTGGGGATGAAGAAAATCTCAGCGAAAATTATTTCGAAAAACTTTTCACATTACAACAAGAAGGAAATAAATCTTGACTTTTTGGGAACCACCATTTCCTAGATGAGTCTTGAAATTTTGAATACGATCCGGAAACGAGGCATCAGAGCCAGGAACGCTTTTTTTAATACGAGTTTTTGGCAAGTAAAAACATCATTGTGGGTCCGCAGTCCTCCTTATTGCCCAGACTTCGTCCTTTTCCAAGAATGAAAAGACCCCATTTTGGGACATTAGAGAACTACTATGAAGAATGTACAAACCGTCTCCAGCACGGTGTCGTTTCCCAAGGCAACTACTTTTAAACACAATGTAGAGTTGTAACTTCAATTGAATAAAAAATTATAAAAATCAATATCTTCTTTATTTACACACCTGGTACAAGATTTTTAAATAAAAAGTTTCTTATTATTGATTGATTTGTCTGTTACTTTGTGATACTTCATTTTTAAACTGAATAAAACAAATTTTTTACTTTGTAATCACTTGTATCACTTTTATAAAAGTGATAGATAACAAAGTAAAAAATTTGTTTTATTCGGTTTAAAAAGTTTCTTATCTTTTCTTTTATAGTGTTGTATTAAAGACTTTTTTTTGATCAGCCAGTGTACTTACTCTGTCCACAAGTATCACATAAAAACCGAACATTGTTGTGGAAAGCCAAAATATGCCTCTTGATATTTTGTCTATTTACAAATTCTTTTGAGCATTCTGGACATTTGAATTTTTTGTTCTCCAACAAAGGATTAAGATGTTTCTTTCTTCGATGTTCATATAGGGCTTTTCTATTTTTAAATCTACAAGAAACTTGTACCGTAACAAAAAAATTATTTCCTTATGTACAAACTACAAGACATACTGTTCATCACACACAACACACTTTGTATTGTGTTCTTCTGATTTGTAGTGATACATGAGTTCATCTGTAGTTTTAAAACTAACCAGGCACAATCGACAACATTTTAATTTTCCATGTTTTACCATCATATGGTATAATACACCATAAGAATGTCCAAATTTCTGCTCACATATAATACAGTTAAAATTAGAACTATGCCACTCCTGAAAATAAAAATGTTTAAAGCCTTAATCATAACTTGTCCATATCATATATATTCACTTTATAATGTGCCTCAATTTCCTCATACTTGATACAACCAAAATTTCCACACTGATTACAATTAAACTTTGACCTATTCTTAGGTTTTCTATCTTTTTTTCCTCTGCCTCTTTTCTGACATTCTCTAGAATTAACACAACTAGTATTATAGTCTAAGTTACAAAGTTTTACAAACCTTTCAAATAAATGTACCCCTAATTTTAAATTATCACCTTCAAGGTTTTCTTCAGGATCATTTTGCGTCAATAGTCCTGTAGCACATTCTTTAGAATGCTCCATCAATTTTAATTTATCATCTGTTTCGAAAGAACATTTTAAACATTTCAATTTTGACCAATCTACATGATGAATTTTAGTTAAATGCTTTTTTGGATGTCTAAAGAAAATTCAAATAAACATATCAAATATTATTATTTTATTAAAAGTACTTTGCTTCTTTCTGGCAAAGGAGACATATTCCTGCTGTAAATGGATAATCCAGCAGAGGCTCCTGATCATTCACTCTGTTAACACTGTTATTTTCTTCTAAAACATTCCATTTCTTCAAAATGTTCTTGGCCTCTTCTGCATTAATATTAAATTTCTCTAATATTGAAACATCATCATCCGATGATTGACTATCTGTTACATTGCTTCAAAATATAAGAAATTATAGAATAAAACTTCGAATTCGCGACATATTCAATCACCTGTCATTTAAAAAAGCATCATCATCTTCATTTCTCTCATCTTTAGATATTGACTTATCATTTTCTTTTGTTGATTCTAAATTCTCTAATCCAATTTTATCTAAAGCTTTTTGTAATACAATATCAGCCCAATCAAGTAATTTAAGAAATTTATGTGTTTCCAATAATTGGGTAATACAGCTAGTACACATTTTTGCTGGTACTCTTAAATCTATCTACAAACCGATTGAAATGTACACTTTGATTTATATGTCACGGGCAGAAGTTTTTCTGTGACCATGACCACGGTCAGATATGTCCAGAACAATCTGATGGAGTGGCTGATAGCCTGGATAATTAAGATAAATGTCGCAGATAGTAAAAGACACAGGCAATATATGAAACCCAAAGAATAAAAAATTAGCGATCAACCTCAAGTTAGTCCCGATTAAATCAACAGCAGGAATCGTTATTATATACGGATCGATCGCATGGGGCTATGCTGCAAAATCCTACCTAAAAGCCTTAGAGGACTTTGAAAATAAGCTCATAAGAGCAGCAATAGGCGCTTCGTCCACCCCAATCAAGGGCTATGAAGACTGATGGAGTACCCTCCAGAAAAAATTCGTAGATAAGGGTGGAAGGAGACACCAAAGACCTAAACTGCAACTGTTGGATGTTTAGGCAAAGAAAGAAGACAAGTAAATGAAGTGATCAGGTATTCAGTAAGCACAGTAAGTATTTATATTCGACAACCAAAAGAACTTCAATGTTAAAGATGAGATAAACAATTTAAAGTGACCTAGCCATGGAAACCTTATCCAATCTATCAGATGTGTAGTTTCAGAGTTATTTTAAGTAACCTCGGCTGGTTTGGAGGGTGCGAAGCGAATGATCCAAATATAAACAATGGCCATATACAGTGTTTTTCTGTATTTACCTGTTTCTTGGTTATATTCTCATAACATTTGATAGCATCTATGTCTTCAATCATAGTTTCTTTCATCACGTTTAAATTCTCGTTTTGCAAACAACCCCTGCATGCAGAATATATATCTAAACATTCTAAAAAATAAACCTGTTTATTTTGTAACGTTTTTTATTTGAAAGTTAACTAACTCTTTTTGTTGTTTATATCTGTAATTTCTAATGGATAATTTAATACAGTTTCTGTATTCATTTTGAGTTAGACATGCAACGCATAACTAAGCGTTATTTATTGGGAAATCGTATGCAATCAAATATAACTAATCGTCTTATGAATTTAAGTAATGTTTTTTTTTTAAATATGAATACAGAAAATTAAGCAGCTGTCAATGTAACAAGTGTCACATAAAATGTATGTGTTTGAGTGGTTTATTGCCCGATTACATTAAAACGATGAATGAACTTGCAGCAGTGTTGCCACGTTTAGATAAATGATATATCTCCCAAAATATTTTACAAATTATTTTAACTAGTATATTCATGAAACTTTTTATTTTTAATGGTTTAACAAGTCGTATGTATATAGAAAAATAATAAAAACCAGTGTTACCATATTAACACTTATGTTTATAGAGTTTATAAATTTAAATTAATTAAATTTTATCAAATTATTTATAAATTTAGCAGTATAATAAATGAATCCATTATTATCAAGATAATAGAGTTATGTTTACATTAAGATATTTTATTGGTGGATTATTTGTTTGTCTTTGTTTTTGACAAGTCGATCAGCTGAGAAGATTTTGATCTTTTAACTATACCAAAACATTTGTTTTAATTTTAATTTCTAAAAACCCTTCATATCTTTTGTATACGTTCTTATCTTAAATAAACCCTGCTGTAGAGTGTTATTTATTGTAGCAATCGATGTTGGGGGTGTAGTTGTTATTTCCTAATAAATGAGTGGATTTGGAGTTGTGGTTGTTTTTAGAACTTATTATCTCTAACACACATAAATATGTTTGTCAAACCTGAAGAGGTCTTGATAGCAAATGCATTTTGGTAGGTTTCGTGATATTGTTTTTATGAACACATTTAAACAGCTGTAATTGTAGGGAAACTGAAGAAAGTTCGATATATTTTGTGTTACAACATAGAAAAGGACATGGGACTGTCAAAGGATTTTCATCTCTTTTGGTCGGAACAATGGACAGTATCTTTGATACCAAACCTGCACCTTACAGGATATTGCACCAAACTCCCAATTCACAAGTATATTATTGTATGTATACCAATTTATTTTTTCAAGTTTTGAATAGTAGCTTTAAAATGCCTATGTTAACAGTGATTGCATGTGCTATGACAAGACACGAAATAGTAAATGATTGGGAATGGTTGTTTGCAAATGTTAGTGGAACATTACATTCTTTTGAAACAGAGGAAGACATAACAAATTTTGTTATGTGCAAAATTGAGTCTGTTATAGCAGCAAACCAGGAAATGGGTGCAGAGGGTAACCTATAAATTTAAAACAAAATGAATATAGTTTTATATCTGTTTATTCTTCAGATGAAGATTCCAAATCATTTAAAGTGATATCTGATAAATTTCAAAGATTGTTCGCTCTGCCAAAAGATGAAAAACTGGTAAATTATTATTCCTGTAGGTGAGTACACAATATTATCATATCAATAGAGCATATCTGCTGAGTTTTTTTAAATATATATTTCTGACCTAGTTTCAAACTGATTTTGATATCCATAAATTTTGTAAATAACATAAGTTAATTCTGTTGTACTAATTTATTTATCAATTACTTTTAATATGTAAACAAGTGTATTTTCTTTGTAGTTACTGGAAAGGAAAGTTACCAAGACAAGGATGGATGTACATGTCCATAAACTATTGTTGTTTTTATGCATTTATCTTAGGAATGGATACAAAAGTTTGTATAAGGTCTGTCAGGTTATTTTATTATATATTATATTTTTTATATATAGACTGGTTAAAGAAAAAAAGATTCAAGCAAATTCAAAAATATGTACCTTGTAACCAGTGTATTTCATTTGAATTTTAAGAATCAGAAACAGAAATTTTATTACAGGATGTCAATATTTAATTTTCGACCACAGGCCTCAAAATAAGTGGTTTTATTTAGTTTTGTTTTTTAAAATCTCTTCAGTTTATTGTATGATCTTTAACCATTTTAAAGATAAGTAAAAAAATTAATTTGTTTCGAGGTAGAACGGGACTTTCCATACCACCTTCGTAAATGAGTAATTCAAATGTATCCGAACCTGCAACAAACAAAATTTTTAATTTCATAATAATAATAATAATAATAATAATAATCTTTATTGTCTGACAGAATAAATCCATTTATGAGACAATTCACAAAAAAAATAACAAAGATAAAAAAGAAAATCAAGTCAAAAACAATGCTTATATAATAACAGACTTAGATAATAATAATAATAATAACCTTTATTGTTTGACAGAATAAATCCATTTGAGACAATTCATAAAAAAAAAGCAACAAAAAAAAAAGAAAACCAAGACAAAATCAATGCGTATATAACAGACTTAAATAAAGCTACAACAACGATCCCTACAATTTATTATCGATTATTGCAACAGCTTCAAGGCGACAAACCTCGTGAACCGATCTGCAGATACGTTATTAATGTCAACATCGCAGCACAGATCATTGAAGAGCTTCATGGCCTGAAACAGAGGTGTCCTGACCATGAAGTTGGTTCTAGCATAGGGTAAATGAAAAGTGGGGCAGGATCTGATACACCTCGAAGGCACATGGAAGCCCACCACAGATAGAAGTTCAGGGCAGTCAATGAGGGATCTACACAATTTATAGATGAACTGAAGAAGTAAATATTTTCGGCGACTAACTAACGATGATATTTGAAATTTCAACAGGAGACTATTCTGATCTATATGTCTCGTCGGATATCTTCCATCATGTCTGAATGCTAAAAACTTAGCGAATTTTCTCTGGACACCTTCTAGTTGCAATTTGTATCTGTTATACAAAGGGTTCCATACTACAGCACCATACTCCAACTTTGATCTCACATAACTGTGATACAGAGTTTTGAGTGTATTTATGTTCACGAAATCTGCCGAGTTCCGAAAGATGAATCCTAACATTCTCATTGCCTCACTCCGAATGTGGCTAATGTGAGATGAAAAAGACATTTTAGTATCAAAAACAACTCCCAAGTCCCTGAACATCCCGACCCTCTCAATAATTGCACCATTCAGGTTGTAATCAAAATGCGTGACATTCTGGATATTCGTAAATGACATGATATAACACTTGCCAAAATTCAGCGGCAAGTTGTTGATGTTGCACCATTCTTCAACAACCTCAATATCGTTCTGCAACATAAAGCAGTCAGCGTTGCTATTTATATTTCTATATAGTTTCAGATCATCTGCGTACATTAAAATATTGCTTGAAACATTTGTTACTATATCATTAATAAATAGTGCAAAAATAAGGGGAGCAAGATTACTGCCCTGTGGGGTCCCACTCGTGGCGGTAAATTGAGGTGATCTATAACCTCGTACCTCAAGGTAATGCACTCGATCGCTCAAATATGACTCAAATAATAGTATAAGTTTGGCACTGAATCCAAAATTTGCCAATTTATGCAGCAAGATGGAGTGATCCATTCGATCAAAGGCCTTAGAGAAGTCAGTGTAGACCGTATCGACCTGTCCACCATCATCCAAAGCCCGACCAACAAACTGAGCGAAGCAAGCCAAATTGCTAATCGTACTCCGACCAGCAAAAAATCCATGCTGCCTCGATGATATCACACTCTTAACTTGACTGAATATGCACGCATAAACGGACATCTCAAATACTTTAGCAAAAGGCGACAAAATCGACACAGGTCTGTAGTTTAAGATACTGCAACGATCGCCCTTCTTAAAGATCGGAACGATTCTTGCCTCCTTCCACACTTTTGGGAACACGCTGGTTGAAATTGCCAAATTAAACACAAAAGATAATGGCCTCAATAACGCAGGAGCACAATCTCCGACAAAAAAACACGGTACCTCATCAGGTCCGCAAACAAACCGTTTCTTCAATCTTTTCAGTGCCCTCATTATCATATCATCAGATAAATAGTCGAGTGTTACCTGTGAGCTGGAATTATCATTATGTGGGGTCATGTTCCGATCAGTCGGAGGTCTATAAACGCCGCTGAAGAACTTTGCAAAGGCGTTGACAATATCGTTAGGGTCTGAGTACTCACAGTCTCCGTCTGTGAGCAATTCAGGAAGGGAATCCGACGAAACCCTTGCCCTGACGTAAGTCCAAAATGATGAAGGATCATCAGATATCGAATTCTCAGCTTTATTTAGATAGATTTTGTGGGCCGTGTTTATCATTTTCTTAACAGAAGTTCGTTGCAGGCTGCGTTGTTCGTAAAGGCTGCGAATCTGACTTTTTCCTTTTTTTGAATAGTCTATGCTTGCGCTTTATGGCTTTTATTATCTAGGGTGTAAACCACACCGGAAATGTTCTCTTACGGATGATAGATCGGGGCACACATTCATCAATAATACCGAATATCTTCCCATACAGAAACTCGCATGCCCTATTCACATCACTTATAACATACAAATCTGACCAGTCTATATTTAAAACCCTCTGATAAAGCAACAAAAAATTTGCTTTTCTAAAATTGTATTTGAATTGGGATCTGTTGGCGGGAAACACACGCCGCTCATTGGAGTTAGAAGCGAAGAAGATGGAGAGGGAAGGATGGTGACTATCTTCATTAACCAACGGTGACAGTTCTCTAGAGACCTCGCAATGGATATTTGAGATAACAAGATCCAATATTTTATGATGTGTGTTGCGATAGTTATATTGTTTAAAACCAAGTAAATTAATAAAATTAGATAATATTTCTGCTTTCTGATCGGGAATACTATCCTCACAAAGATTCGGCACGTTAAAGTCGCCCAATATCAATACATTATTATTATGAAGACAATGAAATGTTTCCAAAAGCTCGAAGAAAGATGAAAATTCATCGAAACTAATATTGGGTGGAACGTATATAACAAAAACATATAATGTCGATAAATTAACAGTCAATTTACACCCTATCACATCGGCCTTGACGATCTTCGAGCGGATTGCCTGGAGATCCAATTGAGTTGCATTTAATTTTTTCTTGGTAGCCAATATTACACCTCCACCCTTGGACACACCCATTCTACACAAGTCCCTGTCGCATCTGAAAACAGAGTATCGACTATCGAATAGTTCACTAAATGATATATTGTCCTGAGCCCAGCTTTCAGTGATCGCAACAACGTCATGACTTGTACCACAAACAGATTTATAAAATTTTAATGTCTTGCTGTTCAGGCCCCTAGTATTTTGATATAAACACGATAGTATCGAGTCGGGCCGCGACAAAATTCTATCAGACACTTCACTTAGTTTAAATTACCGTTAATACGAACAATTTTTGGAATTCCGCTTATGTATTTTATCCTGAGATTGGTCTCACCATTCTGCATACGAGAGATTAATATCGCTCTCAATTCCCTGTATTCCGCTATCTGTTTGTGTGTCCTATCAAAACTAATGAAGATATTCTTATAGGCATCAATATTCCTTAATTGACTCGCCCCACGCACAATCGCCAATACATCGGCTGAAGACTCGAGTATCACCTTCAAAGGCCTCGTTTTAAGTGGAACAACACGCCCGACGCGAATAACTTTTATGTGTTCAGTTACTGCGTCGGGGTATGCCTTAAGAATGATATCTGTTGCGGTGATTTTATCCAGATGACTTCTTGAATGGTTATCCGCAGTACTGTCCTCAGTTACACCAAATATCATTACGTTGTTTTGACGCCGCATTCTCTCATTAAATTCACGAACGGACTCATTAACAACCTCGCTGGAATGAGAGGTCACCGAGACTGCACTATCGTTATCATTAGGCAGATGTGCCTTAATATCAGCTATCTCAGCTTTGAGTTCCATATTAATTTTTATTTGATCCTCGTACTTTCGCAAGAGAGCCCCATAAAGCGATTCAATCTCCATCAGTTTCCTCATAATATCACTCAGAGATACGTGATTGTCCGAGTGAGAAGGAAATATTGAGTCCGACTCGACGGTAGGAGGATCATTCGATAGAGGACCCTGCCTCACCACAGTCTCCGCACCCATACCCATGGAGAGCCGACTCCGTGGGTGAGGTGACAGAACATTGTCACCATTCACACACTGTTTGCAGGCCTCATCGATTCCATCCTCTGGAGTTGTTTTGCTGTTTAGAGTAGCTTTTAGTTTGATATTATTAACCGCTTGTTTCTTACAAGGATCGCAGATCCATGTTGTTTCTTTTGATTTTTTCCACTGAGTTGCTTGATTATTAAACTCCTTGTTTGTAAGTCCGGAACAACCCTTATGGAACCAGGACAAACAAGTAGAACAAGAAATTGATGGCGACCTCTCCCCAATAATGTCTTCACAATGCGAGCATCTCACCATTGTGCACTCATCGATGTTAAAATAACAACACAGGAATAGTCACCGATTGTGCAGGCGGTCCGGGCCGACCATACGAAAAAAAAGGCACAAAATTCCAATTAACCTGCACACCCCATTCTACAAGTGCTATCCATCGATAAATACAAAAAACATTCACCGGTTATTATTGCATTACAGTTTACTGATGCTTAATAGTGTCTATCATGAACTTATATTTATTTAATTCGACTTAATAATGGCAATACACTGCTCCCAGCCGGCGACTGATAAATGTACGTTCGGTCAAGGAAATCGCGCACGACCGACTATCGTGTTGAATGTATTCATTCATATGAATGAATTAATTCATATGAATGTATACATTCATGTTGAATGTATTGAATGCATGGAGAAGAATTGCCTTTCTAAAAGTTCATTGTAAATATTATGATTGTTTAGCTTCGCTTCAAAACTGGAGAATTAAAACCGACCTTTTCGTCATAATTGAAAGATGTTGGTTTGGGAAATTTTATTTTGGTAATGAAGAGGCACTATTCTCTGATTGATATTAATGATGAGAAATTAAAGAGTTTTGATGCTTTAAATACAAAGAGATTTACCACTAAACACCAAATCAGTTTTTGAAACTTCTCGATGCGTGTTTCGGTAACCATGTTCGTATCATGTTTAAATAAGTGATTTGGTGTTTGGTAAATCTCTTTGAGTTTAGTGTTTCATAACGAACGTTCTATAGAATTGAGTATTGATACTGATTTGCACAAACTTGCATGTGATCTTGGTAGGAGTTAAAATTAATTCATCAATAGCAATCGCTAATGCTCATTTGAAAAACTTTATTTACATAGAAGAAATCGATTTTTGCGTACGATACGAGTTTAAAGAAATTTATTTAATTATTATGGTATTAGAGGGATATGGAAAATGATTTGTTTACACTCACATTCCGCGTAAAAAATCATATATATATATATATATATATATATATATATATATATATATATATATATATATATATATATATATATATATATATATATATATATATCTATAGGTGGTCAGAAGTAACTGGACTGAGTAAGAAAAACAGCATAGTATTGGCAGATTCAATAAAAATCACTACAAGGGAAAAGGAATATTATTTCAGCATGTTTTTGAGTAAAAACGAGACGTTTAGTCTTATGGAGCAATTGGTGGATTTGGCAATAAAAAGGTATTATTGGAATACTCTCCTTTCTTCTTCTGTCATCTCTCTCTAATTTTTTGTAATCTACTTTATAATTTGATATGTTACAGGCTTATAGATGATAAGAAAAGTTACAGAGAAGACAAGGAGCTTTTAAGTAAACTTAGGTAAACACTCTCGTCCGTTAAATGGGTTTTAATAATATTCTAATGTCTAAATCTTCTTTTTCCAGTAAAAACGTCCCCAAGAAAGCTTCATTTCTAAAGAGAGATTTAGATGCCAGAATACAATCTGAAGCATTTAGAATGATGTTCAGGCTGCCATCAAATGAGAAACTGGATGGATCGATAGACTGTACCCTTTTGACGCCGTACAATAAGAAATATGTCACTGGGAGATTATTTTTGTCCCAGAATTATATTTGCTTTGAAAGCAGGGTGAGTCCATCCTTTGATATTGCTATAAAGATTCAGTACTTGTATCCTTAACAAATCTAGAATTAAAACAATCTGTGTTTGAATTAATATTACTTTGTTTAGGTTAAGGCGCAAGTTAGCTTGGTCATTCCTCTTAGAGACGTGGTAGTCGCTGAGAAAATAGAAACCAGCACTTCCAACCAATCACTAGATAAGGCCATAATCCTTACTACAGGCAACGTTCTGAACAAAACAGCCTTTATTTTTGCTCAAATACTTGACAGGGATTTTGTGGTAGAGAAAATTTCTGAACTGCTCTCCAAAACTCAAGAAATGAAAACGTAAGAAAATTTTCTATTTTGATAATGAGTACTGTCTAATTTTTTAACAAAAATTGATCTCCGCCACTCTTTTTACACAGTTTATTTCTCTCACGACGTTTTGGAGAACGTTTGTTCGAATACACCGTGTGCATTTTCAATTTATATTTTTATATACACTGGTTATTAAAAAAACTATACTTTACAAAAATATGTCGCATGTAACCAGTGTCTTTTATTTTAAGATTTAGATACAGAAAATGATCACAGGAACCAATTTTTTTATTCTCAACCACAGATCTCACAAAAGAAGTTGTTCTGAATTTTGGTTTCTATTTGCTAACTCTCATGAAACTTCTGTGCAATGTGCAGCTCAAGATTTCTGTTTATTGTATAATCTTTAACCTTTTCGAAGAGAATAAAGAAAAATAATTCTAATTTCGATGTAAAACAAGGACTGTTCACACGACCATCGTAAATGAGTAGTTCAAATGTATCGGCAAAATCTAGAAAATAGAAACCAGCGCACCCAATTTTACTTCAGACGAGGTTCTGCGCAAAACTAGGAGAGAGCGGCTGTATTAAAATTAGGCTATAAAAATAAAGCCTCAGTTATACAACGCTTACAAATACTTATAACATGTTTATCGCCGATTCAAGATATTTAATCATTTTTTGTTTATTAATAACTATATTAGTTTTAAATATTTTTCTATAGAAAAACGGAGCGGAATAATCAACCCCGCTGTGGGGCTGGTAGTTCCGTCGTTGGGGTGAATTGTTCAGCTCATATTTTTGATTATATTTAATTAAAATAATTTAAGTTTATTGACTAAAATGACTAATTTTATATGTAGATATGCTTTCTCTATTATTAGTCGTTATTAAACTTAATTTATAAGTCTACTAATTTCAAATTTCACAATGAAAGGTAATTTATAGAGTAAGAATACTCGATATTATTAAGTTATAATAAGTTAAATATTTTAATAATCTCTCAATCCAAATATCGGTTTACATAAAATATTCATATTAATCATAATCAACAATCATAGTTTTTTATTTTAAACTTATAGAGATAATTGAGGTCAATCAACTAAAACAAAATCTATCTTCTTTAAGAGTTTTTAATTGTAGTGTGCAATTATAGTCACAGCAAATTATACAATATGATCGCAGATAATTGTCAGTGTTACTTTCGTTTTCTTGCAACACTTTTTTTTACTTTTTCTTGAGCTTGACACCATCTTTTACCTTTTTCTTTAATACTCCTTTTTAATATTCGGATCTTTCTTACTACTCTCCTTTTTCTTCTTAGACTCTGGAGTTCGTATTGTTAGAGTGGGGTTTCTTTTCATAAATCCAGTGAACCTGTCAGCTCCGGTTCGTTGATTTTTGTGTCATGAAGTTGGAATATTTGGAATATTGAACTTGACCGCACATTCGTATGCCAATTTTCGCAACTCTTCAGGCAAAATACCAAAATAAAATGAGGAACATTTCAAAATATATTTGGCCGGCTCTTTTTCTTGTTCCGAGCTGAACACTAGTCTGGGTTTGTAACCAACTGAAGGAAGCAGCTTTGAGTTTTTTAATATACCGATATAACGTCATATGACAAATTTGAAATTCCCTCGCAACAGTTTCCATTTTTACCCTTTTTTGACTTGCGTTTGAAATTTCGCATCCTAAAACAATATAAAATATTTATAAATTTCTAAGCACAATTAAACTTCAAATGTACTGACAGCGGAATTTTCAGCCCCCAATTTCATTTTACAACATAAAAATATAATTTCAAGTAAGCAACGTGTATACTAGGCTAATTGAAAAGTTCCGGGAGCGGAAATGATAAAACAGGTTTATAGTTGAAAAAATGACTTCATTCTTTCGTATATTTTCTCTTAAGTTCAATACATTTTTTTCCAGGGGTTCTCGAATTCATTTATTTCATCTCTGAGGTGACTATCTGGAAGTCCTTCTCAAAATACTCATCTACAGCTGCTATAACTTTTTCATTTGATGAAAAATGCTTGCCATTTAGAAATTTTTTTAGGTTTAAAAGTCAGAGGGGGGCCAGATCTGGTGAATGCTCCAACAATTTGTAGTGTAATTCCTTCAATTTGGCCAGTGCAAGAACACCTCTGTGAACAAGTGCATTGGTGCAACCAGGTCTTTTCTCACGAATTTTTGCATGCAATTGATCTAAAGGGTTTGAGCAATACTGTTCTGTTATTATCTTGCCATTGTGAAGATAATCAATTAACAAAATGCCCTTGCAAAATTGATACCATAATCTTTTTGACAGATTTTGACTACTTTTGGCTGCTTCAGAGCCGAACAACCGGGCTCAGTCACTCTGGGGTTTGTTGTCGAAGTTCAGGATGATAGTGGTAAACCCAAGTCTGATCCATAGTAATAAAACGGCATTTAAAATCTATTTTATTATTTCGAACAAGATCTAAAGTTTTACTCGAAGCCGTTTTTGATCAGAATTTAACAAATGCGGCACATAGCTTTCTCAAGCCCAATTCCTTTTTCAAAATATGAAACACCCGTTCAATTGAGATTCTATGGCCTTAGCAATTTCACTTAAAGTCAATCATCTGTCATCTATAACCATATGTTTAATATTAATTATTTGTTCAGTAGTTGCACTTATTGGACATCCACAACGAGGATCATTATCTAGACTTGTACGACCACGTTGAAACTCACCTGCCCACTTACAAACCATTGTTTTTGAAGGAGCAGACTCCCCTAATACATTTACCATTTCACTATAAAATTCCATTTTATTTAACCTTTATTTTTATAAAGAATTTAATCACTGCACGATTTTCAATATTTTCCATTTTAAAAAATAACACTGATGCGTTTACTTTAAGCTGCTGTTTTTGTATGAATGAATTGAGAGATGGACTTGAAATTTCACATATGAAAGATGAAACTTCAAAATGTAGTAGGTTATATAGTTCTTTTACTACTATATAGGTGTCGCTGCGCGAACTTTTCAATTAGCCTAGTACAAGTTTATAATTAACCGGAATAGGCCAAAATGTTTTAAGGTTAAAAAATTTACTTACGTGGCAGTTTTGTAGCTCCGTGTATTTAACCACTTTTTCGCTGCTATGAAAACAACAGAAATGGTTGTCGCGACGGCGAAGTATCATATTTTTTCACAACCCTGTCGCCACAACCTGTCACAACCCTGTCGCCCGCTGTTGTTTTTTTTTCGAAACCAATTCGTTTGAATATAAAAAACATTTTCAAAAATTTAATCGGAACACCTAACCCCGGGAACTTCCAGCCCCGCTCTCCCCTATCTTTATTTTTGTTCAAATACTTCGCAGGGACTTTGTGCTAGAGAAAATTTCTGAATTACTGTTCAAAACTCAAGAAATGAAAACTTAAGGAAATTTTCTGTTTTAATAATGGACAATATGTAATTTTTAACAAAATTTGATCTTTGCTTTTTTTTACACAGTTTTGTTTTTCACACAACGCTTTGGAGGTTGTTTTTGCAGAAATGCAGATCGATCTCATTAATTTCATGTTAGATCTCGACCTTGAGTTTGGAAATTGTCATATGTGTCCCATACGGTTCGTCTAAAGGAAATGATCGAATTTAGTCTAAAATTTTTCAACGCGCGTTTCGCTAACCATGTTAGCATCATCAGAAAATGATTTAATCAACAGAAGAATTGAATGTCTCCAATACTTAATGGGCAACTGCTCAGTGTAATAGGCAACAAGATGCATGATTTTGGTAATGTTATTTTCATTAGATGGAAGAGTGGAAGGTTTTCCTGAACGAAGTGTCACGCATGTAGTACAAGTGTGCACGCATCACTTGTACTACATTTCCTCCCACACAAGCCCTTGTTTCACATTTTTTTATATAGCTTCATTGTGTTCTTAACATTTTTAATGCATCAACACAAGCAATATCGTTTTTAGACAAAATTGAATGCAAATTCTCGGCTCAATAAATGTATCCCTTTTAACAATTCGCCGACAAAAGGTTTTAACAATTACAAAAGAATTTCTAACTGAACAAGCGGAATGAGATGAAACTTTTGTATTAATATGTGTAACTGAGTTCTTATGAGTCAACTTGACCTTGACGGTTAAGCGTAGATTCAACAAGTCACGTCAGACTGTACACATGTTAATTTCGCATATAGTTTTAGTGACCTAGATAGACCAAATGGTTTATTGGTGGATATAGAACCAACGTGGAAGTATCAACAAGCACTGATGAAGGAATTTCCTCTGAGTCCAATTCCGGAAGTGAACAAGCGACAACAGCAACGTGCTCGAGAATGGGAGGAACACTTTAATATGTACGGAAGAGGTGTGTCGATGTATAGAACAACCGAAGTAGCAAAACTGGTACTTGAAGGTATTCCTGATCATCTCAGAATGGAAATTTGGATGTCGTTTTCTGGTAAAGAGCTCCTCGGTGAATTTTCTAGATTTCTTTTACTTTGTGGTTTTTTTGCAGGTGCTTTGAATGTTAAAGCCGCACATCCGGGGTACTATCGCTTGCTGGCGGATAGAGCTTTGCTGGAGCGATCAACGGCCAATGAAGAAATAGAAAGGGATCTTCATAGGTAATACTTGCAGTAGGTGAAAATGCGAGTTTTGTTATTCTAATTTTTCCCAAGCGCACATTATCACAGAAACATATGGGTTTTCAGTAGGTTTTATTAAAGTAATTTTACATTACATATCAGTGGCGGCTGGTGGGTTTTTTAAAGTGGAAGGGCGTAGAAGAAAATAGTACTGCTGAAGAATTTTTTTTTGCTTTCCCCTTCCTCCTTTTTATTTTTCGTGTTATTGAAACCTTATACAGTAGGTGAACCAGGAAAAGTAGTTAAAGGAAAGAAACGGAACGGAAATAAAATATGGTGTTTTGCTATGAAAAATTGTTTTCTGTCATAAATGCTGGAAAGGCGGTGCCCCAACGCACCCCCTGACGAGCCGCCACTGTTACATATCTGATCTGTATATAAAGTATCTGTATTTTGGGTGTGTTACGTTGGGGACTATAGTTTGTGAACTCTCCCCGTACGTCCATTCTTTATTAGTTTAGCAATTTTTTAAAACAACCCTCGTAAGCGTGTAGTTCAAATGTACTATAGATGAATTTCATTTAAATGCTATCTATAAACGTATTTATGTTATATTTCTTTGTATAGCATTGAAGAATTTTATACATTTTTTAGGTCATTGCCCGAACATCCGGCATTTCAGAACAGTTTAGGTATTGATACTTTGCGACGGGTTCTTTGCGCTTATGCCGTGCACAATCCCAGCATAGGATATTGTCAAGCGATGAATATTGTGGGTGAGTGAACTAATATATACTGATTGTCTAATAGTGAAGGCGCTGGAGGTAGTTGAGTATGCAAAATGTGAGAACCGGCAACTATGCTCAGATTCTTATACCTGAGACCCCAAATAATGAGAAAACACATCTTGCCACCAGCTGCGGTGGTCCCTTCCACTCCCTTCCCATCCCGCGCCAGCGGGAAGCATAGCGTGCTAAGCTGTTTAGTGCGTTTCTGCGTCTATCGACGCAAAAACGTTGCGTTATAAAGTCGTGTTTATTGCATAGGCATAAAATAATTTGGTTTTCGTTATTTTTGTCTATTTAAAATAGTGGTGTTTGTTTTGTAATAAAACAAATGATTTAGTGAAAGAACCAAAGTCAAGCACGCTGCTTAGTATTAAAAAAGTAGCAGATAGAAGAAAAGACAATATTAGTGAAAACTGTTTTCGAAACTGTATAATCCAGACTCCACGAGACAACAATTTTCATGGCATCAAGGCTGTTTAGCTACCGACATAAGTGAGGAGAAAATAAGACCTCGAGAAATTGCGTTGATAAAAAAGAAGCACAGTCTGCTTCAACTTCCGAAGCAAGTGTATTAGATTCTCGACGTTCTCGTTCGTCATCGAGGGTACATGCAGCATTGAATAAACCGTTGAAATGCTTAATTTGTGAAAAATTAACGAGAAACAAAGATAACCAGCTGTATTTCTGCTCCGAAATTTCAGCAACGGAACAAATTTTAAATACTGCACGCAGTAAGACCATGTTTTTACCCAACTTAGTACTTGTCAATGGCCTGAAGATTTATTTGCTATGGAAGTGAGGTATCACAAACATTTTTACCGCGATTATTTAAGATTGCCGAGAAAATCTATGAATCCAGCAGGTCGACCTTCAAATCAAATCTCTAAAGACATACTTAACGACGCATTTGATAAACTTATAAATTAAATAAAAGATCAGTTTTCAACTCAACTCAACTCAACTCAAACATATAACTTTAGGTGCATCAAGTCATCATTTGACTAGATCAAAGCCCTTATGTCTTTGGGAAACCTTGACCTAAATGATGAACAATTGGAACAGTTAGAAATAGTTTGCACATATTTCATTTAAAAAAAAGAAAATTAACTGCTGATGAACTCAGATATAAACTGATTTCTCAAAACATAGGTTTCGGCTTTAATTTGATGAAAGTGATATGCATGTCAGATGCTTTGCACTTGCATCTATTAAGGGCTACAGTACAAATATTTCTTTGGAAAAATTCTTATCAAACAAAATTGCAGCCCATTGATTATTTGCTTATTTGGCTATAAAAAGCTGAATGGTGACTTACGTCCACGACAAATGACTTTAGCCGTCTTTACCAGAGTCATTAATTCAACCTTGCAAGTGTACTGCAAATTGCCGAACAATGTTTTGCAGTTGCAAAAAATCTGGATTATTTTGTATTTATTTATGTAAATGTATCAATAACGATTGTATAAATAAAAATGAGGATTTGTTTGCTTACTATATATATATATATATATATATATATATATATATATATATATATATATATATATATATATATATATATATATATATTTCTGTTCAAATTCGCTGTTTTTTTCGTATATAACTTTTTTTTTATTAAACTATTTTTTATTACTTTTATTTCGGTTTTTTCTTTCATTCAACAACCCATCTTCACTTTCATCATTAGAAAAAACTATAAACCATTACTGAAATGATCATTAAAATGATTTTATAGCATGCGCTCAATCTATTGCATTTACAAATAAGAGGACAGGGGGTAAAAAAATGAAGCAAAAAATGGATCGGCAAGATCCGTTCTTTACTCAAATCCATTGGTGGAATTCAGTCCTCACATTTTGCATACTCACCTCCAGCGTCCGGTCTATAAAATTAAATAAATCTTTTGTTTTTGAGATGGAAGTTTGTTTATAACTTATCTTGGTTGTTTTCAAGCTTTGTTTAACGCATAATTTTGATTTCAATTGTCTTTAGCATCCGTCCTGTTAATATACTGCAATGAGGAGGAAGCATTTTGGCTTTTAGCAACACTATGCGAGAACCTACTACCAGACTACTATAATCAACGTGTAGTGGGTGCTGTAGTGGACCAGGGCATTTTAGACGAACTTACTTTAGAACATTTACCTACGTTACACGACAAACTGCTTCAACTAGGTTTGAATATAAATCATTCAAATTATCACTTTAGAATGGTATTTTTACTTTCAGGAATGATGAATATGATTTCACTATCTTGGTTTCTGACTATTTTCCTGTGTGTCATGCCTTACGAATCTGCAGTGAACGTGATGGACTGTTTCTTTTATGACGGGGCTAAAGTAATTTTTCAAGTAGCTTTGATGCTCCTAGAATGGAATCAGGATAAGCTTCTTCAATGTAGTGATGAAGGTAGGAGAAATTATTGCTGATACATATAACTGTTTATATATATAAAAAATAGAAATGTATATATATATATATATATATATATATATATATATATATATATATATATATATATATATATATATATATAAATAAATATTTTATTTTATATATTTTTATCATTGATTTATTATAGTTTTAATGACAAATTGTTTTTTTTTGTTTTTAGGGGAAGCTATGCAAATTTTAGCAGATTATTTAATGGGAATATTCAATGATGAAGGTCGGGGTGCAATTAGAAATAAGAGCTATGATGATCAAAAACGGGTACGTTTACGCACAATTATTAATAAACATTGAGAAAAACGTACGAATTATTTTCCGAATAGTTAGTAATCCGATGGCGCTAAGCCTGGAGATTAGGCTGGGTGTTGAAACATATTTCATTCGAGTTCCAACACCGTTTCTTTCCAAGTTTCAATACTCCAGCATGTGATGGTTGCTTTATTATCTTTTCTGTATCAAGTAATCTTTCAATTCAAATAAAGCTTCGTGTATTTGAAGTTCTTGGCATTCGGCGCCTTCAAATGTTTCCCGTTGTTCAGATCATTCTCTTACAATTAACTGCAAATTTCCTATACTACATTCAATATATTTTTAGACAAACTAATAAATTTAAGTTAGAATTAACGAATAGTTTAAATATACCATTTGGACAATTCTTTTTCAGACAGTGTCCATTCAGGTTTTAGTATATGAATCATACAGAAAATACGGACTTATATCCACAGGCCAAATAGAAAGATTGAGATTGAAGCATCGATTGCGGGTTGTGCAAGATTTAGAAGATACATGCGAGAGAAATGTGTTGAGGTGCGTTATGGGTGACGGTTACTTTACACAACAGGAATTACAAGTGAGTATTGTATTTTTACTGATAAAGGGACTACCAAACTCGAGAAGTTTTGTTAATAGATGATGATATTAAGTTTTGTAGCCCCCTTGCCAAAACTGAAACGATTATTTTGTAATGCTCTTTTGAAGGATTTACTCAGTCTAGTCAGAGAAGAGATTATCACGCAGAAAAAACACATCCCAGATAAGCACGATCCTACTTTACAACCATATGAAGCGTACAAAGTCGACTTTGATTATTTTAAGATACTGTTTGGTGCCCTGTCTCCTTGGGGTAAAGGAGAAACTGCCGAATCACTTGCAGCAAGGATATTTAACGTACGTCTCTGCTAAATTAACCGAAATGTCGACAACACTGTGATTTATCTTTGTTTTAGTTGATGGACTGTAACAGGGACGGATTTCTTAACTTCAGGGAACTGGCTGCTGCCTTGGGACTTACTTCCACAGCTGATGCTGCACAAAGATTGAAACTCCTCTACACCATTCATTTGCCGCCTTTGTTGTGCATGAGCGATATCGAATCCCCCGTTAAGAATGAATCAGGAGCTGAAATAGCATCTGAGGCTACGGATTTCTTTAACGATGTGGAGAGGAGCATGGATTCGTTGAGTCTGTTGGAGGAGAAGTCGCCAACGTCGCCTATAACTTCAGGATTCCAATGGCAGTAAGTTTAGAAGTATGATAATATTTTTTGTCCTTTTATTTTGATTTGATTTCTTATGTATGAAAAAAAAATGTTTTCTCAAGGAATGAAACCATCAATATTAATGTGTGCTGTAAATGTGAATGTAGCTTTGTGACAAAAACGGTCAGAATTGATTAGTGGTCCATCTTTAAAGTTAATTATATTTTATTTATTATCTTATTTAGTAAAGTTTTCTTTAATATCAAATTGCACTAGGGAAGGGTTTTCGTGATATTGGTTTGGTTTTTGAAAGTAAAGTCGAAAACTATTTAAAAAACAATTGTCCTTAATAGTCAACTCTTTAATTACGTAAAGATGAAATTTTATTTCATTTCACATTAAGATTCCGTCATGATCCCAGTCGGGTGTAGGAATTTTCGGCTGGCATTTTTTCCTTTTCATTTTTGGTGGTTGTTTCTTTTCCAGTTTTCCCTTTTTAGTTTTGCATGTAACTTTGGCGTCAATCATGGGAGGCATGGGTGCATTAACCTGTAATTAATAATGTTAAAACAAAAAACGAATAAATTCATTTTGGAGCAACATATAAATTTATTTTTGTCTAAATATTGGGTTGTCTGGTAAAGTACTTTTGTATGTTTTGCGTTGTTATGAAAAAGAATATAGAAATAGGTGTCGGATACGACGGTTGCTATTTATGTATCCGGAATAATAAATCAAAAACAAATATTTATCATTGAAAATGGTTTTTCGTTTTTAAAAATATTCTCCGCTATGGTCGATACACTTTTGCATACGTTTCAACCAATTTTCACACTACTTTTCCCATTCCGATTGAGGTATCTCCAAAATATGCATTTTCAACGCATCAACCGCTTCTTCTGGCGTCGAAAATCGTTGACCACGTAGATTATTCTTCACGAACGGGAACAAAAAAAAAGATTGCCAAATCAGGACTGTACGGCGGATGACCTATCAATTCGATGTTTTGACCGATCAAATATTAAGCTGTCATGGCGAAGAATGATTCTGCGCCGCTGGTTGTTTTTTCTTATTTCTACAAAGACTTCTGGCAAACAAATGGTTGTATACCATTCAGCATTGATCATTCTACGATTCTTTAGTGGCACTGTAGCCACATGCCCATTTTTCACAAAAAAAACAGGCGACAATTTGCTTCTTGCGCGAACAACTTTGTTGGGTTTGGCTCATTTTGAAAGTCTCATATTGTCGATTGCTGTTTAGTTTCGGGCTCATACGCATAGATCCAAGATTTGTCACCTGTGTAGATGTTATTCATGGCTTTTGAGGTATCACGCTTATATTTTTTGCGCATTTCGTTTCATCAATCGACACGAACTTTTTTTTGAGTGATCGTTAAATTATGCGGAATCCAATGCGCACGAATCTCTTTTCACGACTAAATGTTCAGGTAAAATCTTATGTATTCTTGTCATACTCATGCCCAGGGATGCCTCAATCTCATGGTATGTCACATGACGATCTTGCTTTATCATTTCGCACAGTGTCGATGTGTTCTAGCACAACAACTGATTTTGGACGACTTTACTTACATTTCCCCGTGATGTTAGTGGTTTTAGATGATATTTCATTGCCAAAAGTCAAAGTGAGTTGATCGATGCACTGTTGTGGGAATCCACATCAAAAATCGTAGTTAATCATTGCATGGAAATTCTCACTATTTTTTTAAATAATTTTAAAATTTTTAAGTCACTAAACAACACAAATAGCGTCCGTATGGCAAAACGTTCTGAGTACGTATGGAGTCAACAATGTCAAACTTTACGATGTATATGTCAGATGGCGCTTAGCAACACCATTGTTGCCAATTCCGGATACATAAATAGCATCCCTCTTAATGTGTGATACAAAAAGAATGTATATTTTTTCAAGTGCCTTTTCGATGATTTTTAACATAAAAAAAGGTAGGCGGTCATGGGGACTGCCGACAGAAATGAAAACTTGAAACTTTGGAATCACTGGTTTTTTTTTTAAATTTTTAAATTAATTATTCTTTAAATGTGTAATTTAAAAATGTATAATTTTTCATGTAGCATCGAGGATCTAAACAAATATAGAAAATGGACATTTAGAAAAACTAATTATATTACAATACTTTTTTGTAAAGTTCTATTGGTGAAATTGAGTACGTCAGTAAATAATTATTTTGTAAAAAATAACAAAACGTATTTTATTTCTGACAATTTAAATCAATAAACAATAATTTTGAGAAATTAAATGTATTATCAAATTTTATAAAAGTAAAAGTAAAGTGTTTGGGTTAGAGGCGCATCAGCAACTAGGCTATTTAGCGACTGGACCTACAGCTTAACGTGGGTTCCGAACCACGGTCATCAGCTTCCGACAAACCCAGGCCAGCACCCCCCTCGGGCTATAAACCCTTGGTTATGTGCCTACCCATAAGAAGTCTATCAGGAAACCTACCGACTGGCGAGTGACCAACGTAGAACACTTCTCAGAAGGCATCCGGCCTTACCCAGCCTTTAACTGGCGTGACTGAGGGGTAATTCGTAGTCGGATTTTACACTCTTGCCTATAAACAATCACAAACATTTAGGAAAGATAAACGGACAGAAGAAAGAAAAATAACCATCCGAGCGCTGGAATCGAACCAGCTACCGCTCCAGCGCGGATTCGGCAAAGCAGACGCTCTTACCGCCGCACCAACGCGACCGGCAAATTTTATAGAATTTTTAATTTAAAAATCCGCGACAGAAATACTGTAACAATTAGAAATCTGTTTACCACGCTAGTAAGATAACTCCTAAGCCACCATGAAGTATTCATTGCACGATGTATTGCAGAGATTAAATATTAGAAAAATAAATAATATCAAATTTTTCATAATACAAAAATATTGATACCAATATTGGAAATATTCGAAAATAAATGCTTTGTTTTTGTTATTCATTTTTCTACATAAAAATATTAGCATATTAAATACTCACTCACAAGAGCACAAACTGCACAGTGTTTCTACAATTAAACAATTAAAATAATGATTATCTAAAACACAATTTAATTTAAAATACATCAAAAACACAATTGGCATCGCCAGTCTGACGTAACACGTCACTAGCATGTCGGTGACGCGAATCCATAAGTTTTACCCCTACCGAAAATCGCTCAACGCGGCTAAATAAGTTTTTACTTCAAAAGAATGTATTAACACCAAAGCAATATCTAAATATATGCAGTTTTGGTTTGTATAGATTGTTTGTTTAATTACAGTAGATTATATCAGAAATATGGCGGCCATATTGATGTACAGATATCCAGAGCCTATCTTCACAAGTCCCCATCACATTTACCAACATTTTTTACATTCCTTATAGTTCATATATAGTTCATCTTCATACTTATTTTGTTGATGCCAAGTTGTCGCAAAGAAATTGCAACCGTGCCAGAAAAAATGTAAAATGAGACAATGGGTTAAGGCCCTAATTCATGACAATGATTCAATCCAGCCCTTTTTTTATATAAGTTGCGGTAGAAATAACGATATACATTACAGGCATTAAATCAAGAACTTTTCCACATGAATACATATTAAATTCATTGGTTAATACTTTTGGTATTAAATAATCTATTCTTCAAATTAAACCAGTATTAGAACCATCACTAGTTATACAAGTACTCTTCCTAATTAAATTCTAATTCACTGATGAATTCGTTAATACTTTTGGTATTAAATAATCTATTCTTCAAATTAAACCAGTATTAGAACCATCACTAGTTATACAAGTACTCTTCCTAATTAAATTCTAATTCACTGATGAATTCGTTAATACTTTTGGTATTAAATAATCTATTCTTCAAATTAAACCAGTATTAGAACCATCACTAGTTATACAAGTACTCTTCCTAATTAAATTCTAATTCACTGATGAATTCGTTAATACTTTTGGTATTAAATAATCTATTCTTCAAATTAAACCAGTATTAGAACCATCACTAGTTATACAAGTACTCTTCCTAATTAAATTCTAATTCACTGATGAATTCGTTAATACTTTTGGTATTAAATAATCTATTCTTCAAATTAAACCAGTATTAGAACCATCACTAGTTATACAAGTACTCTTCCTAATTAAATTCTAATTCACTGATGAATTCGTTAATACTTTTGGTATTAAATAATCTATTCTTCAAATTAAACCAGTATTAGAACCATCACTAGTTATACAAGTACTCTTCCTAATTAAATTCTAATTCACTGATGAATTCGTTAATACTTTTGGTATTAAATAATCTATTAATTCTTCAAATTAAACCAGTATTAGAGCCATCACCAGTTACACAAATACTCTTCCTAATTAAATTTTAATTCACTGATTGTCTCTGTTACATTCAAAAATGTATTTTCTCTGGTAGCAGTGCCGTTCAAACTCTTCAATGCTGCTATTCAATAATTCAATTACTTTAATATTGTGATTTATTCCACGCATACAAATCTTGAAGTGAACATCTTCGTTTTCATCAATTGCCAGTGAAAAATTAGTAAAATCACTAGTTTTTTCGTCAAGTTGAAGAGTAGTAACCAAACCAAACCAAACCTAACGCACTGTAAAAACGAACGCTTTTTCGATACAATTGGTTTAACTAAATAAAATATATATTTTTTAAATGCCTAGAAGTAACGCGGGTGTCGGGCCGAGGCTTGTCGCTTGATCGAAATCATCAGAATTAACAGTATGTTTATTAAAAGCGTACTTACAGTTGTCTTTGATAGCGGTGGGCAAAATGCCAACCACTTAGGATGATTTCTTTTCTGGCATTCTCGGGCTTCGGCATCAGTGAGACATCTAGTGGGTTTAGATACTTGCATACCAGCCCAGCATTTTTCTTTGATATCTTTCACGTTTTTTTCATCCTCAGTGGAAGCGCTTTTTAATTCCGGTATTTTCGGCTTCCATGATTCGAATATTGATGGTCCACACGATTTTTGAATTACGTATCTTAAAAAAAAATCATTAAATATATGTAATTTTTTCAGGGTGTTTATTACTTTTGGTTTTCGGGTTTGGGACATTCGCTTTCACAACTGCCTCCCCAGCCTTTGAAAAAACTAGAGAAATACTTTTTTGTTACATGTCGAGACATTTTTTTTTGTTTTTTTTAGTTATTTTACTGAAAATTTTATGAATGATGATGACTGATGACATTTTTTCAATCAATAAACTGACAGTACCATAGAAACTTAGGTTTTATTTAGACAACTATTACAATTAGATTTCGCATTCTTCTTTGACTTTTGGTTTGACGAATTGATGGGAAGTTTTCGGACATCCTGGTAGGTATTTTTTACATCCCGCATGTATCATCGGATAAATCTAACAATTCAACTTGTTAATTGGGGGATATATTAATTGCTCGTTCTTACCTTTTGAGTATATAACGGTGTAACTTCCATAACTTTCATGCATTCTGGTGCTTTTCCATGTTTAAGGTAACATTTTTGAAATCTTCGGTATTCACAGACTGATACTTTAAGCTTGTCGATTATACCTCGCCCAATAGAAGGTTCGCATATATGCTCACAGCATTGAGACTGCAAGGTTCTGCGAAAAGTATTAAATATACAGGGTGTTCTTAAAGTTGAGTCATTTGTTTTAACAGGTTGTAGAACTCGTCGAAAAAATAAGTAATTTTTACCAAAAATCATTTATATAAAAGTTGCAAAATAAAGAAGTTATTAACAGTTACAAAATTTGAAAACAGACCTGACTTTCTGATATTCTCGACCACTGCATTGTAAACATAAAGTATTTGTTTACTGCTGATACTAGGTATGACTAGTTTTTTGTATTCTTTTACAATATTTCTTTTGAGTGCGACCAGTGGTAATAATTCCTTAATACTGCGTGTTTAATTTTTGGGTACTTTCAGCGATTAAAATGCCACACGTTTATGAAAACAACGACCTAGTGGACATACTATTAATTTACGGGGAGTGCCAACAAAATGAAGCCGCAGCATGTCGTTTGTACGCCGAAAGGTTTTCTTTAAGAAATCATCCGACTTAGAGGATGTTTGTAAATTTAGTTAGAAGACGCGACACAGGGTATTTAAAGGCACAACGAGGAGGTCACGCTGGAAGACCGCCTCCACGCGAAATGGCAGATACTGAGGAAGAAATTTTAGAAATTGTTGAAAACGAGCCAGCAACGGACGCTAGGTCTGTAGCAGGTCAAGTTGAAGTTGGTCATAGTAAAGTGTGGAAGACTATATGACAAGAACACTTTTTTGCCTATCCCTACCCCCTAACAAGCGTTACAACCCGAAGATTATCCTAGAACAGTTGAATTTTGTCAGTGGCTTTTACATCAGTACAACGGAAATGAAAATTTTACCAAATTTATTTTGGCTGCCGACGAGGTCACATTTACAAGAAATGGCATATGTTTGGGCAGTAGAAATTCCGCAGGCTGTGAAAAGAACCCATTTTCAGCACAGATTTTCAGTACATGTTTTGGCTGGCGTAGTAAATGGCATACTTATTGGGCCTTTCTTTCTTCCAGGTCGACTGACAGGTGAAAATTATTTAGACTTTCTTCAAAACAATCTGCCACAATTATTACAAGATGCTCCTTTAAATGTTTGGTATAATATGTGGTTTCTACATGATTGAGCTCCGCCACATTTTAGACAAGAAGTTCACGAACATTTAAATAATGTATTCCCTAACAGATGGACAGGGCGCAATGAACCCATTTCTTGACCTGCACGCCCTGCGAATTTTTTTCTGTGGGGCAATTTAAAAAAGTTAGCTTATCACGATGGAGAAGTAAATACTGCGGAAGAACTACAACAGCGCATCGAAAACTCTTGTGATGTTATTCGTGGACACCGGGATTTCATTTTTGACACGTGCAGTGACGCATAGGTACGCCGAGCAATATTTTGTGCTAACCGAACAAATGGTGACAATTTTGAACAATTTTTGTAACATAACATTTTTGTTTTTGTTATTCTACAACTTTTATACAAATGATTTTTGCTAAATTGACTTCTCTTTGCGATTTTTACAATGCAGTGGTCGAGAATATCAAAAAATCAGGTCTGTTTTCAAATTTTGTAACTATTAATAACTTTTATATAAATGAATTTTGATAAAATTACTTCTTTTTACGAGTTCCACAACCTGTTAAAATAAATGACTCAACTTTGACAACACCCTGTATATAATCGTAGTGAATTTTAAATCAGTTTGGTTTAGATATTTGATAGGAACTAAATGGAAAATGTATAAGTCAGATGGCTGAAGTAAAAATGTTCCTTTCATTGTCTTTCCCTTGTACCATTGATGCTCGTGGGATATTGAACGCAGAAATTTAAAAATAGCCCTTCTAAAAAAATCTTTAATCTTATTGGGGGTTTCGCTATTAAACATGCAATACATCTGAGGGTGTAAACGTCCTCTCCATTTAGGAATGAAACTCTTGATTTGACGTGCGTTTTTCCCGTTCCATCGACTGAAGAAACCACTTTGTGGACACCGTTTTAACTCCATAGTAGCAACTCAAAATAGTTTGCTGGCCAGTTTGAAGGAAATATCAAAACTCGAGTATAAGAATTGTCTCGAAGACTGAAAAATCGTTGGAATACGTGTACTGTAGTGAGGGGATTATTTTAAAGATCAAACAGTAAAGTCACTTTATTTTGTGATCAAAGTGGTTCATTTTCAATTTTTAACTTGGAATTTTTCATTGATGCTATACATACTTTGCAGACATTTTCTCTGGACACATTTCTGAAACCTTTTCCCATGGCAAACATCCCCTCGGAGGTAAATTTGGAACCCCTTTAAGACAATCTGGGTCGCAAAAAGTGAGTTCAACTTGTCCAGCTGCTCGTCCAGGACTTGGTTGATCATCTGGGTTAAGACATGGCGATTCATCCACCAAGGAGCATTTAGAGGATTTAGGTTTCTTCGGGCAACTATCTCGACTAAAATTTCTATAAACCATTTCACTGCCATCACAGGAAATGTTATTGAAAGAGAACTCATACCTGAATGGGCTCCTTATCGCCCTTTCCAAAGGCTTTACGTTGAAAACTCCATGTTTCCAGAATAGGAGTGTTAACATTCTGGAAACTATTACAGATGCGGTAAGTATATTTGGTGAGGATGCCGATGGTATCTTCGTGGACGAGAATTTTGTAATTGGCCAGTTTGGGATGCATCGCTAGAATTTTGTTATTGACATTTTGTTTTGACACGTATCTTTGTTGAGTCGATTTTATCAATGGGAATACCAGCAGGAAAAAAATACAGGTGGTCTAATGAACGTTTTGTTTTAATAAAACGAAAATTATATCAATACAAAGTTCAGAACAAGTAATGTTCAATGCTGTTGAATATTGGTTTAATCCAATAGTGTTATTTACTCAACATTGGGAATATCTTTGTAACGAGTCCCTTTCATGTATCTAAAAATGTGTCGTGGTTATTGACCATTGTCCATATTCATCTAATTTGGCTTCGAGAAACTTTTTCCAAAAACCAAAAGTATCGGATGCTTCAAAATAAATTACGACCTTTTTCAGTATACAAGGATCATTCGAAAAGTATGATGCAAAGATTGCGCAAGCACGTTTTTAATGAAAAAGTACAGGGTGTGGCCGTCAATCTTGCATTTTTGAAAAAGCTGTGAAAAATAAGTTGTATTTTTCATAATTTTATTGACATCAACTTATTCTATTTCAAACAGCATCTCAGAAACAAGTTCAAGTTCAATAACATTAGTTAGATGGTGTCCATCGCGGTTGATGCATTCTTGCAAGCGCCTCCTGAAATTCTCCATCACGTCACGCAACATTTGTTGAGGAATGCTCTCAATTTCTTGTCGGATTGTTGTTTTGCATTATTGAAGTGTACGAGGTCGGTGTTGGTACACTTTATTCTTGAGGTCACCCCACAAGAAATAATTACAAGCTGTAAGGTGCGGTGATTGTGGAGGCCAAGGAATGTCTCCATTCCGGGAGATCACCCGGTTCGGGAACACGATGTTGAGAATGGCCATGCTTACTAAGCGCAGTGGCTTGTGGAATAACGTTTCATCGTTGATGCATGAGAATACTGCAGAGAATTAATAGGTTCTGCTCGTCCACGCTCATGTTAAAAAAGGGCCTATGATTCCTGATAGGGTAATCGCGTACCAAAACGTGACCTTGGCCAAATGAAAAAGTTTTTGACGGAGTCGATGAGGGTTGTTGCAACTCCAGTACCTGAAATTTTGCCTGTTGACATAACTGGACATGTAAGAATGCGCCTCATCACTCATCCAAAGGTTGTGGTTGATATTCGCATTTTCCTCATCCATTTCCAAGAACCTTTCACAGAAAAGCCGTCGGACAACAATATCGTTTTCACTGATGGCTTGAACCACTTGGATTTTATAGGGATGATGGTGAAGATTAAACCTTAAAATCTTTCGGACTGTTCTATTTGAAATTAAAAATAAAAACCGGTTTAACCGAACACTCGTTGTTTCGACCAGTGTTCCATGGTAGCTGAAATGCTTTGAGCTAGGGAACACAACGGTGATCTTGGCAACTGGCTCCGTTCACCTGGCCATGTGAACGCTTTCAAATATACGGGATTGACAGTCGCACCCTGCATTAAGACGTATAAATATATAATGCTTAATATTTCATTTTGGATCAATATTTTTGCCTTTGGGCATACTATGTATGTACTAGATTTACTGTCAAATATATACCATATTAGCTGTCAAATATCTTCTACATTAGCTGTTAATAATTATTATTAGCCTCTCTTCTCCTTTTAGGAAAAATTATGATTCTCAAACATCAATGGCCAGTTCCATCACCAGCCAGTCCAGCGAACTTGGAGCATCTGTTAATTGGGAAGTAAAGAGCCTGACCAATCTCCGCAACTTTATTCAATGCAAAGACAGTAAAAACAATTTCAAATGCGTCCCGAAAATGTCTCAACGCCATTTTACCACCTTGTGGAAGACCGTCTATGACATTTTTCAAACAGAACCGGAAGATTTGGTAATATTATTGAAAACACAATTCATTTGGATGCTAAATACGCTCATTCGGTATAATCCGTGTAAGAAAAGTGTTAAAGTGCATTTTGATTTTTCGCCCATAAACCTTAGATGTTGTATTTTCATTACATCGTAAAAACCCAAACGGACTTACATGCCAATTCAGTTAGAATACGATTTTAATGCCTTTATTTTATTGTAGGATACTTATCACGCACTTGCTGATGTAGGCACGCTATTATTGGAATTAGGAGATGTGGGGAAGCAATTTTTCATCAACCGAGATGAATCTGAAGATAGTTTAGCTTCAGCAGCTGCAGTTGCATGTGAGCAACAAACCGTGATCAGTGGAACAAGCGTAGTTGAGGTACCAAATTAAATTTCCTTGGAGTATTATTAATGATAATAGTAATAGGAGAAGCAGAAAAACATTTCGAGTCTAACAAAGGTTTAAAATAAGGTGATCCTTCTCTAGAGCTTTCAAGTTAGAGATTCTCTAGAGATTCAAAGTTAGTCCTAGACATAACTATAAGATAAACTAGCATCAAAAGCGAAACACTTAATAAATTATCCTTATCAATGTCTAGCATATGCAGATGATTTGGCCATAATCACAAGATCATAGCAATAACTTAAAGAAATCACATAAGGGCTAATCAATGAATCAGAAAAATTTGGCCTAGAAATTAACAAAGATAAAATTAAATACATGAAGCTATGAAATGTCAAGTCTGGAGAATAGACTGGGAGTGGGAGAATTTCCATCATTCCATTTCTGTCAGTACTTCCGTCAAGTATCTTGCGACATTGAATATCATGGAGATTTTTAAGTAATTCAGTTATGACTAACTGAACTACTAAACCAAATAACTTCGCATTTGTACGGTATCCAGAATCAAATCTTTCAATTGGGATTTTGAAAAGAAAACAAATTATCATAAATGGACATTATAACAAAACCACTTTTATTTTTTCCTTGTAATTAAAAAGATATATCAAATTGAAAATAAATTTTTAAATGTAGTATCGATGACCCGCCCGAAAAAACACGAGCGCGTTTGACATCACGATGTTTATTTGCCCTCAATATTACAGACAGCTGATATGAGTTTTTTATTTTTAATCAACTTATTCTTGTTATTATCATCAGTGTATTGATAAATTTATTGAAAATGTCAAATCTAATTAGTACTTGTTTCGTACGTAGGAGGGCGTAGAAGAAAATAGTGATGCTGAAAAATTTTTGTTGCTTTCCTCTTCCTCCTTTTTGCTTTTCGTGCTATTGAAACCCTATACAGGAGATGGTGTTTTGCTATGAAAAATTGTTTACTGTGATAAATGCTGGAGGAGCTGCGCTCCAACGTCTTCCCTCACGAGGCGCCACTGATAACTTTTTGTTCTGGACATGCACGTCCATTCACGGTGCAAATACAATTTTTGCCGTTAAATTGAACATAACCTATAGCCTTGCCTCCGTAACATTGGCGTGACATCTTACAAATAATTTTGTTATATTTAATAGAAATATTTTGTTTCTTATTTACATTTACACTATTATTTTTTAAAAAACTCAAATTGATGCTTTAGCACCTCGAACTTCAGCTGAATTGAACCGAATGTAATTTTTGAAAAAAAATTGTGATCACAAAAATATCCACACCAGGCATATTATCAGAATTCGCCTTTATGAACCCCTTGTCACACATTACTGAATTAAATTAGTAACCAACATTTTTTTTTTTGCACTAAACGTCGATAATTTTGAGAGTATATACCTGGTAGGTAGAAACCGTTGACAGTGCAATCGTGGCGCTTTCGTAGTCACGTGATTTTATTTTGAATTTTAATTTATTTATAATTAATTAACAATCTTTTTAAAGTTTTGCGGATCGATTATCAATATTATTTATGATAAAGTTTTAAAATAAAGTAAAGGAATCGATAATTTTTTTTTTTCAAAAACCCAATTACTTATTGCTCACCCTAGTTTCTTAGTCGTAAGATCATTGTTTCATTTACTTTTTTTGTTTCGTAGTCACCGGATAAAAATGGCAATCCATCAACTCCGAAGATGGAAATCGAATGGTACATTACAGTCGAACAATTCCTAGCCTCCATATTGAACGCCCAATCCCTAGTGGACTTTTTTTCTAAGAGGACATCGCTAAGCGATCATATTAAATCTTTAAAAGGCAGAAAATTCAACAGGTTAAGTTCAATCGAAGAGGTACCCGCCGTTGTGAAAGTATAATTTTTTAAACTTTTTCTTGTCCACTGTACAAAATCAGCAATAGCTTTTATTTCTAATAGATATATAATGCATAGTAAAATAAAATGGAAGAAAAAGTGTTTCGTGACTATTTAATATCTGACTATCATAAAGTCATAAGAGATTCATACAAGAGTTAGGAAACTTCCAGAAGTTGATGACTGTATAGTTCGTTTATTTCAGTTTGTTGCTTATAAAGGATGTTCCAATGGGTACTTCGGGATTTCCTTTTTAAATCAAAACAACAATTTTAGAAAAATAACATACATACACAAATTAGAAATATGGCAGTTATGTTTTAAAAATATTAATCTCCAAATGTCCTCCTCGGCTTCTTCTACAGATGGCCATTCTTAGCGTAACACAATTGAGGTTTAATTTCACTAATAACTTGAACCATTTTTTAGTTTAGATCATTAATTGTCTGCGGATTGATAGAATAGATTGTTGTCCTTGAGGAAGCCCCACAGGAAAAAGTTGAGGGGAGGGGGTTAGATCGCATGATCTTTCGGGCCAATGAATATTACCATTTCGATAAATAACGCGGCCTGGAAAACCTGTCCATAACAAATCCAAAGTTTCCTCCACCGTAAGACACCTGGCGCTATCTTGTTGAAAGAAGATACTGTTAGGGTGCATATTATCCATTTAGGGCCTTAAAAGTTTCTTAACGTATTGTGTGTGTGTGTAACGTACCATTAACATTTAACTTTTTACCATAGTAATTTTCATGATTACTCTAGGATTTTCACTTCCCCAAATACTACAATTGTGCTTGTTCACATAGCCTATTGAGGTGGAAATTAACTTTATCGGAAAACAATATCATTGTAAAATTCTGCATTATTTCTAGCTTCACAAAGATAAAATTAGCTAATGCCTGTGGTCTGGGTGTTTTATATTGCTGGGTCTCTGATGACACATGCGAGATATAAAATTTCTAGATTAAGTGGTTGAAAAACATTGTTAAATTTAAATTCCGAAGTACCTATTGGCACACCCTTTATTTCATCTTACATTATTCATCATTTTCATTATCATGTCCAGGAATAATAAAGGCCTGTCAGGTTTTTTTTAGATATTGAGGTCAACCACTATTTCCAACGTTGAGTTCGATATTTTTTTTTTTTTTCAGTCTTATGCCGTTTATTCTTTCCACATTTTCCTTCTAATATTTTCTTCTTGTTCTTATCCATTTCGTTGTCTTTCGTCTTAGATCTTCATTCTTTATCCCTTAATACGTTACCATGAATTGTACTTAGAATCCTCATCGATCGTGGTCATTTGCAAAGTCTTATTGATATCTGCCCTTATTTCAGCTGTGGACGTCATTATTGGTCTTACTGATGTTTTGTAGATTCTGATCGTGGCCTCTGAAGCAGCTTGCTCTTCGTGCAGATTCCATTAAACTCAAAGGGATTTAACATTAAACACCAAAAAACTTTTTTATATCATCAGGAGATCATTTAATTTATTTAATCAGATTAAATCATCTAAAAAATGACATTAAATCATCTCTTGATGATGCTAACATGATTAGCGTTTAGTGTTTCACACCAAAGGTTCCAATAGAACAATTGATCAGTTTTCAATATTTGCATCATTTCCGTTAGGCGTGTACGTCCGATATGTAAAACAATAAAAAAAATCATACAAGCATTAGGAAACTTCTAGAATTTGACTGTATTAGATAGTTATCTGGCAGACGTTTTCGAGATGACAAGCTAAAAAACCAAGTGTGAAGTCTAAATACTAATTATGTTGCAACAATTGCAGCGAATTGTGTGTGCTCGACTCTCCCATGTGACAAATTCGGTAGCATATATGTATATATGCCGATTGAAAAATATTTTCTAAACAAGTCTGCCCTGATTTGCATATATGCCGCGTGAAAAATATTTTCTAAACAAGTCTGTCCTGATTTGCTATCGACGATGGAACATTTCAATGTTTAACTGAAGGAAAATTCCTTTTAAAGTGGTTCTAAGATTATGTTACCTAAATTCGTTATTTTAACAAAAATTTTAATAAATATTAACAGTACACTTGAATCAGTTTTTCTTCCACCTGTATATTTAAGCTGATTTTTACAATGATTACACAGTATATAACATTGGTGCAATATAAACGTGATTATTATTATTAATATTTTTATGGAGCTATAAATATAGGCTTATGCATTATGTATGTCTTAAAGTTATATTTTATATTTTTATGTATATTTTCAACCCTTAAAAAACATGTTCTGTATATAATGATCTAGTGCCATTTGAAATATATTTTTATTAACTATTGTTAGCCTCAGAGAAATATATTCGAATATTATTTACTTTGTGTTTTCTGTTCCTACTAGCATGGAATGAAAAAAATCCTTAAACAAAATCTGAATTCATCACAAAAGCAAATAGAGTTTCATCCAGTTCCAATTTGATTCTAGCTTGGCATCATCATTCTAATTAGCACGTTTTGTGGGACGCTATAAGAGAAGGCACTCAATAAGAGGGCTTGTATTAAGATAAGCTAGTGAATATATTCAGGTCAATTTGTTATATTTTTGATGCTGTATACAGGTTTTATGGATATATATATATATATATATATATATATATATATATATATATATATATATATATATATATATATATATATATATATATATTCCACAATCTCACTGGAACACACAACAACCTGCGTTTCCGCTTAAATGAACATTTTTGTTGGTTGCTTGACTGGGAAGGAGCCTCACCTATCCCTTCAACTGGATGACATATGTTTCGTCTCTCGAGGTTCAGACTCATCAGGGCGCCGACATATACCATACCATCAAGAATAATGAGACCCTATCCACAGCCAACAACCCATGTTTTCACCGACTTCCCCCCGGCGGGGGCTATAGTGTTAGATTTTCTCGGACTGCGTCCAATGAGACAGCAGTAGCTGAGTGTCATCACACACCCAACCGTTAGGTTCCCCAATCTCATGTGGAACACTAATAAATAAATATAATATATATATATATATATATATATATATATATATATATATATATATATATATATATATATATATATATATATATATATATATATATATATATATATCCTCTTTGTGGATCAGACCTTAGCATGGTAAAGGGGCTTTCATAGGCCAATAAAGTTTTGAGCTATGCCGTCTGGGGCGTATGCTCCTGAAAGGGTAACCCAAGGCGGACAGGTCAAAGCAGAGATTTCAGACTAACATGATCCAAAATCTGCTAATCCGCATTGGATCAGCGTTTCAGATTAAGGTCCAATGTGGTGGAATTGGATTCCTCATTAACAAAAAGTTGAAGGATAGTGTCGTAAATCGTCTAAGCTTATGCACCAACTATGGCGATGAGGAAATTGAGATATTTTATGATGGGGCCTAGCTTTTAGACAGCGAGAAATGCTGTTACAAAATCCTGAAGGGTGATTTTAATGATAGAATTGGAAAAGCAAGACCTAGTGAAACTGCAATTGGCCCATATAGAAATGGCGAGCGGGACAATAGAGGTGACAGATTGGTTGATTTTGCCGAAGGACAAGAATTGTACATTATGAACTCGTTCTATAAGAAAAATATCAGCAGAAAATGGACATGGAAAAGTCCATCTGGTCTCACAAGTGCAAGTGACTACATCATGTCACATGATAAAACAATATTTTGTAATTGTATTGCCCTTAACCATTTTAATGTTGGAAGTGATCATAGAATAGTACGAGCAAAGGTTAAGATAAACTGTCGAAGAAAACGTACACGAATAGTAAGATCGAAGAAGGGCAAAGTGAATTCTGAGAGGCTGCTGCAGAGAGGCAACGATCTTGAGATTGCTTTGCCGAACCGCTTTGCTGTTTTGCAAGACCCAGAAGAGATGGAAATAACAGATCAGTATGAAAAAATCATTGAAAATGTGGTTGAAACGGCTGCTGCAATAGTACCAGCAGAAAAAAGTTTCAAACTGTCACAAATCTCCAATGAAACCATCGATTTAATGAAGAAACGGAGGACAATGAAGAATGCAGACAGTCCCTTTGACAGGGTCGAGTACGTTGAGCTTTGCAAAACTATAAGAAAACGTATTCGAGAAGAAACGCGTCGGTTCAACATGCAGTTAGTGCAAAAAACACAGAAGACACAAGAAGTGACAAATGCTATAGAAGTGATAAAAAATGGAAAGACTCCAGGGAAAGACAATGTAACAGTTGAAGGCTGGTGGTTAAACTCTACATAAAATACTGGCAAAATTGGACTCAAAATGCCTCAAAGATCAAAAAATACCTAGTCTATGGAAAAATGCTGAAATGATTCTTCTTCATAAGAAAGGAGCACGGGAAGATTTAAAAAACTACCGCCCAATTAGCCGCCTATCAGTTATGTACAAAGTTTTCACCAAGATAATATCTAAAAGAATATTAAGAACACTGAATGAATTTTGAAATGGCATTTGATTCAGTATCAACGCAGGCCATAATGGATCAATTGCTTAACCAAGGGATAGACAGAGCCTATGTGAACCTACTGAGATCTATGTATGAGGAAGCTACAGCTACAGTTCACATGGATGACTTTGAAGTTAAAATCAACGTAGAACGTGGTGTACGGCAGGGTGACTCAATATCGCCTGTTCTTTTCTCAGCCTGCCTTGAAGTGGTATTTCGTAATCTGGATTGGGAACAGCAGGGAATAAAAATCAATGGTGCATATCTAAGCCATCTTAGATTCGCGGATGATATCGTTCTCCTTTCACAAGACCCAAATGAGCTACAAGAACACATACGAGAGCTGCAAAGGGTGGGAGAAGCATTTGGTTTAAAAATAAACCTAAAAAAGAGTCAAGTTATGTTTAACAAATTTGCTGTTAACAGAAGAATTTCTATTTTAGAAAGTGATTTAGAGATTGTGGACCACTAATATATCTTACCGCTTGATCATAAACGCCCGCGAAGAAGGCCGAAAACACGATGGACGGATGTCATCATCAAGTATATTGGACCCGAATGGCAGAGGAAACCTCAGGACCATGCGAATTGGAAGCATGCTGGGGAGGCCTTCATCCTGCAGGGGATCGACAATGGCTGAATGATGATGATGATGATGATGATGATGATGATATATATATATATATATATATATATATATATATATATATATATATATATATATATATATATATATATATATATATATATATATATATATATTAAGGTTTTAAATATAAGGACAGTCATTAATTTGCGTGACAATGACAATAAACAGTAAAGAGGATAAGGATCTGATAATAATAATAGATAGAAGAGTACTGAAAACAATATTGAGGTTCAAAAATAACAGAAGAGGGGGGAAGTGCAGCTAAAGGAAAACACACTTAAAAGAGGAGTATAGATGGGAGAACAATGTAAGATACATAAAAGTGTAAGGATTTTAATGAGCAGAATACCTGAAGATAACATGGTAGGTCCCAATGAGGCACACCGCAGGAATTGAGGAATAACTAGGCAGAGGATACAAGAGTGATGTGAATAATACACTGTACTAGTTTAGGTTAAAGTGAATAGATAGGCGAGAGCAGAGGAAAATAATACAGTCAGAACCCACAACAGGCTTTAAAGGAACGGGAAATACAGACAAAAAAAAAAGAAAGGGAAGAAAAAAACAAATCAAATAAAAATAGAATAAGCTCATCGGTATAAAATTAAAAGGGCTTAGGGTTATTCCTTGGAATATATAATTAAATCTGTTAATATTTTTTAACTGTTGTTAGGCTAGGATTTAAGATTAGATGCGCATAAGGCAACTAAGGCTATATTTAGAGACTGTTTTTAATTTTGTTTTTAATCATAAGTCTCTCGAGAAGCCTACCGACTGGTCAGTTACCAACGTAGAATACCTACGAGGGGCGATTTCTTGTCAGATTTTACACTCTTGCCTAGAAGCATTAATAAAAATTAATTATTAAAACTAACACATTAATTAATAAAACAAAGTGACAGAACATCCTGACAAAGTGCCAAACCAAAGTTGTTTGATATATTACTTATCTACTGTCTGTTTTTTTCAGAAACAAAAATACAGACACGTTTAAAATTTAAAACTTTTTTTATTTAAAAAATACCTTAATGTATAACAGAAACAACTAGCCCTACAATTAAATTTACATTATGTACACTTATTTCCTAAAAATATATATCTTACACTGTCTTTAATATTTAAAATAATCAGTTAAAAAGAGTGGAAATACAAAAAAAAATAAAACTTTGTACTTAATCTAAACATAATAATTAAAAAATGATGGTAATAAATAGATAAAAAAATTTAAAAATTGTTTTTCAGGAGGGGGGATATTAGCAAATGCCTGGATACACACATGAAACTTATTATTAGAGATCGGACTTTTTATAAAAGATAAGTGAATAAATCGTTTCGTGTAATGGCGTGCGCCAAGTTCAGGTTGAGCTTTCAGAGAGTATGCTGCCCTCTGTTATCTCCGAGTTCTTAAGTAGTTTCATACGGGGTGATGGCGTACTCTGCGGGGTTCACCAGCCAGGTTTCGAAAAAATCTGAAGCTTTTATTAAAGCATCAGATAGTGAAAAAGAACGAAAATAAACTGCCATGGAAGATGATTTCCCATTCTACGGGTCCGACATAGGCCTATCAGGAGGCTGGACATCTGCTTTAAAAACAGACAGTGGAAGCAGAGGTAAAAATAAGAAAAAGCCTGCGAAGCGAGCGGCGAAGTCGGATATAGAGAATTTTCCGCCTTCAAAAAAGCAGACATCTGAAAGCGCGTCGCAAGCCCAGTATTCAAGAAGCCTGCACCGCCAAAGCCCGTCCAGACCAAAACTGCACCTAAAATGATGATAGTTTTTTTTTTGGATTATCACAATATTTCTTGATGTTAATTTGAATAGAAAAGATAAATTTGATTGTTATAGCGATAACCATTTTACAAATATTTGTTTTCAATGTGTCCAAACTTTTGCATGTAATTAATTCAATTTATAATAAAAAGAGTATTTGAATAAAGTTAATGAAATTAATAAGGATCTCATTCTTAATAAATAGATAAAAATCTATGTACAAATAATAATCATAGAAAATGTCTAAAAACTGATTTGCATAACAATAATAATATAACTAGAAAAGAAAAAGCAAGTTCACTCCCAGACAAAAATATGAAAGAGGTGAAAAGTTTCACCGTTTAAACCACCTTCATAATTCACACAAATATTCAAAATGCTTAAGGAATTGTATTTTATTACTGTAAAATTGTTGTCTGTTAGTGTACATGAACATTCTTTTCGAAATCGAATGTAGAATTGTTTCTTACTGAATTGATGCCAACATATGTTAAGTAAAAAGGTTTCTCTGAAGTAGTTCAAAATAACCAATAAAAAAATATTTCTACTTCTGACCAATAGCCTTTTGATATGTTTTCTAAAAGGATTAGGCCAATTTATAAAATGTTTTAGCAAATTAGATTGTGTATATATTAATTCAGTGCTTTTATATTTCGTGATAGTTTCTTGGTCTTTTATAGTTTGTAAGGATGTAGTACAAAGTTCTCAAAATAATATATATCTTACACTTAAAGAACTTTATTACTAAATACCAAAACACTTTCTAATTTCTCGAGATACGTTTCGTTAATCGTCCACAGTCTATTCTAAGATCTAAACTCGTACAAAGGGACACACAACTTACTCAATTTGATTGAATCATCCTCTGACAATGCCAACATGGTTAGTGAAACTTGTGTTGAGAAATTTAACACAAGGGATTTGGTGTTAAAACTCTTTGAGCTGAAATGTTTAAAACCAATAATTCCAATAGAAGAACTGAGTATGTTTAGGCGAAGAGGCCTCAAACAGAGCCTTCGAAAGCAGAACTGAATATGGCTGTTGATTTTCGAATGTTAACTAAAGAAAAACACAGGTAATAGAGATTACACAATGGATGTTTTTAATATTCCAGATCGGGAAAGTCCAGGAGACCTACAAGATTGGATAAGGTATTAAAAAATTAAAATCCTGCTCAAGTTACTCAACAATGAATATCTCCCACATCATTGGTAAATATTCAGGAATGGATTGATTCTGCGCATTTTGATTCGGGAAACAAGATATTCTGTGCAAAAATATGAGTCGACGAAATCCCATATCAAACAAATGCAGTTGGATATGAAGTATATGGTACTCAAAGTCGTTGAATCCTCGGCGGAATATTACTATTTCAGTCGCTTCGGCATTATCTGAATCATGAAAACTTAAAAATATACCAGATACAAAAGCATCCATATTTTTTCCCAGTCGTCTCATCGCGAGAGCCTTTATCAGTTGCCTCAAAGATGGAGTAATTAAAGAAGTAGAAATCATCACACAAATGAAGGATATAGTGACAAGATGATTACAAATTTCAAACAGAATGGTAGTTGGTTTTGGACTGTCTAATACTTCTGCACCTTTGTCCTGCACTTTCACGCGAAAACATTATTGCTCTGCACAAGGTATGACTGAAGAGTAAAAAAATTCAACGACTTAGTCTCTCATATGGCGAATTTTGCATAACGATCTTTACTTACACTGATCTAAGATCCAACTCACGCAAGAATTAAAATCTGCAGTCACGCACGAGTTGTAAATTCCCCAGTTGAGTTTTGAAAGAGCATACAACCAATGATGACATATTCAAAGAAAATCTTTATAGTGAGGAGACACTTTTACTTCAATGTATAAGTACATGCCGTATTTGAAGCAAGGAAAGGATACAAGTGATTCAAGACAGGCCTTTATATAATGGGAAAGCTACTGTTGGTGTAGTTTTTGGGTTGGAGGCGTCATCGAATCATACTTCTGATGTTAATGGCGTCCTGCTTAGGTAAACGATAACTGACTTCTTACAGCCAGACTTGGAAGATTTTACTTTACCCCTCGTGAAAGAATAACTTAGCTGTGAAAAGTTCGATCGCCATTTAATTTTAGGCATCCCTAACGTTAGACGGAGTTAGAAATGTGCAAAAAAAACATGATGGATGAGTCATTTGAATGATATAGGGTTTCACGTATAACCGCAAGGATCAAATTAGTGATTGAAATAAATGCATTGAAAAAAAGTTAACAATACATGTGTTAACCTCTGGGATTTATCATTTAAACACAAAATAAAATAAAAAAAACTCGCGGCTAGGGATTAAAAACAGTGGTTCTGTGATTAATCTCTTTTAGTTTAGCATTTCACACTAAATATTCTAATAGAAGATTGTATATGTATTGTATTTAATAAAAAAAGTTTGTAACATAACTTCCAAATACTAGAAGACAATGGTAATGCTTTTTTTGTGCATACATTGTGATTGTGAATTTTATAAAAAAAAAAGCACTGAATTAATTTGTACATCTGTTACAAACAAATCCGGTAAGTATGAGATAGTATAAAGAAATGATAAAAATTAATAGATTGAACAAAAAAAAAGATCTGTTCCTCATACTATTGTCCTGCAATTTTCTAGAGTATTATTTATCTTAAATATTAGTTATAAAAATAGTCCTTATCTGTACATTTCCTTCAAAAAATGTAAAAAAACAGCCTTGATCGAAGTTTAAACTTCCTACGGTTGAGACTCGTCTCATCTCCCTTCTCACAAAAGAATAAATTAAAAACCAAGAACCAACATACTTCTAACTGTCAAATAATCCGAAAACACCGCCTCTGTTCACACTACGTCATTGTGTCCATTGTTATTTTCTCTTTCTTTGAAAAAACCTTTCTCTGTCTTGCACTCCCTTATCGTTACAGTCTTCAGATTAACCGTGACATCTGTGATGAATACTTGGTCAGCTACCGGGTTTCTGGAGAGCCAATATTCAGATCCAGGACTGGTTAGTTCTGTGAAGTCGTTATTGTTATGATGGCCATTAACCTGAAGGTTCGGTTTTTCTTCTTTCTTTTCCGATTTTACCTGAAAATTATATATTTTTAAATTATTGATTAATTTGTCCGTTACTTTGTGATAGTTCATTTTTTAAAAAGAAATAAAACAATTTTTCACTTTGTTATCTATCACTTTTATTTTTAAACAAAATTTGTGTGACTACAGTTTCGTAAAACGACTTTACATTCTCAAACACTACTTTAAAACTTTGAGAATGTAAAGTCGTTTTACGAAACTATAGTCACACAAATTTTGTTTAAAAATAAAAGTGATAGATAACAAAGTAAAAAATTGTTTTATTTTTATATATTTTTAACTGGCTGGAAAGAATAAGTAATAAAGTCTTGCTTACTTCCAGTTTTTCTGGCCTTTTTTCAGTCTCGTTAGGTGATGCAGCTTCCCTAGTTGAGCAATGAGGCAACGCTGCATCTGTTATGGCCTGCCTTTTATCCATTGCCTGTCGCTTGTCCTGGAATCAAGACACGATGTTACCATAAAAAAAACAAATTATAATTTTTCAACAAAGATTTTTTAATATTTGAATTCATAAAAAGTGAAAATCTAATGGCGCTGAGCCTGGAAAATACGCTGAGTGTTACACACATAGTAACAAATTCTTCTATTGGACTCTTTAGTGCGAAATACTAAACTCAAAAAGATTTATCACTAAATTCCAAATCACCTGTTTTCAATTATTCGACGTGCGTTTCGCTAACCATGTTAGTATCATCAGGAGATGATTCAATCTGAGGCACAGAAGATGAAAATGGGAATCGACTAGGAGAACAGGGCTCGAGAATCGGCGATGATTTGCTTATCTGAGAAGCAAACTAGACAAAAATAACATCACAGGAGAAATTAGACATCTTATTATGAATTGCTTACTTCCTGCACTCTATTGTAAAATCTAAACCCATATAAAGAGACACGCAAATGATTTAATCATCTTCTCTTGATGGTAACATGGTTAGCGAAAAGCACGTTGAGAAATTGAAAACAATTTATTTGGTGTTTCATGGTAAATCATCCCTTTGAATTAAATGTTTCATATTAAAAGTTCCAGTAGAATTGATTTTTAGTAGTTAATATATTGATTAAAAAAAAATTAAAACATTGATCAAGGTTATTATAATTTATCCCTAAAAAAAATCTGAAAATTGTGATCTTACCTCATTTGATATCGGAGCAGTTGCTGTCAACACTGCAGGACTGGAAGCTGAAGGTATAGCTGAAGCTAGTGCCTCATCTTCATGCTTTGACTGCCTTCCATTGGGCCTTGAAGATATTTTCGGTACTTTTGCAGGAGGTGGACTACTACTTACAGGACTACTAGTTGTTATAGTAACCCCAATTTTGCCACTTTCCTTAGACAATACTTCTGCTTTTCTTTTAGTCCCTGTCTCAATCCGAGCTAATAATGGTCTTCTGTCATCACTACTTGAACTATTTGAGTTTTCATTGTCTGCTGATGTAACAAGTGGTGTGGTAGTTGTTTCAGATGGATCTTCTGAACCTAAAGTTAACATCATTTGATAACATACTTCTCCTTTTAGCAAAAAAATTATAGATCTAAGTTTTACCTTTACCTGTCCTTGTTTCTTCATCTTCCCCAGCATTTGTGACCATTTCAATTTCCTCAATTTTTTTATTATGGCCTTCTTTATCCTTTTTCTTATCAATCTTATTACTAGTACTGGGCTGAGAGGGAAGTCCCTCATCTTGACTTTCATCTCCACTACGTCCTAAAAACATATTAGCTTTACCTTTAAATGCCTACAAAACATGTAACTTTTCATGCCTTCATCTTCAGTCTCAACCTCTCGAGGTGCTTCTTTTCTTTCCTTCCTTTTAGGACCCCTTTTGCCACCTCCCTCGCTTCTTTGCGAATTTTCAAATAACTCGATTAACCGGCTATCTAAAATATTTTCTTCTGGCTCCCAAGTGTTGTATTTTTGACTCCAACCCTTCCATTTAACGTAATATTCTACTACCCCCTAAATATAATCAAAAACGGTTAAAAACGCTATTTAAATTTATTCGACAGACCACAAAACTTACCTTGCGATTTCTTTTTTTTATAATACGTTCGGCCGCGTAAACTCTATCACCCAGCTCCATTGTTTGGCCGTTTTCTTTCACTGTATACCGAAAATCAATCTATACTGTGTTATTACAGCCTTTTGGGCATCTTTTTCTAGTTAATCACTGGTTTTCCCGATGGGAATTAGGACGATAAAACGTTTATTTACATGCTAAAATAACCGAACCACTTCGCTTCCAGTTGGCTGTGTAACGAAATGTCAAAACAAACTTTGGATTTCCAACGAAAATAATAAACCAACTCAAAGTTGATGAAAGTTACTAAATAACTTACTTTTTTATTACCCCGTACATTACGGAAATACACCGTAAAAACATTTTTAAAAACCACACAAAGGACAAACTGTCGTTTGTTATTTGTTGCCGTTTTGTGTAACTTCACCCCGCGAACAAGATGGACTGATTCGGTAATGTTCGGGTCACGATCCGATTTCAATGGTAAAAAAACCATATTATTAAAATATAATTTAAATAAAAAATTCTTCACATTTATTTGAAAAATGTAATTAAAATCATTTTAGATAAATATGTATGTTAAATTAGCATAATAATATATATTTTTAAAAATTATGGTTAGGCAATCTAATATACATAATATTTAAATTATTCCAATAAGTTATAAATGATATTGCGGCTGGATTATTAAGCCATTCTAATTTACAGAGCTTGATATTTCGAACAAAACTAACAACATTATAAAATATCAATTAATAAATATTATATTTGTAGTTGTAAACTGCATTGACAGTTGCATAAAATTGAACTATGCCACGTAGCTCTTGTTATAGAATAGTAACAATAAATTACAGGTAGGCAACTTGACCCATAGTCTATCCTTGTCTGACACACCGGGTTATCCTTAAAAATCGAGTCTCGTATGGGGAGGGAGGTGCGGATATTCATTCAATAAGTGAAAGACATATTTTCTCTTGAAAATCTTCTTTTTGTTGTTATTTTATATGTATTTTCTGTTTATTTATTAGTTGTTCTGTTCCCGACGTATCTTCAACGGCTAATATTAGTCGATAACATTTGAACCGTATCCCGATATGCAATTGTTGTGATTGTGTGGAAGTGCAAATTGAAATGAAAGTCAGTGTGAAAAAAGTGTAATTAAGGTGAGCTTTAATAATTTTTGAAAAAATATCGGTTGCTTTTGGAATTCGGTCACTGTTCATTTACCTATACGACTGAGAGTTGACAGAAAAACGATCGGGATCAACAGCTGGCATATTGTACAGATTTTATAGGTTTAAGTTTTAATTTGTGTTCTGTTTACGTGTCCATTCAACTTGCCACGATCAATTATCACCATACATTTATGAGAAACATTCAGTTAAAAAATAATTAAGCAGAAAATCGGAAAGTTAGGTTATGCAACTGTCAAAAAAAGGTCCTTTGTAATATTTTCAGACTGATTAGAAGATGTCTTGGACTCAAAGAAGGCCTTCGCAGAGGCCTAATCACAGCAATAATCCACCCGTGCAAATGTACAACCCTAATCAACATTCCACTCCAGAGGTAAGTCATATATTTTATTAATATATTGAACATCTTTTACATGTAATTACAAATTATGTTTATTTTTTGGCTTTCCCTTGATTAGCAACTTCCTCCATGGCTTTTCTGACAGTTTCCGGATCTCCGAGAAATTGTAAACTTCCTCCAGGAATTGGTTTCATGTTTTTGTCTAAAGTGTACATGAATGGGATGCCAGTTGGTAAATTTAGCTTCATAATTTCATCATTGGACATTTCATCCAAGTGTTTTACGATTCCTCTGAGACTATTCCCATGGGCCGCTACAAATTAGATCTATTTGAATCAAGTGATCTAAAAATCTTTTTGGATATATTACCTATTAGGACTCTTTTTCCTGCTTTTATTTCTGGTACAATATTGTCATTCCAACAAGGTAAGGTTCGTTTGATAGTCAGTTCTAGGGATTCAAACTTGGGAAATTCATCTTTTGAAGGACCATCATTATATATTGGATCATTTATGATAGTGTCATAGTAGGGATTTTCGGAAGTTATAGGTGGTGGGGGAGTATCATAGCTCCTTCTCCATATAGCCACTTGTTCTTCACCATACTTTGCGACGGTGTCGGTTTTGTTTAATCCAGTTAGACCACCATAATGTCTCTCATTCAATCTCCAGGTTTTTATAATAGGGATGTCTTCCTGGTTTAGTTCTTTGAGGATCGAGTCGAGAGTTTTTTGTGCTCGAATGAGTACGGAGGTGAAGGCCATATCAAAAATATAACCGGCGTCTTTTAGGGCTTTGCCAGCGCTGACCGCTTCGCTTCTGCCTCTGTCGCTCAAATCTACGTTGACCCAACCGCAAAAAAGATTCTTTTGGTTCCACTCTGACTCTCCGTGTCGTATCATTACAATCTTGTACGTATTCGAGCTACAACAGCATGGTCGTTTACCCTAGAAGAAAACAAAGAGTTAACGGGAAAAATTGTCTGACCTATATAACCTTACTTCTTTAGACATTATCGAGAAAAATGGATGAAAAATCGGGATTTTGTAAATTTAATTAGATGAAATGATGACATACGTTTGACATTTTGATGACGGTTTTCGTAAAATTGAAGGTCAGCGACAATGGATTTCGCATGTCAGCTTTCAGGGTGGGAAAATCCAGTATTGATTTTTTAGTTCTTATTTGATGTGTTCGGATTATGTCAACAATACGTTGTTTATTATTGTTTATTCTTTCCAGATTTACATACAATAGTCAAATACACTTGTCAAGAAATGACATCCTAATTTTAAGGGTTTATAGCAAATCATGGCGAAAATTAAAAAATATATATATTTGAAAATATGACTAAAAATGACATAACAGAATAAAAATTGATTGGAAAATATCAATTAAATAAATAATATCTTTAACAACGTTTCAACCCGCAAAGATATTTTCATTCAGCCACGTAATAATTTTCAGTCAATTCCCATTGACACCAGGTTTATTTAACATTTTGTGTTCATCCTATTAGCACGAATGACAGCTTCCAAATGCCTAGGCATTGATTCTACTCCTTTTTTTGTAATCCGTTCGTAAACTGTTCCATACGTCAAAAATTACTTCTTTTGTATGCTCCTTGCTCTTAATTGAGACTGAATGGATTTTTCTATCTAAAATAGGCCAACATTTTGGGGTGGGGGGAGGGGATCTAGGTGTGGTGACTGGGGTAGTATCAGCAACAAGGTTCTAGATGCATTATAGACTAGCCATGGATGCATTATAGACTAGACATGCCATCATTGGTTAAAAAAAATTGCTTCCAAAAATTCAATCTCATAGAAATCTCTTTTCTCTTTGGAGCCATTTCCAACACAAATTAAAAGTCGCTTGCTAAACTGAAATCTAATTTTAATCTGAAAGGATTGACAGGATTAGTAAGTACAATAGGCCACACTAATCCTTACAGTGCCTGACTTTATATTGAATCAGTCTACGCCAAGTGTGCAAATATTTTGAAGTCCAAAATAACTTTATTTGGCATATTATTTGTTATATGCCAAACAATTATGAGGTAGTTTTCATGTACTAGCGAGACGATGGGACGTTGTTTTGTGTACCTGGAATAGGGATACATGCTTACAGTCATTTGGCCAGTAGTCACTTGACGTGGACCCTCACAAAGAAAACAGAAAAGATGCTTGCAGTATTAAAAAAAAGAGTTCTCAGAAGATTTGTTGGTGTTGTGAGTGGTAACAGAAATCAAATGACCAGGTATAACTTTGAACTCAAGGACTATGTGATGGTTCCATGCCTTAGAAAATCAAGTCATTGACCAAGGATAATCATGAAGGAATGAAAGAATCAAAGACTTCAGTGTTAGGACAATGTTAGTAAAAAGAACTCAAGGCTTACTGATGGACCGTAGCACTACAGAAAGAATAAGAAGGATGCGTGTGTATCGTTCTTATGGGGCACTTCCTATAACAGCGCACCACAAATTAACCAGTAACATATTTTTCCTAATGTTACATTTTTTTTTTGTAGTCCAGTGTATTTTTAGAGTGATCAATTCACGCCTGATTTTCGATGAATATGTCCAAATGATCACATAAAGTCATGTGGATAGAATTTTTCAACATTATAACTCGTTCTGCTAACCTTCTATCATTGATTGAAGGTACCCGAAAAAACCGAATTATTTTTGATTGCCGACCGTCCACTCAGAATGCTTTCAATTATCGTAGTTATCAGCGCTTATCAGTTATTACAGCGCTCGGATGGTTGTTTTTCTTTCTTCTGTTTGTATTACTTCCTATACCACACACACACACATATATACAATTACACATTCACAAACTTACACATCTACACTTTAGTGTCTGTGACAGTTTCTAGGCAAGAGTGTAAAATCCGACAATGTGTTACCCCTCAGTCACCCAGCCAGTTAAAGGCTGGGTAAGGTCGGATGCCTTCTGAGAAGTGTTCTGCGTTGGTCACTCGCCAGTCGGTAGGCTTCCTGATAGACTTATGGGTAAGCACATAACTAAGGGTTGATAGCCAGAGGAGGGCGCTGACCTGGGTTGTCTGTGGCTTATGACCGTGGTTCGGAACCCACGTTAAACCGTGGGCCTAGTCGCTAAATAGCCTTAGTTGCTGATGCGCCTCTAACCCTAAAACCCCTTAAACTCTTTTTTCTTCAATTATATTCCGCACTCAATCTTAATTGTTCTTTCATTTTGAGATGATGTTTTTTACAATTACAAAAACGATCCAGAACCGAAAGAAATGATGCAATTTTGGTAAATTATTATGTTTGTATATGCCCAACGAGGCTAAAGTTTGAGACTTTAAGGTTTACATTAGTTTTCAAAGGAATAATAGGTTGTACAAAATATATACATTCGTCCTCTGTTTTTAAAATCATATTTGTATTTGTAATATTACACGTAATTTATAAAGGGTGATCCAAATACATTTTTAAGTGTGATTTGCATTTATTATTTGAAGAGAAAGTTTTACTTGGCAGGGAGCTTTGCTGTAAACGAAATATAATGGTGCAAAATGAGAATATAATGGTGCAATGTTAGGATTATATGATGGATGGAGTGATGGTGTGAGTGAGTGACTAAGTTTAGATAATTTCTAAGGTCTAGCTAATTTCTAAGGTCGAGCAGTGTTTCTAAATGATTCTTTTTTTGGCTAGGATTTCTCCTGTTTGTACAGTCAAGCTCCTTATTCACGGTTCCGTGATTCGCGTTTTCAGTATTCGCGGATTCACAAATTGTGACCACTTCTTGTATTCGCGGCTGAAAATTTGTTTATTCGCCGATCCAAAACTAATGATACATATTGTATTTTTAGAATAATGTGTTTATTTATCAGTTACCTTTCAAAACATCAAGTATCAAGATGTTTTTAAACAAACAAGTGTTATTGTCGCTTGGGTGAAAGTTCTTTCAATTAGATTAAATCACCTCCTGATGATGCTAACATGATTAGCGAAACGTGCGTCGAGCAGTTCAAAAAAAGCGTTTTGGTGTTTAGTGGTAAATCTCTTCAAGTTTTGAAAGTTCTTTGACAAATAAGTCAGGTTCCGTGCTACGCTACGGTTTTTGATAAAAGCCGCCTTTGTACGATAGGTGCGAATTTTTTGTTTTATTGCTTCAACTTGTCATTCGTCGCAATAATTTCGAGTTAATAGCACGTGTCTCTTCTGCTTTGTTCGCGATTTATAATGTCGAGTAAAAGTAAAGGAAAATTAGTTCCTACACGGAAAAAAGCCACTTAACGTAAAAATAGAAATGCTTGACCGTTTACGCCTTGGCGAGTCGTTTGCATCCATATCACTTTTTTTTTAATGTCAATGAATCAACTGTACGATCTGTCAAGAAATTAGAAGACAAAATAAGGAATTCTACGGCTTCAACCTGACTATTAGCAAAAATTCTTCGTTATCCAGCAATTGAAAAAATAGCTGCATTAATATTGTGGCGAGTGGGTTACAAGTGTCATTTTCTGTGACTGGTTCCGGGATTGTTTTTTTCGTGAAGTTGAAACTTATTTAAAGAAAAATAATATAGATTTAAAGGCAGTTCTAGTTTTTGACAATGTTCCAGGTCACCCTTGTGAGCTTGAAGCTATGCATCCAAATATAAAGGTGATCTTTTTGCCTTCTAACACGACGGCTTTGCCCCAACCTATGGACCAAGGAATAATCCAGGCCCTTAAGCTCTATTACATTAGACAAACATTAGACATCCAGATTTAGACAAATCCAGAAAGCCTGATAATAATAATAATTAATATTGTTAAAAATTCTCCCCTTAAATTACTTTTATTATATATTTTTTCTATTTATTTTGTAACCTTGGATCATATCCCCTATAATCCCGTACACATTTCCATTCCGTATTTATTATTGTGTCGACGTGTGTCAATATTGGTCTTATCGTTGTTTTGTATATTTTAATTTTACTCTGTGTAGACATATGTTTATTTCTTCACACTCTCTTGGGCATCTGTTTGCTTTGAATACTTTTGGTGTGTGTCGTATTGTAGATTTTGTGTACTAGTTCTGTTTCTTCCCCTAGATGATTAAATGACAATCTGCTCAAAGACTTTGTTCAAGTTTGGTCTTTCTGGATTTTTGCTGGTGACCATACATTTAGTTTTCTCAAATTATATTTCCATATTGTGCTTATTTCTTGTTGTTTTGACAGTGTGAAGATATTTTTGTAAATCGTCCACTACTCGAAATCCATACTGTTTCGTCTGCATAAGATACTTTATTTATTTTAAGTCTTCAAGCTTTCCAACTTCTCGTATTATTTGGTTCAATAATAACCAACTTCCCAATTATTTGGTTATTAGGTGGAATAATGATGGACGCAGATAATTTCCTTTTCAGCTATTTGACTTAATAATGTCTTATGATGTTACTTTTTTCCTTAATCTCTGTTGTTTTTTCCTCATTTCTACTTTGTTTTTTATTTTATTTTCAATAATAGCTGTTACTAATTTCACTGTAGTCTTCATTAGGCTGATGCCACTGTGGTTGTCTGGTCTTTTCAATCTCCTTTTTAAGAAATAAGCAGTAATAATCTTTCTTTCCATTTAATTAGAGTATATAGTATGTTAATAAGTAATGCGGTTTCTTCCATATTTTGGAAGCTAATTGTGTATTTCATCTGGTCTTGGTGTTTTTCTTTTTTTTAAAGTTTCTCTAATTGTTATATTTTTTACCTCAAGTATTACAAACATTTTCCGTTTTCTTTATTAAATTTTTGTTTAATATTTTTCTCCTCTATCTTTGTATAGTTATGAAAAGAATTATTGTCTTTTCCCTATCTTCATATTATCTTCTATATGTTTTTCTTTGAACCTGTGGGTCGTCGTATTCTGTGCTTTATGTAAGCTTTTCCCAGTACTTTCTTTTGATGTTTCAATTTCTTAAATTCTCATATTGATCGTTAGTTTCTTACCTTATCAACCTGTATCAATCCACTGTACGATGAAGGCCTCTTCAGCATGCTTCCATCTCTCGCGGTCATAAGCTCTCCTCTGCCATTCGAGTCCAATAGACTTAATAATGTCATCAGTCCATCGTGTTTTCGGTCTTCTCCGTGGACGTTTGCGATCAAGCGGTATCCAGTTCCGGGTCGCCATGGTCCATCTTTCGTCCCATCGCCTCGCTACATGGCCTGCCCACTTCCATTTCAATTGCTTTATTCTTCCAATGATGTCACTCATTCTCGTTTGTTCTTTGATCCATGTGCAGGTCTTTCTATCCCGTCTAGTAATGCCAAGCATACATCTTTCCATTCCCCTCTGTGTTTCTCGAAGTTTTTGAACCGACTGTGATGTGAGTGTCCAGGTCTCACTTCCGTATGTCATAACGGGCAGGACACACTGATCAAAGACTTTTCTTTTCAGGCAAAGTGGTAGTTTGCTCTTAAACACAAATAGGCAAATCCAAAAAAACCCCTGACAATTAGCGGTAATAGAAATATCGGGTTAAGAGAAATAATAAATAAAATAATAATATTTTAATAAATATATTTAAAGGCCCATCCAAATATCGACCACGGTAGACATCGCTGAACTTCAGTTATCAAGAAATGAAGTTCGACGCGATGTGGATGGCTTATTATTTCCCTTCTTATTTTCGGTAACCAATTTTATACATACAGTATATTAACCTGAATAAAGTATAATCAATATTACCGAGTTAGAAAAAAATAATAATTTGGTAATTAAAAGTTTTCGGAAGTTTTAAAGGTGGCCTTAAATTTGTATAACTTATATATTGGCCTGCAATATATATTTATGAAATGCATTTTTTAAGTAAAGAACGGAATACATTTTTTTAGCGCGAAATAATTACTGAGTCGAACGTTATGTTTGTTAACGGAATTGTAATTGGCCTCTTAAAACACGCATTAACATTGTTGTCAACGATGTAATTTTCAATTTGAATATTCGAATGTAATTTTTACTTTTAGAATCAATGGCAACAACAGCCTTTGCTCAAACCGCAGGAACCAAGTCAACAACAGAACTACTGGCAACAGACTGCGCAATCGTATCCCGCCCCTAGTCACACCCCCAACGCCAATACAGGAGTCCAGTACCAACAGCAGTATCAGCGCGATCAAAGTGGTTATTTTCAAAACTACGATCAGCAGGCAAGATTACGATTTCAATAAATGTCAGAAACGTGTTGATTTTTTTCTTTTTGTTTTCAGACGTTCGGAAATTTGCAATATAATCAACACTATGATCAGAGCGGCACTTACATGAATCAAGCTCAGCCGAACAGCGACGGGGACACTTGGGAGAATTGGGCTTGGGGTGAAGAGGACAACCCCGCTGCTCAGCCGATTGTTGCCCAACAACAACAGCGATTGCCTCAGCCGCAGCCACAGCAGCAATTAGGAACTCATGTTTTAGGTTAGATTGTCGTTCACTAATATCAGACTGATTTAAGTTTAGTTGGAAAAGTTCTCAGCCTTTTTAATTTATACATTTTTAATATATAATAAAAACACTTTTGGGATGACTTTTTCCTTAGGATCTTCAGAATATGGACAGTTCCAGAAAAAAGTACATGCTATTTATAAAATAAAACAATTTTTTTGGCTAGAATTTACAAAACCTTACTCAAAACCCTTTAATGTACTATCCTCTTACCTTTCTTCAAAATATCTTTAATTATTATTCAATTCTCAACACTATTCTCTGGTGTATTGCACTATATCAAATTTCAATCAACTCTCCTTTCAGAATTATGATCGAGAACTCTTCAAGCTACCTCTATATTCAAATCTTTTCTAATATGTATTGCTACTGATTCTTTAGCAGATAGTTTCTCCACTGACGAATCGTGGAATTGGTCAGTATCGGATACCCGTCAACCTGATACCAACGCACAACAGGAACAAAAATTCAATGAGTTATTTCCCAAAGTGGGTGATTTGAAAAAAGCCTCCGTTCAGCCAAAGCTTGAACCAGCGAGAACTAGCCGCAGCAAACTGGACACACCTCAATGGTCTACCGAATCTCAACCGTCGTTGGAGTCGTCTGATGATATCGCTCATACATCGGAGAGTGACAAAAGCCATCTGGTTTCACGATCCTCAACTATTAGTCATTCTCCTGTTTCGGGTAATGAACATTTATTACCCAGTGGGGCAGAGATAGTTCCTAATAATGAAGCACAAGTGGAGAATAATGAAATAGTCAGGCAGGAAATAAAGGCGAATTCAGTCCCTTATCCGAAGAATGTTCTTACACCGCCCCTGTTACCACCTCCTCAAGGTGCAGGAGATGAGTCTAAGAACCCGTACAAGAGATCCACAGGAGGCCTATCTCATATGTCTGCGAATAAATTCAGAACTACGAATCCAACGCAAGTTCCTTTTACATCTCAATCGGTGAATTTAGAAACGTTGCCTGATAATTCAGAACATCCAGATCACCCTCCTGGTTCTGGGGTGATCAAAGCTCCTACAAGAGGTCCGCCTCCTCAGTGGACTCAAACAGAGAACAATGAGGCTCCCATTAACGATAGAAACCAATATTTGGAGACTGGACAGTTATCTGACGTTGGCATCACCGAGGGCAATGAAGGTAGGTATTGTCAAATTGTAATTTGTCATATTGGTATTGTGAAACTCAAAAATATATCAAAAATATCTGTTCTTATGTAAATAAAGAATCACTGGGTAAAAAACAAAAAACCAAACAGAGACAAATTTCTCAGTGATTCTTTTTCTGTAATAAATTTGCCTAACGAACAAAACATTTTTAAAAACACATTTTTAAAAAATATAAAAATTTTCAAAATAAATACAAACTTTTGAACGTTAACGTTTCGGGAGGTCTTCTCGTCCCGTTGAAAAAATAAATTATATTAATTTCTATATATACTGAAAAGATAGGAAGTAAATATATTTTGTGTATATGTCAATGATACTTACATTGACAATAATATGATATTTTTTTGAGTTTTAGATCGTTGCGAAAAACCCAAAAAAAAATAGAAGGTAGTTTTATAATGAAAAGTATTTAGCTTAACTCAGAATAAAATTTTTAACGATTTAAAAAGATTAACATTAGGAATAAATTAAACTCAAAGAGATTTACTACTAAAAACACTTAATCATCAGGAGATGATTTAACCTTGCAAATATGTGTTTACACATGGTTATCAACTCTTCTATTGGAACCTGAATCATCTCCAGATGATGCTCACATGGTTAACGAAACGTGTGACGAGAAGTCTCAAAAAAGTGATTTGGTGTTTGCATGTGCAGTAGTTTTTCAGCATCTCTTACTTTATCCTGCCACCGTGTCTTTGGTCTAACTCTTTCTCTGTTACCCCCTATTCGTTCATCCATCATTCTCCTTGGAATTCGACTTTTTGGCATTCTCGCCATGTGCCCCGCTTATCTCAGAATTGCCCTCACTCGCTGAACCCTCCCATTGCCTAAGTTCGAAGTTATACTTGATCCTGCAATTTCCATTATCATGCACAGCACCATTTTTTCTGAGTACTCTTCTTTCAAATACGGCAAGCTTCTCTTCGTTTTCGTTGCGAGGGTCCACTACACGCAGCCATAAGTGACTACTATCTGAATGAGTGTTTTATTGATCTTAACTATCTTGTGTGTCTTTATAATTCAAATCACCACAACCGGGATTTGAATATGAAGTGTACATTTTTGGTAAATTGTTCCGACTTTTCTAAAATTAGAAATTCTGGATTAATTTTTACATCTATTACAATTACCTTACTAACCATCGAATAGTCGTAACAGAAAATATTTATTATTCGTGTTCTAATTAGGAAACGACGTTGGAAACGACACTCTTCCTCCTCCGGGCCTTCAACGAATGGTCCCAGGTCAGTTGGAGCAAAGCGAAGCTGGTACAAGACGAATGGACGAACCTCTGTTGGGATTCAGCAGAATGGTTGTGGGAGAAAACAATATTGGTTGGTTCAGCGCTCTTAACTTTCTATTCTTCCAGTAAGAATTAATTTAATTCTAATATAGGTCAGCCGCAGTACGACCCAAGTGGTCCACCCGAGGGATTGAGGCGTATGGTGCCTGGAGAGTCTAGTTCTCCAGAAACTTCTTTGCATCAACAGAACATTGATGGAAACGATTCAGAAGCTGAGCTGGGTCGGCCCGGTCAAAACTCCAGCGTACAACCGCCAAGATCGGCAACTATTGGTGCAGATACACCGCCGAGAGTGCCGAATCCCGTTGTTCCTATTCAGCCGCCAAGCAATCGTTCTGAAGTTATTGGTGGTGATGATTTAACACCAAACTCAGGTAATGCACTGAATAAAGTCATTTGACCCATCTTTTTACATATTTCCTCACTAAAGTGAGGTGTTGATGTATAATCTTGATCAACATTTAGTTTTGATGTCGCGTTACTCGAGACTAGAATTCGTATAACTACTAGAATATCCTATGATATTAGTCGCGTTTGCGAGATTTGTAGCGTGATGCTTGCTAAACCCCTGAAACCTTTATTTGCTATTCACTTAATATACATTTTATTTCTAGGCAATGACATTGTTGAGTCAGGTATTTCAAAAGGAGCTTCTGTGAATGAAACCAAGTCAAGGAGTTTGTCCAAGAGTAAAGAGAAGATTGAATATCACGAAAACAGAAGGGAAATAGTTGAAGGTATGTCATTTTATATAATGAAGCCATTTCTGATCTTTCTTCTTATACAATGGTGGATGTGGGTAATATATCAATCTTCCAATCAATTCTGGCGAATTACCAAAGATGTATGAAGTTGAGCGTTGTCGCGATAGAACACGATGCCTTTACGATTCATCTGTTATGACAGTTTCTGCGACAAACATCCTTCTTTGTAGCCAGTTGTTAACAGTGCGTCAAGTTAGGTACTCTTTAACAGAGCCAACCCGATCTGCTTCCCCTCGAGTATTTTCTGTCCCACAAAACTTATTATTGAATTAATTTTAGGTCAAAACAATGACACTACCGTGTCAAATCTTACGAATTCGATCCGGAATTTGACTGTGGGTGAAAACCTTACTGACGGCCACACATCCAACACCAGCGTCCATGGACATTCCCCGCGAAGACACAGCAGACAGGAGAGTAGCGAGAGCGATAGTGACAGAAAGCATTCACACCCATCCAGATCAAGTCGAGAAAAACGTTCTATGGAAAAATCCAAACCCAGAGACAAGGAAAGAGATCGATATAAGGACAGAGATGGTGACAGGGAAAGGTAGTGTGAGAAGCAGTTTGCAGTTTTGCTTTATTTACAGTTTGTTCATTATTTTGTAGATATAAAGAGAGAGACAGTGATAGATATTCACCTGATGCATACAGAGATAGAAGAGATAGGAAAGATAGAGAGAGAAGGTACAGGGAGAGAAGATACGAAGAAGATACTGATTATTATAGTGATAAGGAGAAGGATAGGAGAATGAGAGATGAACGAGACAGAGGTAAAGGTTATTTAGTTAAAAATATACATTTATAAGTTATAATTGTTTACAACAATGGAATTGAAAGTTCTTCTCCTCTAGACTTCGATTAATGCAACACACTAGGATAATAGTTGTAGAAAGCTATGAAAAATATTTTCTTTCAGACTACGAGAGAAAGTATAATAGTCTTCGAAAGGAAAAAGATCGGCGAAGAAAAGATAGAGATGGAAGAGAATACAGAGATCCCAGGAGGTTTTACGGACGATACGGCGAAGAATATGGACCCGAAAATCGCTCTAGTAGACCATCGAGCAGGTCCGATTCGATGCACGATTCATACCGGGAAAGAAGGCACGAGAATGATATGAGAGATCGCAGGCCAAGGGATAGGGAACGCGAAAGAGAACGAGATAGATATAGAAACAGGGATCATAGAGAAAGTTTTAATCCTTACCAGGTAAGTTTCAAAAGTTTCTTTGGTATTGGTAATTCATTTAGTATGGGGTCACTTCTTGGTTTGACTAAGATACTTCAGTTTGAATGGGTTTATTCAGTTTTTGTTGTTATTAAATAGCTATCCAGCATCAATTTTTCTATTGGAATATTTGATGTGAAACATTAAACTCGAAGAGATTTACCAGTAAATCTTTGGTTAACTATGGTAGAACCAGGAGATATTCAATCTGATCAAGTTGAATTATCTTAACTATCCAGCAGTCTTTTAAATGGTCTTCCTATTGGGCTTCTACTCTATGGCTTATCATTCTTACTAATATTCGCTAATCTATCGGGTTCTATTTTTTCTGCGTTTGATACCAGGCTTTTTTTTCTTGTTTTAATCCACCGCGGGGTTGTAATTCATCGCTCTATGTCACGCTGTTTCCATATACTTTTGTTTGTTTCTCTGCCTCTGAGTGTAATTGCCTTTGATTAATTTTTTTTTATTTCTACTTTCTACTTTATTTATTTTTTACTTTGTTCTTTTTGTCAGCTGTGGTTTTATCAGCATGTGTAGACTCACATCTTTAATCCATTCATACAAATTTCTATTACGACAGTTCCTTTGTTTTTAATAATAATTTGTCAAGTAGAATAATAGGTATAATAAAAGAATTAATAATAATTTTTAAATTATAATCTTAACACTTTGAAAACATAGCTTGGTAAAGATTCATTATGCGTCCAGCCGGTTCACCTGTAACGTAACGGGTTAATATTGATCTTGTCTTCATTTTGAATATTTTCATTTTATTCTCTGTAGTCGCATATACTGGGTGTCTGAGAACGATCCAACTGTTTCAGTTGAAAATAAAAATAAAACTGTAATTAGTATTTATTGGTACAAATACAAAGATAAAAGAAATTTTACTTTTTAAAAATAACATTGTTTAAATGAAGGATAATTCGTTAGCGGCACTTCTCAAAACCTTCGCGAATAATGTCGAAGACTTTTCTAAGAAGTTGTCGAGGAATCAATCTGATTTTTTCTTCAATATTCCTGTTTAAATCTGTCAAATTTCGAGGATCATTATCGTAGACGATGTTCTTAAGATAATTCCACAAGAAAAAATCTGGCGGGGTTAAATCAGGATTCCGAGACGGCCACTCAACGTCTCCTCTTCGAGAAATCACGTTTTCGGGGAGCAACGCGTGCAATGTCGCTAAAGAGTCGTTAGTGGTATACGACGCAGCTCCGTCTTGCTGAAACCACGTCCGCCGATTGTAATGCTCACATTCCTGTAGTTGAGGAGCAAAGAAATTGTGGCGATATAGCGCGCAGAAGTTATTGTGCCTCTATGATCCTCAAAAAAATATGGTCCAATAATGCAATTAGCTGACATAACGACTCACACGGTTATTTTAAGGGTGTGCAATGGAGCCCCGTCTAGGTTTCTTATGTTCGATATATCGTGACAATGATTTCGAAAAAAATTGATTATGTCAAGCGCAGCTACTTTTGGTGGCCGAGTGAAATAAAGCGAAAACAAAGCATTTGAATAATTCTGCAGATTATATTTGAATTATTATTTAATAGTTAGTGTACATATTCAGTGATATTGTCTATAATCAATGTCTTCAAATATCTCCTATTCAAATCGTTTGCAACTGACTGTTGGAAAAATATATATTCTTCTTTTAAAGAGTTTTGCATCATACGATCCATATAATCCGTACTATCAACAGTACCAGTATTACGAAAATTTACGCAGAACCAACCCTCAAGCCTATGCGGAATGGTACAGAAAGTATTATCAGCAGGCGGTAGGCAGTACTGCCTCCTTTACTGCCGAAGACAGAGGATCAGTTCATTCTGGAAGGAGTTCTGCAAATGACGAATTGGCAAAAGACAGGTAAGGATGATTTTCGTTTGATGACATATCTGCTAAGCTCGGTTGGGTAGCACTGCTGCTACTGCAGGAAGAGTTATGAAAATTGACTCTCATAACATTCATTATTTAAATGTTTGATAGAGTTTTTTATTACTTTGGGTTAGTACATTGTAATATAATGGAAATAAGGGTAATTTCTTGGTAATCTATTACTCTAGCTTATTATTTAAATAAATTAGGAAAAGTGTTTTTTTAAAGTTTATGCAAAAGTTTTAGTCTTTTTACCTTCATTTAAAATGTGAATTATGAAGTATCTTCTCTAAGTTATTGCTGTTGTACTCTTTTTTCTTGATCTCTCTTAACAATAACAACCATTTGAACCCATTGATTTTATTTAATGTGATTGGAAATATTCTTCTGTAGAGTTTCCCTAGAATGTTTCCAGGCCTCTAAAGTAACATAATTCTCCAACATTTCTCCTAAACTTTCTTCATTTAGCGTAAGAACTATTGTTTATCGTCTGCATCAGAATGTTGATTTTAGCGCTGGTCAAAGGTCGGCAGATGTGCGGTGCCGAGAATGGAGAAATTTTGTTCTTCCATGATCATCATTCTATTTATTTGCTTTTCCAACTTTTTCGGTAATTTTTATAAAAATCGTTTGAACATAATTTCCAATCCAGTACAACAAAAAAACTAAAACTTTTGTATTTTGTCATTTAGCTAAATACTAAATTTGAATGATGAATGTTTATAGGCAGGTTTTGAAGGTTTTTTTGCGCTTTTATTTGTTTGTTTCTTTGTTCTGATCACATATGGCGCACTGTTCGTTTAACTCATCCTGTTTGAAGCTTATTTATGCATTGTCTAGGTATACACGACAAAGTTTTTATAGTCAGTCCAGTGTGGCCAACTACTACGGGCAGTCACAGTCTCTGTCTGGTCAGTATGGCCTTGACAGTTCTAGGTGAGCCCCTTCTCCAACAAAAACATATATTGTTTATTAATGTTTTCCATAAAGGTGTCTACCAAGATTGCAATTATTTAAATAAACTAAATATGGGGATAGTTTGGACAGTTTTTTTCGATTTTAAATATCATATTGCTTATTGAGTTAAGTTCATTGTATTAGCAACAGTCACTACTCTTAATTTACCAACATCTTGATACCCAGAACGAAATTTACCCTAAAGTGTTTATCTTTTTACAGGATGTATGGGAAAGTATTATTTTTTTTTTAAATATCAATTTTATAAATTTAACTAAACTAATTGGTTTAATTTACAAAAATACTTTTTCTTACACCCTGTATATGCATGTGGAACTTTTTAATTTTGCCGAAATCGAAAAATAATATCTGTAAAATACAGTCAATCATTAAAAAGATTTTTGTTGAATTATAGTTTTGATCTTATATGGGTTGTCTCAACTATAAAAGAATTATCCAGATCATCTTATTTGTAATTTTTCAGTTTTAACTGAACACATTTAACAGAATTTATCACTGAATTTATAGAAATTTAATTAAAAAAAGTAAATTTTTTTGAAGTGAACTTTTCAGAAGACCTTTGTAAAAATGAAAATTCTTTTAGATAATACTTTTTTTTGGTAGACATCTGTCTTGTAAATAGTTTTATAAATTTGTATAAAAATGTAAAATATTTGGCAATGAGGTTGCTTTCAGTTGGTAGTAAAAAGGAAATGTAGGGGCCTGTATAGTTACTCTTAGTATCGTATCTTTAGCTTCTCACCACCAAATAATAGTTTCTCTTTCATCTACACTAACCATTTTAGATTATATGTTGTAGTTTTGTTTTTGTTAATTTATTCTAACTTTTTTTGTTTTTACTATTTTACTAATTATAAAAAAAATATGTTTATACAAACAATCTGTCTAATGGAAAAGGTTACTGGTTAGATCTTTCCGGAATTAACAGCCCCATCTTTAAATGAATGCAATCATTTTGTAGTGCTTTTTGTTAACTTGGTTATAAATGCCATAGGAAACTTTTGAAATAACTCAAGCTGTTTGTAATAGTGAAATAATGAGCTGGAGGAACGATTTTAAGTGGAGAGTATTAAAGACGATCAACTTAATTTGATTGGAACTGAATAATACGTTCAATAAGCGACTGCAAATGGAAAGAACGTGTCCTGGTGCTCGACCATCCTTCATATTCGCCTGATATGTTTCAGAGCGATTTTTTACTATTCTCAAAATTGAAACTGGTGATGAAAGGGGAGCTTTTACAATGCGCTTTTGAACATCCATCAAGCTTTGAGGACATGATGTTTCAAACATTCTTCCGAGCGAGTTGTACTTACATAAACAGGTGGACTACTTTGAATAGAAATATTAAAAACTGAAAATAAATACAGTCTGTTCGTGATTTCGCATCAGTCACCTTTTCCTTTGAGCAGAGTATGTTTCGTTTATATCATTTAATTTTAATGCTTAAGAGTTTGGGATCGTTTTTTTTTATTCACATTTGTTAACAAACTTTTCATAATAACAGAATAATTTTTTGGCGTAAAAACAGATAAATAACAGATTTTTTGGCATCTACAAATTGTCTACAGGTGGGAAAAATGTATATCTAGCGATGGGCAATACTTAGAATAAAATATTTTTTATCATTTTCATACAATAAACCTGTATTTTCTATACAAAAATTCCGGTTTCATATTTACATACCTGGTATAATGTAATGGAAGATGGAGAAATATGTCATACCAAGAAAAAAACAGAGGAAGACCAATAGAAAAAGTTACATTGAAAGAACTTTTTCGAATACCCTAACATGTTAAGATGATCCCAATCTTTTCAAGTCTAGTGTATATGTAACAGTTTAATCTATTAATCCCTTTAGCTTGAGAACATTCAAGTTACCCAATAGATGATAATAAAATTATTTTTTTTTATAGTTATAATCGTACCTTTGATCAAACTGACCTCTCTATGACATACGAGCAACAGCCTACGTCTGCTCAAAGGCTCACCCCAGCGAAATTTGCCACTGTTCATCTTAAGGCCTCCATTGCTTCTGGTAGATTAGTCCGAGTGTTACCTCATTATCCTATGGATGGACAGAATGCCACTGTAGAAGTCCGCAATTTAGAGAATCTACTAGAGAACGATCCGAATTTCCTTGAATTAAAATCATTCCCTGGACCTCTGGCCAAGGGGGTCACTCACAAGAAGCAGGTCATTGAGTATTGTGACAAGAAGATAAAAGGAGCTCATTATAACAGGGATATTGTTGATGTGGACTCGTATATTTTGATGTGGGAACTATTAATTTTACTCATCAGGCAAAATGGGGTAAGCAAACTTATTCCAAAGTAATAATTAGGCATCGTGTACATTCTTTGGTAAGATGACTAGAATCAAAGTTAAGTTTCATTGCAAAAAAGTCTGTTTTTATTTCATGGTAGAAAACCGAAAGTGTTTTCAAGCAACTTTAAAACTAACGCTGTCCTACTGCTTGTGTAATTTCAATATATCAAACTTATTATATTACGAATACATAATCAATAAGTTACTCGTTGTTGGCAACAATTAAAACATGGTAATATTCTCAGATGGTAGTGGGAACGGACATAGCCGAACTGTTACTGAAGAATCAAAACGTTCAACATCCGCCGAGGTCCTCGTCAGTTTTGTCTAGCACCAGTAGCAATGCGGGAGAAAAAATCGATAACGCAGAAGCTTCCCGTCATGGTGGATCAGAGAATGGTAGTACAAATTCTGTTATGAAGGAAGAAGAGGTCACTAGAAAATTCCGGGAATACTTGTTGTATGGTTCTTGTAAGGAAGCTTTAGGTACTATTTTTTTTTTATTTCATATATTGTATTGTATATATACATATATAATATGTAATATATATATATATATATATATATATATATATATATATATATATATATATATATATATATATATATATATATTAATTTTGTAATATTTGTGTATACTATGACGCTATTATGTAATAATAATGAGTAAGTTCACCACGGTGGACTGAAAGGACTGTAAGATCCTGTAAGTTTACGAGACATGGGCTGAATTAGATTCCCGCCACCTGCTTTAAGATCGTTTAACGTCGTTGGTGAATTGTTCTGAGTTTGAACAATCGTATCTCATACACATTCTATCAGTGATAAATCTGGTGATCTTGCTGGTTTGTGGAGTGTTCATCTACCACAGGCTATTCTAAAAATTGCACTCGTTCATTAGCTGTATGCAGGCTGACGTTATCTTGATGAAAAATAAGAGTTGAACGAGCTTGAATAAACGGCCTAAAACTCCTCAATGTAAACCAGATCAGTTTGATGGAGTGATAAAGAAATTGTTTATGTGAGCTTTTACTAACAAAGGAAACGAATATTTCTAATGACTACTGCAAGAAACTGATCAAATTGAATGATGTACTTTTTACTATTTGATTCATTTATTCCAGAATGGGCTATGAAGCATGGATTGTGGGGGCACGCTCTTTTCTTGGCTAGCAAATTAGACAAGAGGACTTACGCAAATGTCATGATGCGCTTTGCCAACGGCTTAACTCTCAATGATCCACTCCAGTCGCTCTATCAATTACTTTCCGGCAAAATACCTGCTGCTGTGACGGTATTAAAATAGTTTCTCAAAATGTTCTTTTTAATTTTATTGAGATTTTTTCTTTCAGTGTGTTTCTGATGAAAAATGGGGTGATTGGCGTCCACATTTAGCCATGATATTATCCAACTCTACCCTGCGACCTGATTTAAACTGTCGAGCCATAACTCAACTAGGCGATACTCTTTTGGGCAGAGGTAGTCTTTATGCTGCTCAGTTTTGCTATCTGATGGCTGAGGTGGGCTTTGGTCAGCAAGAGAATCCAGATACTAGGCTGGTATTACTTGGATCCGATCATAGGACCTCTTTCCCACAGTTTGTCACGAATGAGGCCATCCACATGACGGAAATATACGAATTTGCTTGCAGTTTGAATGATCAAGGGTTTTACATTAAGGAGTTCCAGGTATGTTGATATTGAAACATTGTTGAGATTATTTCTCTTTGGTTCAGTGGTCTATAAATAATTTCTATTCTATTTTTGAATTTATCTTTTTCACTTTTATAGTTTTACAAATTTATATTGGCTACAAGATTGGCCGATTTTGGGCTATTGGACAAGGCGCTTCAATATCTTGAGCGTTTAGCTGAGCATATAGTTGCCGAACCGTCCAGTGTTTACCCAACTCTCATTGATCGAGTGTGCGCTCTTTCTGACAAGCTCAAGTTTCACGATCCGTTGGGCGATCCTGACGTGGACGAGTCTGAGTTCGGGGTTTCCTTAGAGATGAGCAGACCTGACAATTCGTGGTTGAAAGATCTAAAAGCGGTTCAAAATGATTATCAAGTAAGTATAGGTTCATCCCATCAGGAGTTTTTTTTTTCATTTTGAAACCTTGAGTAACTGAATAGTTGCTAACGTGAAAAATTTGCTCAACTTTACTATATAAATGAAGAAAATCAAAGAGGTTTATTAAGATACTATTGTATCTTAAAGTGGTACCTGTTTAGTGTTGTTTATTGCCGAGGAACAAGTCCTGGACTTTGACAAAAGAGCGACCTTGATAATTTTACATAGTTGTGGCTCTATTTCGCCACTGACACATTATATGTTATCAGTTAGCTCTTGGATAGTTTGAGAGTTATTTTTATAAAGTTCTCTTTCAACATAGTTCTAAAGAATATAGTTCAACTGTGTTAATAACTTCCAAGCCGCCCAATAGCTAAATAACAACAATGGGCATGTCATTGGTGAGATATGACTACAATTAGTCAATAATCAAGAGGCGTATATTTGTGTCATTCTATTTTTAAAAAACATAAATGGTAACTATTCAATCTTTAACTCAATCTACGTGACAACAGACTTGAAACAATATTGTGTGATATTATTTTCACATACCTCCCGTTCATTTCGTAGTCCGGAAAAATTATACAAGATCCGTATAATGAGGCGTATGAACAGTCCGATGTAAATCAGCAACAAGCATACAATAACGTCCCAGAAACGTGGCAAATTCAGCAACAATATCAATATGAACAAGTCCAACAGCCGTGGCAACCTGAACAGCCTCAGCAAGATCTCACCCAACAGCATAATGGTACTGTTTTCTACTTTTTGATATTTCCGAGCTAATACCTTTGTTTTCTAAGCAGATACACTCACTAATCAATACGTGGAACAGCATCAGAATCAAACCTACTGGACGGGTCAACATGAACAATCTAACCAATACCATCAAGAACAATTGGCAGAGCAGCAACAACAGCTTGATCAGCCTCCCAGTTATCATGAAAGTATAAATAATCAATTAGAGGTAAGTCCAGGTATCATTTTATTACCGTGTTTCCTTTGATTTTGTTATTATAGTTAATAATTTAACAATTTTGGATTGATTATATGGCGCAATTTTTTCTGATATAGTTTTAATAATAGTTATATCGGGTTGTTCGCAAGGTCGAAGAGATTTTTTAAGAGAAAGAGAAAAGCAAATTGTTTGTTTAAATATTTATTTAGTCAATTATGTAATTACCATTATTATTTACAACTTTTTTTCAATGTAGTGGTAGATTCATATTGCATCTTTGCCAAAAATGATCTTTATTGATGAAAAATGTCAATAGTTTGGTCTTCATCTCTTCTTTCGTTTTAAAAGATTTCCCATTTACAAAAAATTAGGCAAAATACCCCAATTGAAGCTCACCAATTTTTGCCTGGTCTTGATTAAAACTAGGCGTGTGATTGTGCATTGTCGTGATGAAACACGACGCTTTTTCTGTTTGCTAATTCTGAGCGGTTTTCTTCAATTGCTGCCTTCAGCCGATTTGATTATGAACACTAGAAGTCGGTGTTGATGGTTTGGTCAAGCTCAAAGTATATGGGTCGCTTCCAATCCCACCAAATGCAAAGCGTATTTTTTTCGGATGAAGACCGTCTTTCGTCGTACTTTAAACCGCTGATCTTGACAACCCCCATAATTTTTTTTGTTGTATGTTACATAATCCACTTTTCATCACCAGTTACCACATCTGCTTCAGAAATGGAGCTTCGGGTTATTTCTGCAAGAGATGGTCAATTCATTTGCCAGTATTTATAGTAACTTATCTGCTAACTATCAGTTCTTGAAGGACGGACAGAGCAGAGCCGGTCTTCCAGGTCATAATCTTCGGTCCTTAACCAACCAAACCATGTTTGCAACATAGTCTCTTCAACAGAACCATCATCGTAAACGGCACAAACCTCCACGAACATTCCGGACAACCCAATATTATTGGGAATAATTGAATAGGTAAATAATTTGTTTTTGATGATAATTAATTTGTAATAATGGAAATATGTATACTATCTTAAATTTGTAGATGGCCATATAACAAAGCACAGATCTTAAAAAAAATGCCCAATTAGAAAAAACGCAACAGTTTTAATTCGAGAGTTTTAATCATCTCCTGATGATGCTAACCTGGTTAGCGAAACGCGCGTCTCGTAATTTTAATGATCGAGTAATTTTGTTTTGGTGTGAAGGGAAAACATACATTTTTTATTTAACATTAAATGTTCCAAAATCAAATTTATTAATAGTAACAAATAGTTGTTTCAGCTAAAGTTTCAAATAATATTTTGAAATTAAATTTTGTAGATATGGTTTCGGTATTATGATTAATAATTGATAAAAGAATCAGAGCTTTAAAGTAATCGACTTATCGTCAGCGAAGGGATTTAATTTCTCAGGAAGAATTAGAGACCGGGGAGGTAGAACAATGATGCTGTTTGTGGCTAGGGATTGGTATTGTACCTTACAGTTAACTGATAAATAGTTTTTCGGCAGAGGGAGGTCAGGGAATGACATTGCATTCCACGTATTGCCTTTGGGGAAGTATACAACGTAGAACTTCTTCGCAGAAGTTTTAATCAATTAAGAAGAACCACAGACCAGGAGGATAGGAGACTGGTTTCGTTTGCTTTTAAAGATCGGTATAGTACTCCAAAGTCGTTGGGATTTTTTTCTCAATAATTGGCCGGAGACTAACCATGCGGACAGGTGTTTTGATATATGGTAGTAAAACATCTGTTCTTTAGTGCTTATTTCTTACCAATCACATTGGGATAAAGAATGGAACATCATTAAATCATTTTTTATAACAATTTAATTTTTGCTTATGGGTTTGCCATGAGGGTCCTAAATGAATTAGGCGTCAAAAAGGAGGGGACTCAGTATTTTGAGTTTGTTGTAGAACTTTCTTTAAGGTGTTTTTAATATTCAAAAGTAACTTAATGAAGTTCTAGTACCAGTTGCTTTAACATACATTCTGGGACTGAGTAACTGTCTCCTTGTTTAGTGGTTATATTATATTTTCTGCTTGAAGCTTTCATCAATATTATCTCTTGAACCAAACAATTTACAACAACTATGTTATAATCAGTGATGTCTTATAAGCCGGTTGGAGATGAATTCACTCAGGAGTTCACTGATCACTTCATTAGAAGTATGTCCACACGATTATCAGAATACGATAACTTTGAACATTTATTATCCTGTATACCATTATAACCTTGAACATTTATAATTTTTAACACTGTAAACATATTTATAAAATTTGGTATAATAACTAGCGAAATTCTGTACTTATTCAGTTATTCCCTGATCATAATTTAAATTTTCTTCTTTCCCGCGGCTTATTCGGGACGCAGCAGGTCCAGGACAAGCAGACTACGCCCGAAGTAAGTACCCCTCTGCAGCCTGCCGCTCTTCTCTTGCCGACATTGCTGCGCAAACGCGCTCCTCTCTCCAGCACCGGTTCGAACGGCTCCGTCTTCGACCGCACCCCTTCCCGTGATAGCTCCGACGAATCGGAATGCTTTTTACGTAAAAAGAAGGGAGGTGGCACTGGTCATAAATCTGTATCCGAGGAGAAACTGTTGTTACTGAAGAAGGACAGTGCCAGGATCGTGTCAGGTGACAGTTACAATACGTTCGATGGTCGGAGCGGTACCAAAAAAGGAAAATTGACCAAATACAAGTCCTTGGACGTGTGTGAATTCAAAAATACTACTGTCAAGTATGTGGATAGGAAGAGTAAGGTATCTATATCGGCGGAAGATTTTAAGAATCCCAGAATGAGACAAGATATCGTGCTAGATACAGTGGACGCTTGGGCAAAGAGAAGCTTGAACAATAGGAGCGTGTTCGCGAATCTGAAGAACAGCCTGTTCAGTAAAAGTCCCTCGTCCGTCGAGAAAATCGTTTACAAACCGTTGATTTTCGGAGGTACCTATCCTATAGATTGTCCTATTGGAGGATCTCCAAGAGGGACATCCGAAAAGAAATCCTACACCAGTACTATGACGGGGAAAGTGAGAGAATACGGCCCTCCGAAGACCTTCAACATTGATCAACCAATATAATTTTTGTTTAGTTTATTCTTTGGTCATACCATAGTCATCATATTTCTTTCATTTTACTAGCTTTCTCCTAGGTCTTACTAATATATTTGGCGTAGTATTTCTTTCAGAAAATGTTCATAGTGCTTTTAGTTAGACATATATTAGAGAACTTTTTCTTACAAACATAATTTAGAAATTTTAAGCCAAAGGTTCTTTTCTTGTTCTCTTATAGTGATTATTATGGTATGACTGCTGTTTTTTAAAATTTATGAAATGCAAACACAATTTTCGATACTGTTACGATTAGAATAGAGAATACAACCAAAAAGTTTACTGTTACTGAGCTGCCGACTATCACGATTTTATTGGTTTTTTTTGTGACACTGTGATATTTTTTTACGAACTTTTATTGGTGACTGAATTTTGACAAAGAAATAACGCATTAAAAAAAAAACAAGTATATTTCATTGTTGTTGGTAGTTCAATTGTATCGTATTTAGGATTGTCGCTTTTGGTACTTTTGAATGACTTTTTTTGATCCACGGATGCCTTACTTTTATTGTTACAATTTTTAAGTTTAGTTCTTATAATGTTTAATCAAAATAAAGCCCATTTTTGTTTGGTTTCGTCTTTTGCATTGATTTGGATGAAAATTAATTTTTTTAAATTTATATTTTCAGTTTTTCTGGTAATATTTGTATATATATATATATATATATATATATATATATATATATATATATATATATATATGTATATCTATATGTATGTATATGTATATGTATGTATATGTATGTATATATGTATATATATGTATATATGTATATGTATGTATAGATGTATATGTATGTATATGTATATGTATGTATTTGTATATGTATGTATTTGTATATGTATGTATTTGTATATGTATGTATTTGTATATGTATGTATATGTATATGTATGTATATGTATGTATATGTATATGTATGTATATGTATATGTATGTATATGTATATGTATGTATATGTATATGTATGTATATGTATATATATATATATATATATATATATATATATATATATATATATATATATATAATATATATATATATATATATATATATATATATATATATATATATATATATATATATATATATATATATTCTTATTGTAGCTTACGTGCAAAACAAGTTCTGTTTGACAAGGTCAATGTATTAATTTAATGTATGTCCAATTTTATTCCATTAAAATTTTAATTGAAGGTATAATGTGAAAATCATGATTTATTATTAAATTTTAAAAATACGGTTTGAACGAACTCAAGGCCTGAAAAGGGTTTTTTTTCATATTTGCGAAGCAGAATGGATTCCAATATAAGTTTATTTTTATTATATATATATATATATATTTTTTTATTTATTTATTTTTTTTCCCATTTGTCATACTCAAATCAATGCAGATGACGAAATATTCTGTCAGTGATAATTAGTAAAATGTTAGATGCTTTATAGTGACACAAAATCTAGTGACGGTGAAGTAATTACGTATATGTTTAAACCAAAGTCAGTATGTCGCTTCTTGATGCACAGACTTGTAGATGATGTACCGAAATAGTAAACTATGTTTTTAGAAATTGGGTAATTCAAGATGTTATTATAGACTGATAGTCAAAAGTTTTGATGCAACACGATCTCTCTTTCCCTGTCCCCTATGTCCCTCCTCTCCCCCTTTCTTTGTCCCTGCCCACCATTCTCTCTCTCACTACCCTGTACCCTTCTTTCGCCCTTTTCTGTCCTCACCTTCCTCCCACACCATCTTACTGTCCCTGACGCTCCATTTCCCGGTCCCTACTTCCTTCCTTTCGCTTCCCCGGTCCCTGTTTCCCAATTCTATATCGCTCTTTTTCTGTCATTACCTCCCTTTTCTCGCTCTCTTCGTCCCCAATATCCTAAGCTCCCTTCTCTCTCTTTCTTCGTCTCTATCTCCTTCCCATATCGCTTATTCTTTCCTCGATCCATCTCATCGTCACTTAATATTACCCCCTCTCTCTACCTTCACAACTATCGCCCTCTTACTACCATTCTTCCCCGTTCTTTTCTCCCTATCAAAACAATATTATATTGAATTATTATAATGAAGAAGAATAGTTAATGTAAATGTATAGAAGCTTTTGACTCTTAGTTTATCTACATAACCACAAATAATGTTTGTTTTTATATTGGACTGGCATAACATTGTTATTGTTATTAAGCATCTGTTATACATTTATCATAAATGGGAAATATTTTATAAGCGTTTTGTGTACGAACTAGGCGTGAAAAAGGCTCTTGTATTGGAGATTGTTCTTTAGGTGTTCATTATACCACGTGGTTTATCGAAAACTTACCTTATCATGGTTTTCATTTAATATAATCCAATGTGAAAGAAAATCTTCAGCAGTTCTGATATTTTTAGTATTCCGACGTTCCGACGAGATCTCGCTCACAATCAAAAAGCGACGTTTCGATTCTATAGCCAGTAAACTATAAAGATATATATATATATATATATATATATATATATATATATATATATATATATATATATATATATATATATATATATTTTATAAATATATATAGCACCATATTGCATATTAATGAAATAATATAATTTAAAAGAGGGAACATATTGTTTTGATAAAGGCCTTATATTTTCTTTCACTTTAAGGGGGGAAATAGGAGTAGAACGGCGTATTTTTTGTGATTTTCATGAATTTTTTAACTATGGGGTAATTATGGGTTTAACTTGGGGTCATTTTATACATACATTCAAGAGTATATATGAAATTTTCAAATATATTCCTCGAAAAATAACGGAGATATTAGCTGCCGCGCACTGTAACCGCATTTGAACCTCACTTCCCATAAAAAAATCGAAAATTAATATTTTTTTGAGGAATGTGAAAATTTAGTATGATTTTTTACCATTTTTTTATACTCATTTTTGCAATAAAAAAATAGTTAAAATAAAGATATTGTTTAGGATTGAGGTTCAAATAAATCGTATTTATATAAAGAAACTATGTGCAGAGTTTGATAACGATTGATCAAAAACTGTAGGAGCTAGAGTGTACATAAATTCGAAAAAAGTAGTTTCGAGAAAAATGCGTTTGGAAATAAGAGTGACAGTAAAGGTAAATTTAAAGCAGTAATGAATCAATTTAAACAATTTACTAGTTAACCAGCTATTCCAGCACCATATTGCAGTCCTTCGTTGGCTTCATATGTATCGTTTTCGGGTTTCCAATACCTTTCAGATCATTCATGAATGACTGCTCGACCGCTCCGTACTACATGCCACGCGCTCCAACCGTTCAACCGAGGGACACTCACTCAAACGCTTATAACTTTTAAACGGCTTGGAATTTTATTTTGAAATTTTCAGAATATATTGAATAGTTCTATAATCGATTTATGAAAAAAAAATGTTTTTTTTGAAGCCTCTACTCTTATTTCCTCCCTTAAATTTATAAGAATGTAAACCTAGTAGCTGTATAAGGTGAACCATCGAGCATACTCGTGATGGAGAAGGAATATTTTTTATGAGTGTCTAAAGAGCCGCTGTATATTTTTTGTAATTATATAAGCATGCGTTATTGGAAGCTTGTTGTTGAAAATAAAGTATTGAAAAAGAACGTGTTTTTCTATGTTTCTTTTGTTTATCCTTAATAACAACAAGAAGCTTTAGTAGTGCCACCATATTAAACTAAATGTATCATTTAATCATCACCCTTCATCTTGTCGCTTTTTAGTCGGCCATTTGCACAGTTCCAGTAATATGTTTTCTCCTTCTTCGTCATGCTTCTAGGATGTGGCGCCGCCGCAACCCCAAATCTCCATGCCCAATCAGATGACGGTCAAGAGCGCTTTTGATAACGGACCATTACCCCTTGAGATCAAACAGGAGACCCAACCTCAACAGACCAAGCAGCAGTCTCCGGTTCGATCCCCCGATCAAGGCAAACAGCAGACCGGCTGGTTTGGCGGCATCTTCAGCAAGTTGTCCATGAAACCGAAAAATCAGATGAAATTACCCGATGATAAAAATCCGAAGGTAAGCTTTTATTATAGATTAGAAATAATCTTTTATTTATTTGTATTATTATTACATTTTTTTTAAATCCGACATCCCTTATACCGCCAAGTGTCGGGATGTTTCTTGAGTTGCCTATATCAAGATCCATCCAAATATCGACTGCGCTTCAACGTCGCTTAACTTCAGTTATTGAGAATTGATGCCGGACACGATGCGGCCCGCCATTAGGGCTTGTTATTATATATTAACTTTTAAAAATAAGGCTGTACGCGATTTTTTAGCTAAAAAATTTTTTTTTTGTCGACTATCCCCCATATTCACCTGATTTGATTGTATAAATAACGATGATCTTCTGTTATAGATCGTCTGGGATCAAGACAAGAAACGTTGGACAAATGTCGATGAAGATCCCAACGATCCAGCTAACGATTTCAAACCACCGCCCAAAATGTCGGACATGGCGTCCAAGCCTGTCCCAGGTATGGGTTTTGGTAGTTTGCAGAATAGTAGTTTGGATTACAGTAGTGTCAACAATAACAGTAGTTTAACTGTTAACAATGGGTCATTTTATGTAGATCAAAGACCAGCATCGCTGCCGTCAGCAATTGGAGGTGCTGTGGGGTCTCAGGTAGATGAAGGTGCACCGCCCAAGTCTGCACAACCGAATATGTTCAAGATGCAAAGAGGTCGAAGTAAGTAATCTTATAGTAATACATGTAATTTATACCGTGAGCTGACCTCTGGAAAGGCATTTTTGTTCTGCTTTATGGCGACTTTATTGCGTAGGAAGTTCGAAATCGAAATAATTGCTACTGCTTTGGTGGAGATGCTAGTCGATTATCGAACGTGAGGCAAAGTGTCATAGCCCATTGCATCTTCAAGTTATATAGTGAGTCACTTCTCCAGATATGTCAGGGTCTTTCATATCTTGTTTAACTTGCCCCCTTGTATGACAGTGATTATTATGATATGACTTTTTTTTTAATTACGAAATATTTTTGGTAGTTTTGAAAGACTTTTTTGATCCACATGTCTTACTTTTATTGTTATTACAATTTTTTAGTTTAGTTTTTATAATGTTCATTCAAAATCAAGCTCTTTTTTTTCCTCCATCACACCCAAATTAATGTAATGCCGAAATTTTCCCTCTGGTTTCCATTGTTAGTCTTTTTTTCTGATATTCTTCACCATTCTTTTTTACGTCCATTCTAACGTTATCTCTAATTTTATCATGTTTCCTTGTTCAAAATTTCTTTATTTCGCGATGTATAAGGATTTAGTATTCTGTGGTGGTTGGTCCATAAGGGCACGTGCCCTACCTAAAAAATTTAAAAATGAAATGAAAATTTGATGCCCGACAGTTACACTCGTATTTCTACATAGCAAAGTGTGTGTATGATACTAAGAAATGTAAAATTTTTGGTTGCGACGCATTTCCCTATCCCCATTCCAAAATTTGTGTATACATGCCCCACTTGTTTTTTCCCCACGAACAGCCGCTGAGTATTCTTTCTTTAATTCTTGGATCCTTCTAATTATGGAGCTGGAGATATTCCTGTTTAAGCCTACCAAAACTCTTTGTAAAACCTGTTATTTTATTTTAGATTTAAAGAATGCCTATGTTAATGTTTTTAAACAAAACGGTACTACGACCTCGAGTGGACCAGCGTCCTTGCCAGGTCCTGAACAATCGCTCCAAGGACCTCCGCAAATGAATTTTTTCATTCCTCAACCTATAAATGATCCCAACGCGCCCATGGATTTCCTGACACCGGGCGGGGCTCCTGTACGAGTCGGAGAACCACAGGTAACATATCTTTTCTTGTTTTGTTCTTTCCTATTTCTTGTTTAGGATGCACTTTTGTAAAGGTAATCTGAGAAATTCTGGTCAATGTAATTGCTATTTATTGTTGTAGCTGTGAATTTTTTGGATTAACCTTGTAGTCTAGTATGATGTATAAATTTGTACTTTTCTATTCTGTTTGATTATGTATATTTCTGTTCTGTTTGATTCTAACCAATTATCGTTATTTAGAAGAAAAAAACTAACGCATCCTGAGGAAGGAACTACGTAAGGCTTTTGGTTTTGATTATCTTTTGTTTTGTTTAGTTAATTAGTCAATACCAAAGAGTTAAAAAATGTTTTTTTTCTTAGTGCAGATCGATAATGTAATGGATTTCTTAAATAGGAAAGATATTTTATAAAATGTGTTTCCAAGAGAGATGTGGGTATCATCGATATATTTGTTTTATTTGATATATATATGTTTTATTTCATCCTCGATAAAAACATTTCTAAACCAACACCAAATCACTTGTTTTTATTTTTTATCTTCATATGATTCAATTATCTTTCGATAAGGGTTGGCGAAACGCTAAAAAAAATAAAATAAATATATGGGGTGTTTTGTGGTAGATCTCTTTGAAGTTTAGTTTTTCAGCCCAAAGGCTCAAAACTTTTCTACCTGTAAGAAACAAAAAAATATTAATTGACGCGCTTCAAAGATCACCTATAAGAAATCGATGATGCCCTTCTTTTTGGGACAATTTGTGTAGATATTTGTTAAAAGATGCACATTTGAAAATAATAATTGAGGTATTAGTTTGAAAATAATTTGAAAATAATAATTGAGGTATAATAATTGAGTTAATGATTAATTTTAAGTAAAATTTTTTATCTCTTTGATCATTGTTTATTGCATTGAGTGTTTTTTTGCATGCAGGATGCAATTTTGCATGCAGGATGGTGTTTTTGTTAAATTTTTACAAATACCACTATGATCAAAACGTAAGGTGATTGGTTTGTTTTTTAAGTTCATTGGAAGAACAGAACATGAAACAGAAGTTTCATATTATTTTGCTTGTTAAGATGGAAGTCATAGCGTATTTTGTAATTGATAAACATTTTTGTGTTTTGGCGATTTTTTAATATAGAAAAATTTATTGAGCGAAGAATTTGCATTAAATTTGTCTAAAAAATGAAATTTTTTGTGCTGATGCATTAAAAATGTTAAGAAATTATTACGGCGATGAAGCTGTGTCGAAAAAAAAAATGTTTACAAGTGTTACAAGGACTATAGTGATGGTAGAGAAGTAGTTGAAGATGAACTTCGTCTAGGAAGACTTTAGAGATAAAGCATCTTGATTTGTGGCAAAACAATTCAAGGTTTGGTGGCGTCATTACACATCGCAATGGCACCCTGTTCTTTCCATTGAAGACACAGTTAGCAGTGAAGGAGGGTTCATTTGAAAACAACATAAATTTTAATGTGTAAATAAATACTTGTGTGCTGTATTTAAAAAGTCCCCTACTTTTTGATCATAGTAGTGTATCAGATTGTTTTATCCAAGTAATAGTTAATTTTCTGTGTTGTAGTTCTACTTCAACTCTGAATAGCTTGTGTTTTTTCTCACGCCTGTGTCTAACTTGTCCTATTATCTGCCGACTATTATTTAATTGAAACGATTACATATTCTTTTTATATTACATGTCTTTTCAGCTTATACATAAAAAATAGTTGCTGGGAATGAGATCTGGAAAATAGGGGTGGGTGTTCAAATTCGAATCCAGCGTTCTGGGTGGCAATCATTTAAATGGAAATCTGGCGAGCTGGGGAACTGGTGAAATAAAATGCTTCAGCTGTATCACAGCTATGCCGACCGCGGTGGTCTGGTGGGTTAGTCGCCTGCCCGGCAATCCAGTGGTCCCGGGTTCGAATCGTGGTGCAGGCATGGATATTTGTGTGCGTATTTGTATGTGTTTGTCGGTGTTGGGTCACTAAATAACGCCTAGAGCGTTGACGTGACTTAAATGAAAAAAAAAATATATCACAGCTCCTCTTGTTTTTTCCTTGTTCTCGAACTTTCGATTTAAAATCCGCATCGTATTGGGTTGTGATGGATTGTCCACCTAGTAGACAATTAACAAAAAAATCTAAAGTTTCTAAATATTGTTATTTTTGGCTTGGAAACAAAGTTATGAGCTCAGGTTTCCAACATTACAAATCTTTCCAAATTTTTTTCTTCATTTACCTCAGCGGTGAAGTTACATTTACATTATAAACATCCAAGGAGCAAATACTTTTTTTCAAGACCCAATTTGATGGGCAAATTATTTGAAAAAAAAAGTTCACTGCAAATTTTTGATCCTTGAAAACTATGTTATAAACCAAACCAACATATGGATTTCCTTACCATCCTTATGCTTTAACGAAGCAGGCGACATAACTCAGGGTGGAAATTATTTTGTTTTTTTTCCCTGAATAAATTCTGAATTTAATTAAAAAAAAAAGACTGAATTATAATACTGAACACTTATAGTTTCTTGCATGACTGTAACACCATGATGTACATGAGTACATATTTAAGATTACGCTTCTTACACGCTTTTGTGGTTGTGGTAGATGTCTAGATGGAGTTCGACGAGTTCGCTATCCCAAGAAGTTGCTTCATACATGCTTAAAAAATCCGTTCGCCATTAAATTTTATCAAATACGAACAATTTTTTGGTCAAGATATTTGTTTTGGTATGTACATCTCTATTTTTTTGCTTTTACGTGCACTCAATATCAAAATGTTACACATACTTTTGATAGTTCTTAGATATTCCTTGCTTTTGTTTGCATTTTACTTTCCTCAGCAATAGCTCTTAGTTTTACAGGAATTCGACTACAATTCGCAGAATGAGTCTATTTTCTCACACAGCAAGTGGCCTCCCGGTTGAACGATGAGTACTGTTAAGCTAGCGCTACAAATTGGCCGTACGATGTAGCAAGCGCCACTTGACCGATGTGTGGATGGTAAAGTTGGCACTTGTGAAGACACTGACCCAAGTTGGCGCTTGCGGTGGTTACTTTGGCCACTTGTCGATGGGTTGTCGGTTTTGGATCCCACATCAAAGGAACTAGCGCACGCTGGTACATAGGCCAAGTCCCCGTCTACACATTGGCCATGTTTTCAACGCGTCGAGACTATTTCTGCTTTGTTTTATCACTGATGTTGACATTGGTTCAGTTACTTGTCGTAGCCTGGCTATGAAGGCCATTGTGTGTATGAAGGCCATTGTGTGCCGACTTTATCGTCGATTTCACACATAACAATTTTGGACGGGCGGTAAAGAGACGTCCATTCAAAATTTTATAAATGCTGTGTAACATACTTGTTTATATTTTTCAGATTTCTCAATCCAGTTTAATATTGTGAATTTGTATAAAAAAAATACAAATACAAAATACAAAAAGTGATACAGGATTGAAAAATCTAAACATAACATAATTGAGAAATATAAACAAGTGTCAAATATTTTGACGCTAAAAAAAGTCAATATTTACTAATGTTTCTTTCATATTCTTATCAAGGTCAGTTAAATCTTTTTCTTTTCCAATATTTTAACTTGTATTTCAAACAAGTTTAAAAAAACACTAAAAAGGAATAATAAAATTTTGTTATATGTAAACTTTTAAAATGCCTATGGTGTGCCTAACATTCTGACACTGAGTGTACACTTCCCCTTTCTCCTTACTAAAATGCAAACAGATTTAAACAAAATATGCTTTTGGTTGGTGTATATTGTCAACTAAAAATTTGCACAATTTCTGAAATTACATACATAATGCAGGGTAATTTTTTGGTGTGTCCGAACTTTGAATTAAAAAAAAAAATCCCATTAGATGCCTTGAAACTGTTTATTTTATGTGAAATAACATTCACTGTTATTGTCGGCAATGTTATTATCGTTGGCAGACCATAGGTATCTTTGGTTTTTGCCGATAAACCAGGCAACTATTGACGCCTTGGAAGTCAACATAACTCGGACAATAACGGATATAAGACCCCGATTGCTTGAAAAACTGGTTGGAAATTGGATTGACAGAATGCGCTGTCAGAAATGCCGCGGCGGACGCTTTCCGAAATTATATTCAAACATTAATGCCATTGAATGAAATATATTTCACATAAAAGGCATCTGATTTGGTTGTTGTTTTATTTAAAGTTCGGACGAACTAAAATAATTACCTATATATACGCACTATGGAAATGTAAACAGAATACTGATTTTTGAAACTATTTCTCATATATTAATGCAAGACTTATCGCTTCCTGTATATGGTGTGAGTTTATAACATTGATTACATTCACTATGACATACGTAATTTTTCTTGAAACAAGCGCTAGAGCACAATAATTTTTCCAAGAAAAACTTAAATTTTTCAATATCTGAGGTATGGAGACCTACTGGTTATTGTAGTGTATTTTTCGAGGAACGAAATGACATTTCAGTACGGAATAAATTGCAAATATATTTTATCTTTCTTTCTATTGTTGTTGTGTGTGGCTTCTTTTGTCCAATACGGACTGATTTTTATGACCTTATAACGAAAAAAAATCTTTAATTATAAATGAGTATGTTTTTACAGATACTAAATGTCGTTTATTATAGGTAGATTTTTTTTTGTCGAACACGTAAAACAATTCTTTACTTACATCTTATACATGCTTAGAAATAAGTAATGAAACTTTGGCATGCCCATTATTTTAAAAGCTTATTAAAAATACCTATTAAAAAATCTTTTCGCTTTAAATAATGCTTTTGGGGCTTATAAAAATATTCGTATTAAAAGTATTTGATCAGGTGTTTCGAGAAAATTTCTGTATTTCATAATGTACTAACTGACATAGAAATTACAACACCCAGTAGGGGGTGTGGGATTTTAATAAGTTTTGGTATATAAAATAGGTAAAAAGGAACTTTATAACTTTAATTTTTTCTCCTTAACTCTAAATCACATTGAAATCTGTTCATGGGCGTTTCGCTAACGAAGTCAGGAGAAAATGGAAAACCAATTATAAGTTTTATTTATCGCCAAAGGTTTCAAAAGTAAAAAAGTATGGCAAGTAAACGATTAAAATGTGGAAAAACATATGCAGTGGTTGTCGTTTAAACAATACATTTTATCCGATTCAAAGAAATTGTTTTATGCGCGCAATATTAATGCCGGGAAACTTTCCTCAGTCAGCCCCTTGAATACGTTCATCAAACTATAGTTTAATAATAATTTAAGGATCACCTTATTCAATCGATGCAAAAGTGTGTTTGGGAGATACTGCTTGGTATTTTTTCCTCTATGTTTTGCCAAAAAAATTAAAATCTACCACATCCTCTGGGTGATGTAATTTCAAAGATAATATACTTAATTTTTTGTTACACTCAACCTGTATATAAACATATACACATATGTATGTACAAGTTACAATATTTTTTCTTGGATTAATCAGAGTTCTATCCTTTTCAGCAACAGTAACTGCATTCACTTGAAGCTTGGTGGATATTTAGGACAAACAATTTTTTAAGAGGAATCTTCCATATGGAAGGAGCATCGCCGCAACATCTGTAATCTAGGAAAACTATGATGTGATTATTTGCTGATTTTACTACTACTTATAAATATTGTAAAGACATTAGCCGAAGTGTATATTATATTGTATAAGGGTAATATTAATAACAGAGTACAGGTTTATCGTCGCTTTATTCCTTTTCCCTTGATTATCCAATATCTAAATGTGTAGTTTATTGATGGAGTAGTAGATTTAAAATTCCCATAATTACTTGAAATGATGTATTGCAACTCATGTCTATCTAGTGTTTTTACAAGAATCCCACTATAATCTTTTTTTGATAATTTAGCCAGTACAAAGACAAGTGCGTTACGCTGTCCATTATCAGTTATGTCATAGTCAGTGGCCATAACCTAAGATTACACCAGAATACTGATTTGATTTAAGGTTAGTTTCATTTCGTAACAGTTATTCATTATTTGTAAAATATAAAATTCTGTTCATTTTAAATATATTAGTTTTTAAGAAGATCGTAAATCATTCAAACATCAATGGCGCAACCCCGATAGGATATTCGTAAAACGATTTCCTGTCGTAAAATTTCAGTTCTTGTTGCATTGGCATCTTATAATATCGTTTGATAATATAATATTGTTATAGTTATTCCATAGGTCTCCCCATAAATTTGTTTTTTTTTTTTGGTTACAAAAAAAGGAAAAACTTATATATTATTGTCGTTTAATGTCAAGTTGAAATTGCTATCACTAATTTTTCACCCTATAACACGTTTTAAACGATTCACGTCATATTAAGAAACACATGATTAATTGTTTTATTAAATTAACTGTTCAAAATGTTTACATCCCATTTATCGTGAAAGAAGCTTCGTCGTATGATAAAATACTAAACAAAAAATTTGGAGCCCTTTGGTTTTGACCAATAAATCATTCACGATATTTTTTCCTTTGTGAAAAATCAGTGGGTTATACCATTTGTACATGATAAGGGTAGAATAACTCCTCTTTCAGAGTTCAATGTACAATCCAATAGGAAACTCCAATTTGTCGCGCAACACTTCGAGTATTTCTTGTAGAATTCTCTTTAACAAGGATGTAAAATTTATTTTTCGACTTCACGACCGATTTCTTGCCACCGCCCACAGGAAAATTGATACCACATTGAAATTTTGGAACCACTTCCGTATCCAAAAGTCTTTGAGACACTTGGACAAATATTTGCCAAGCTGAAAGCGGCCTTTTGGGGTATCGTTGCCTGTAAATACGCCCAGCTCCTTCGGAATATTAAAATAATGTGAAGAATCGTTTGATACATTGACGAAAGAACTTTCCGTTACACCCTGTATTAAGTCCGCAAGAGACATATTCAACTGTGTAAGTATTTGAAAACTTTAATCAGGCTACGTGCCAGCTCACCCATCCAGGCATCTTTATTTTCTTGTAATTTTCTGTAACACTAGACTAATTGAAATGTTCGTGGAGTGGAAATGATAAAACAAGACTATATTTGAAAAAATTGCCTTAATTCTTCCGTATATTCCCCCTTAAGCTCTATACATTTTTCTAGCAGTTCTCCAAACTCATTTATTCCATCTCTGAAGTGATTTTCCGGAAGTCCTCCAAAATACTCATCTACGTCCGCTATAACTTCTTCATTTGATGAAAAAGCGTGCCACGTAGGAATTTTTTGAGATTTGGGAACAGATGAAAGTTAGAGAGGGCAGATCTGGTGAATATGGTAGATGGTCCAACAATTCGTAGTGTAACTCCTTCAATTTGTCCATTGCAAGAACACTTCTGTGAGCCGGTGCATTGTCCCGATGAAAAACGTTTTTTTTTCTTCGTTAAACCAGGTCTTTTCTCACGAATTTTTGCATCCAGTTGATCCAAGGTTTGGTAATATTGTCCTGTTATTGTTTTACCGGTTTGTAGGTAATCAGTTAACAAAATGCCTTTTGCATCACAAAAAATTGATGCCATAATCTTTTTCGTCGATTTTGACTGCTTTGGAGCTGAACAACTGGGCTCAGTCCACTCAGCGGTTTGTTGTCGCAGTTTAGGATCGTAGTGGTAAACCCAAATCTCATCCATAGTTACCAAAACGACGATTCAAATCTATTTTATTCTTTCGAAAAAGATCCAAATGTTGGTTAGAAAGTTTTACTCACAGCCGTTTTTGATGAGAATTTAACAAATGCGGCTCCCATCTTGCACATAGCTTTTCAAAGCCCAATTCCTTTTTTAAAATATGAAACACCTGTTTAGTTGAGATGTCCATGGCTTTAGCAATTTCACTCAAAGTCAATTATCTGTCATCAATAACCATATCATGTGTATAATTATTTGTTCAGTAGTTGTACTTTTTGGGCGTCCAGAAACAGGATTATCATCCAGGCTTGTACGACCACTTTGAAACTCACCTGGCCATTTACAAACTATTGTTTTTTGAGGAGCAGACGCCCCTAATACATTTACCATTTCACTATGAATTTCCATTGTTTTTAAATCTTTTTTTACAAAGAATTTCATCACTGCGCAATTTCTATAGTTTCCATTTTAAAAAATAACACTGCTACGTTTACTTTAAGATGCTGTTTTTGTATGAATGAATTGACAAATCGACTTGAAAGTTCACATATGTTCATATGAAGTTAAAACTTCAAAATGTCGTAGATTATATAGATCTTTTACTGCTCTATAGGTGTCGCTCCGCGAACTTTTCAATTAGCCCAGTATTATACAGGGTAATTACATTTTCTTTGAGTACTTTACGTAAAAATGACAAAAACAGAATCAATTTAAAATAAAATTTATTTAAGGAATACTCATATTTACATACATTATAAAGTCTAAGTAATATCTCAGGTATGGCATCGTAATGTACATTTTTATTTCAAATCAAATTAACTCATATTGTCGAAATATATAAATAAAAATCCGCGGGGAAAATATAAACAGCCTATAAATAATAATTTGATTTTTTTAAATAGGATTTTTTTTACTTAGGCCCCAGGAACAATTTTTTAGAGTAAATTTCTTCATATCATTTTTTTTTAATAAAATAAATATCAGTCAATAGTTTTGTTTTTTTTTTCTTAAACTGTCCCTTAAATCTAGACCAACGTCCCGGGTTGGATTAGATCACAATTTGAATAGGGTAGAAGCGCCATAAGATGTCCCGGAACGCAGGAAGAAAGCTGAAAACCAAAAGCTAACAGTGCAAAGAAACTTCTTTGGTTTTCGTAAATCTAAAACTAAAAATATTCACCCACTTAAATATCCTGATCTCAGTTTTTTTTTAAATAAATGTACAGTTACGGCCAAAAGTATAGAGCGGCTATGTATTAGTACTCATTCGACAGAAATGACACGTGCAATCTCTTGTTTTGTATATTGTTGATTACTTGGTGCCCTCAAATAATTATGTAGGTTGATTTGGAGAGTATTATATATTTTTTTCAAGGCTTAGTAGATGTATTTGGAATTCTCGTAGAACAAATATTTTAAATGCGCCGTAAATAGGACAACTCACAATGTCACAAGTGTGCTCAAAGTATGAGGTGATTTAAAGAAAATGGGATACATCTTCTAGAATGACCTGCATAGTCTCCTGATCTAAAACCCACAGAACATTTAAGAGGTTTTCCTAAATACAATTGGGGTACAACTGATATAATCTAAAGAAAAATTTAATTGCGTCCTAAATCCAATAGAACAACTCAGCGTGTCAAAAGTGTGCTAAAACTATGCGACGGTTTGAAGAAAATGCGAATCGAATCGAATGCGAATGAAGAAAATAAATCACCTGCACATTCTTCTGATCTAAACTCCACAGAACATTTAAGATGTTGCCTCCTAAATCCAATAGGATCACTTTCCATGTTATAAATATTCTCAAACTATGAGATGGTTTGAAGAAAAGGGTATTGATCTTTTATAATGACATGCATAGTCTTCTGATCTAAACTTCATGAGACACTTAAGGTGTTTTCTTAAAAATACAATCTGGTGATAGCTGAGAATGTCTAAAGAAAATTTAAAATGCGTCCTTCAACAAATATCTGTTTGTAAAGTGCTAAATTCTTTTGCACGTGGCTGTACATTTTCTTAATTTCAATGGGTGAGATTGAGATTTGAATAAGGATATCCCAGTAGGCAGTTATCAGCCTGATCCTTTCTTATGCGTACTGTTGCAGCTGAAAGGGAAATAACAAAGGATCAGGCGGTAATACAAGACTAGTATTTGACTATGATTTTTCTCTGTAAACCGCTACAAAGAAAAAGTAACACAGAAAGACTAAAAAAAAATGCTTCTGCCGGTGGCAGTGATCGATAAAAACAGCCGAAAAAATCGAAACCAGTTCAATTGAATTTGTAAACTTCATCTTTGAAATTAAGCGTCAAGCACCTTATTTTTTTAAATACCGGGTATTCCTTAAAGTAGATTGAAAATATTCTTTAGGTAAAATGTTATTTCTCATTACTTTAAGGCCACCTTGTATATTTTTAGCAGGTCTGCATTTTCTTTTTTTTTTAACTAAACACCAGGGAATAATTTGTACAAATTAGCTAAAGAAGGTCTAGGCACGTTCAATTGCAACTTTGCGTGTAATTTCTCAAAGCTCTAGATTAGATAAATTAACATGAACGAACTTTTTTCACGAGAACTTTCGATAAAATTCCGATTATAAAACATGTCACTCAATCAACGATGTGATATTTTAAAATTATCTCTTTTTTAAATCGTATCATCTAAATATCTCTATTTCTCTCTTGGTGTGAACACAGAATACCATGAATGATCATGGTGAATGTTATCTCTTATAAAGCGCGTGATGAAAGATTGCAGATAAGTGATTTTTGGGATTTTTTTCAGTCAAGTTCATTATTATACAAAGGTAAAATGAAAAGTTCAAGGGCTGACTAACAGATGGCGGTGATTAAACTTGTTACCATGCTGGCAAGTTCATTCTTTCAGATTCTCAACTGTGTAACGTCAGATTGGTGCGTTCATTAGTTTCGTTTTGACAGCTGTTTAATTAAGAGCATGTGAAAAGATTTTGACGAGAAGATGGATGGTAAAAACTCATTCATTTTAGTGAGCAAATGGACTCGTGAGTTTAAATGTGGTAGAAATGTTAAAGATGCCCCCCGTAGTAAAAACCCAACATGGGATGAGATGTAAAAATATTTTGCTAATTGATTACCTTCCAAAAGAGAAAACTGAAGCAAAAAACTAATCAAAAGTCAAAAGACTTGATGACAGAGAACAAAATAGAGATAAACGTGTATTAAGTATCAGTCCAAAATTGATGTAGTTCATCCAGGTTAAATTTATATGATCTAGGTTCGAAACCTTTTCAATGCGTCTCGGACAAACTTTGACATCGCGGACGTCGGTCTACGACGTACGTTTCCCCCGGCTGTCAAAGTTTATCCGCTTGGACGACCTTCTACGTTATCGATACCGAAACAGTTGCGAACTAGGCACGCACAGGGGGCGCCACAAGCCCGTCGTTATGATACATCGTTGTGGAAGACGCGGCGCTGCGGTTCAGGGGTGTAGTGGAAGCGAGCTCGCAGGTGTTGAGGCGAACCAGGCACCGAGGAACTCTCCGATAGTCGTCTGGGAGGTGGTACCGGTGGTGTTGGTTGAATATATCTGACATTAAAAGAACCTAGTTAGGATTATTTTATCTTCGCTATATATAAATATCAGGTGCCAAACATAATTTCTTTTTAGTTTTTCACAAAGTCAAAACAAAAGTTTACAGGCAAATGTCTGATTCCGCAGTGAGAGAATCCCACTCAATTTATCGACTAATTTCGGAACTAAAACATACTATGGTGCCAAATCTGGAGAATAAGCAGGCACATAAGACTTTTTTAAAAGTGTTTCCTAAGTTTTGTGGCTAATTCATGAATGGTTTGTCTGTAAAGTATTGACTGTTCAAAAAGTTTCAAACATCTAAAATATAGAACGTATCCACATTTTGCACTTCCATTCTCATAGGGTTTCCCTAATTTTTTCAAAAATAGGGAAACAACAAGCACACCAAATATCAATATATTTAATTAGAAAATAGGTTATCTCATCTCATAATCTATAGTCCTTTTTTACACGTAGGTGTCGAGATTGTCTATATTCGATTTACGGACGGTCACTCTCCAGGTATTAACCGCGCCCGGCTTAACTTCAGTTATCGAGAAATTACGTTCGAAACGGTGCGATTTTTTTCTTGATATAGGTTATGTTATGTTTTTGATACAATGTTTTTAAAATGAAAAAAAAAAAAACTTATGGGTACACCATTCTAATGTATGTAGTTGGACTGCCTCAAACTATTTCAATTGCCCAGATCGTTCTTTGTGTCCTAAACTGAAGTCAGCATTTTGAAATCGTAGAAATGATTGGTTTCTTTTATGGAGCTTGAAAACACTGCAGTACATATCAATATAATCAGCTTCAGGGAGAACATTATGGAGAGATGAAAGAGGCTAGTTTAGCACCTAATAATAATGATTTAAAAAAAGTACATTCAAAACTATACCTCCATTTAAGAAACCAGTTTTACTTTCAATTCGACAATATATACATATACATAAATTATATATATATATATATATATATATATATATATATATATATATATATATATATATATATATATATATATATATATATATATATATATATATATATATATATATATATATATATATATATATATATATAAATTATTATATTGTTACCTGCGAGACAAACTGGGTGAATTTGGAGTATGATTTTCCAAAAACGCCCTTCGCAACGCTAAGGGACTTTGACCCTCAACGCTCTGTCCTCGACTCAATCGAGGAGGTGGTTCAGGGCTTTGATGTCTCGAGCTTCGTCCGCTCCTGTCACCGCCCAATTGCAGTTTAATGTAAGAAGCAAATCGCTTTTTACCTGAAAATAATCAAAAATCCATTAGGCTCCCATCAGAAATAGAATAAAAGGCAAAAACACGCACATGGATCTGTTTTCGCACTGTCCTCCGCTTCCTTGAGAACTTGCTGCTGTTTTTGTTGGTGGTAGAAACGTTGCAGGATAACGGGACTTGTATTACCCTTGATGTAATGGGACTCATCTGTTTGGAACTGACTTCTGAGAGGTAGTGGTGATCCTGCAGGAGATTTCCACCTGGTCTCACTAGAGCTTCGAGTTTCCTGCAATGACAACACGTGTAGGCTTTGTCTAGGGTCTTTCAACAAGCAAGTCGATTAATTTTCGTTTGGAAATGCTGCCACTTAATAACTCTTCCAGACCATATCAAAAAAAAAATATTTTTTTATGGAGGTAATAGGACTTAGACAATCCTTTTTAGATTTTCTTCCCTCATAGATTATTTATATTCTTACCGGTAACGATGAGGGACCTGAACTAACACCTCCGACGAACTTCCTCTGAGGCATAGGTGAACTCAAGCCGGCAGGATAGGCGTCTCTCTGTTGCAGTGCCACCAGATGGTTTTGATAGGCTTGTAGCGGTGAAAAGCTGCGATTAGCGTGCGTAACTGCGGCGGCCATTCGCTCTTGAGCCTGGAACGCATCCAGACGGGAATTGTGCCCGTAAGGGGGCGCTTGACGCTGCGCTTCGAACTTGGTTGTGGTGGAGGTGGCTGCGGTGGTGCCGTTTCTCGGTTGTGACGTGAAGAAATGTCGGACGGGATCAAGCGGGGCGTGTCTAAATAATAAACGTTGCTTTGGTTAGTCAATAATCAGTCGACCTTCACAAAAATGTCTTTTAGAAACTTGATTTTCACTAGATATAAGATAGTTTAAGCTTTTAAAGTCTTAAAATTGTTTTCTTTTTCAGAAAAAGTTCTGATCAGTTCCAAAGCAGAAGTTATTGAGTGCTAAGTTTATGTAGTCATCTCATAAATTCTGTCCCTAACAGTGAAGGCGAGCTAGAATGTTTTCAAGTGTCACTTATGGGTTTATTTCGTTAACAAGGCAAATTAGATTTATAAACTAATTGTAAACAATTTAGCTCGTCCTAATACGTAAAGCAGTACACGTGGAGTATGGCAACAAAGAGGATCGCATCATCTATCATCAGGCAGAGTAAGAAGTGGTCGACCTCGCGATTTATCCCTAGAGGCAATTCATTTATCAGTCAATTTCTGAATTTCTTCATATCTCGATGTGTTCACAAGAGTAAGTTGTAGCGATTGGAAGAGAGCAAAGCCGGAAGAACAGCCATTTCTAATCCCATCCAATATAGAACAATGCCTTACGCTCATAAATATTTGTTTTTGCCGTTGAAGTGTTAAAAAGCTCGGAGAGTTTTACTTTTCTCGCTACTAAACCACCAACGAATGGCATCAAAATGTCAGAAATTGACATTGCTACTGTAAGAGAGTAAACCATAAGCGTTGAAATGAGAAATCAGTAAATAACAGTTCGAGCTTCAGCGGTTTGGACGCAGCATCACTGGCCTTTCGGCTAGTGCACCTTTATTGGTGTTGGACTCGTAGGGGGAGTGGTTTCTGCGCGATTTAGATATTTGGTGGAGGCCATGCAAGCACCCGAGAGGTTAATGGGCGTAGGTAAATCTGGCTCGTCTGTTCATGTAGTCATGTTGCTTGATGATTTTTACTCTTCACGATTCTAAACTATTAACGAATGACATCGAAACGCCAGTAGTGAATATTACTACTGTAATAGTCATGTTGCAAAGATTTCGTTTTTGACAATTTGGAGTATTTTGCCCAAAATACTTGACCATCATAAGTGTCGCGTGCCTGTGTCGTGTAACGCTGCTTGTACCAGAGAGGAAATTAAAGAAGAATAAAGATTCTGATTTTGGCAAAAAAGGAGGAAGATTCAAAGCAGTGCTACAAACATTTTTACGGTCGTTTGTAGCATTGCATGGGAATACGGAATCTTTATGATTGATAAAAATGTCATAAGGAATCTGTGTGATAAAAAAATCCACAAATCATTCATCTTTTCCTTTGGACGGATTGTGGAGATGCTTAAAATCAGTAGAAAGAAGAATAAGTGAAAATATTCAATACAACTACGAGGTCAATAAACAAAAAATGTTTACAAAATGGGGAAAATCAAGAAAGTTCCAGGTAGACCTTGAATTAAGTGAAGCTAGCGCCTTAAAATTTCTTTTGCTGAAAGTTTAAACATACAAACTGATCAGCTACCGATTCTGCATTCAAGAGAAAAGATATAACAAAAAATTATATATATTATATTACACCTAATTGTTGTTTATTCTGGAAAAATGGAGATACGTGCACTTATAATTTCTTCTAAATGCATACTTATACTACAGAGAAAAAAATAAACAAAAATAAAGTCTCAAATAAAAGATAACGAAAAAAAAAAGACATTAACCAAAAACATTAAAATTATTTGTAATGCATTTCTTAGTTATAATTAATCGATTAATAATAGTTATTGTTAGATACGAATTAATAAGATCGTATTGCCAAATTTTTATTTTATTTTTTATATATAGAATATATTAAAAGAGAAAACTCTGGCTTTGAGGTAGCTGTAATGTTAATGGAGATTTAAGAAAAAACGGATTTGGACATATAAGAAAGAAATTTTATCAGTTTTTTTGATAATATCATTACTCTAATAACCAGAAGATCTATTGGGTTGTCTGGTAAAGGATGATGTAAAGCAGCCACCATATATTTTTGACACTGCACTATCAATTTTTTATTTCCTTCGTTAATTAAAGGACTTAATTAAGTTAGGTAAAACCTTTAGATCGGATAGCGGTATCACTTGGAAAGGGGTTCAATCCGGTTGGAGGCGTAGGCTGAAGATGGTCAAGGCCCACTGACTAGCTGTAGCATACGATATTTTTATTTACAGATATACAAAATATTCATGAACTAATCTGGATTTGAAGTTTTACTTCATCCATTTTACTTTTATGGTTTTAACGCGAGATCTTGAAATTTAGAAAATAAGATCTGGGACAAAAAGGCTAATTTTTTTTAATCGTTGTTTCATATTATTCATGCCTTCTGCATTGATGTCGAATTATTCGATTGGGAAGAGTTTCGTAAAGGCGCCTGATGTTATTTTGAGGAAGCTTGTCCCATTCTTCTTCAATTACCTCGAACCTTTGTACACTTCTCTGGCTAAGTCAGTTAAAAATGCGGATATTCTCCCCATATCCCGTCTTTTATCTTTTAATCCTACTATCGCTTTATCTTACCGTATAATTAATATTTGCAAACATTTAATACATATTAATATATATAGTAAACAAAATGAAGCATATTGTTTTTGTTTAGTAAATTCAGTTATAATATACAAAGAGAAATCAATAATATTGAAGAATAATGGAAAAATACGCAAAAACATTGGATGTCTTGTTCAATTGGATATGAATCCTATGGCTGGTTACTATATATTTTAAGATAAAAGAGGTACATTCTACAAGACTGCCAGTTTTTCTCAACTGATATATAATTATCTACAATAAAAATGAGGCAAGTACGTGACAGATCCATGCTGCACCCAAGACTGTTAGAAAAGGAAATTCAAACACATATAGTTTCTGGGTTAGATAAAGAGATAAAAAACTAAACGATTTAGAAAAAGAGTGATGGTAGCAGTGCTGTTTTGAATTTCCTTCCACGTCCAATGAACCACAAAAAATGCATACAAACCTACTTGTAAAGAGGGGGGTGGGATGAGCACAACAAAATGCAACCTAATGCATCGCGGGCACTGCATTCTCTCTGACTGATGGATCATCATCGTCATCATCATCATCATTCCTAAATAATCAAAATGCTACTTGTACAGTAAACGAACTGATTGAATTATCATTTTGGCACGATTACAATATTAGACGTATCTTTATTGTTTTGGAAATTATTGGATTGGCAATTTTGTATGCTATGAATTATTTTATTGGGTTGTTCGGAAAGTTCGAAGGGATTTTTTTAAGATAAAGAGAAACGCAAATAGTTTATGTAAATATTTATTTGGTCTATTATGTTTACCATTATTATTTATATGTTTTTGTCAGTGTAGTTGTAGATGGTGCAATGTCTGGTGAGTAAGGTGAATGGAGCAAAACATCCCAATTGAAACTCAATCATTTTTGCCTGAACCTGATTGAAACGTATGGTCGTGCCCTGTCATGATAAAAGGCAGCGCCTTTTCTGTTTACTAATTCTGGTTGGTTTTCTTCAGTAGAGGTCGGTGTTGATGATTTGGTGGGGTGAAAGAAGCGCAACGTGTATCGCTTCCTTCTAATCCCACCAAATGTATTTTTTTTTTGATTAAGAATTTTTACCCGTACTTAAAACTGCTAACCCTGGCAAAATTTATGATTTTTTCGTTGCATTTTGTTGGCTATGATCAACTATTCATCACCAATTACCATCCGTTTCAGAAATGCAGCTTCAAAATTTTTTTCAGCAAAAAATCGCATGAAGAGATTTGGTCACACCGATGTCTGTTAGATGGTCAAAAACCGTCGATTTGTCAATATTTAACCTTCTCCGTAAACGACACAAAACTTATATTTTGTTTAGACAGCGCTCTTGCGACATTTTCAATTTGATCAACTTGACCAACTGAAGGCAAATCAAAGCGAATCTGAACGTAAACATTGTAAACGCCACAAGAATTAATAATATGTAAATAAACATGACCAGTGTTTATTTGTTACAATTGTGTTACCACACAGTGTTTGTTTACAAGCGTTAAAAGAACCAAAGAAAAATTCCTACGATCTTTCCGGACAAACTGATACTTGAAGAGAAGGGACAGAATCACCTAATAGATCTGTCATATCCTTAGAAATTTTTTATGACGATAAACTTTTTTCAGAAATGTATTTTTCTTTTCATCTGTCAAGGCTATATTGTTAGAGAAAATAACTTGTGATCCATCCTCGTATACAGAACAAAAAATAGAATATAGATTGCAACCGTGCCAAACCAAATCGCTCATTGACTGTACCCAAAAAACACTACAGAAAAAAAAGGGATTCGAAAGCTAACTGTTGAATAATAAAATCAAACGTATTAAAAAAGGAGGGGTAAGTAGAGTGAATTAAAAAATCAGTCGAAGAAAATGTGACTAACCATGCAACGTACCTCGTTGATGCCCTATCGCTCGCTCCTTGCAAGGCCCTTACGTACCATTCACCCACATTTACTTCCGTCTCTTGGTATCCCTTGATGAACTCGTGGTTTTTTAACTTTGTGTATTTAGGTCGTTGCTTTTTGTCTTTCGTTAAGCTGAAAAATCATATTAATTTAAATTAGCAGTTATGATATAAAATACATTCTAATCAATTTCACAGTTGATCTTCCCGTCAATATTGTATCTTAAGTAATCTATCCTATTTAACTGGAGTACACATATTTTTCTGCACAAATATCAAAAACAAATGAGAATCAGTACATCTTGAATGAGACAGACAGTATATCTGAATTAATCAAAGCAAACTAAAAAATCCACGTTTTCTAAATTTCTTTTTATAAATACTTTAACAAAATTTCAGGTGTTTTAGAGTAACATATAGGTATGCTAACAGATTATATTTAGCCCGAGCAGAAAAATGTGGATATAAATAATGTTTCGTTTCAACAAGATGGAGTGAGTTGTCACATATCATGCCAAATAATCGATTTTCTGTAAGAAAGATATTCCAGACAGATTATATATATATATATATATATATTATTATATATTATATTAAATCTCCGGTTTAAGGAAATAAACCTTGAACTATTCTTGACCTTAAACAAAACATTCAAGCCACTGTTGAAAATATACCACACAATACTTATGAAAGAGTAATTGAGAATTGGGTCTCCAGAATGCATACCACTATAATGCCATTACTTATACTCATTTTAAAGTTTTGACACTTTTATTGGACAACCCTCTTTAGATACTAATTTATATGTAATTACCAACAAGCCACAAAATCTCTGAATTCTCGTGAGAAATTTTTATCTTGAGGTAATGATGGAGGATCAGTTCCAATGACTTTGGTGAGCACTTCAAAATCAGTCTTACAATCCTGGTATGGAAACACTCCAGTGGCCAATTCCACTAGAGTGATACCTAATGACCACACGTCAGCTCTAACATCATAATCAGGGTTTTGTGGATCAGGTTCTATACGTTCTGGCTACAATTAATCATCATTACCTTTACTTAGATTTATATGTGAGAAATACTCACTGCCATATAGGCTGCACAGCCAGCACTTCGAGATTTAGCCATGGAATCTACCAATCTCCCACTTATACCAAAATCACAGAGTTTAACATTACCTTTTGTGTCTAAAAGAATGTTTGATGGTTTTACATCCCTATGTATAACATTATGTTGATCTTTTAAATAAGCTAGTGCTTCTACTGTCTGAAATACATTATAATTGAAGATAACAACAATCATTTCTTTTGATATGTTACTTACTGCCACACTAACTTTTCCTAATACATCTTCAGGAACTGGTTGTTTAAGTCTTTTTAATAATTTATCAAAGCATGTGTCCATTAATTCCATACAAATCCACACTTCAGATTCAGTAATAAAACAACCTAAACATTTCACAATACATGTGCAGTCTGACTTTAAAACAACCTCAATGTCCATTATAATTCTTTTAGCTTCATCACTGTTACCTGACCTTCTCATTTGCTATGTTAAATAAATGTTAGATATACCCTATTAAAATCTAATTTAACCTACCTTTACAGCAATTACTTTCCCACTTGGCTTATGTTTCATTTTTACTACATGCCCACAAGTACCATTGCCTAGCTCTTCTATGTGCTCCATATCTTTTATATCAGTTTTATATAATATACCATCAATTCTCAAATCACCACTGATTTTCATAATTTCTCTTAAACGCCTTTCAATTTCACTATTATCATTTGGTCTTGGAACAAATGTTAAGTGTCGTGGCCTCTGCATTGTAGGACTATTACTATTACTGTTTAGACCAACTAAAAATAATATGATTGATTGTATAGTATTTCTTATATTTTGCATAATAATTCTTACGGGATAGTGCAGGCCTAGCAGGAGGTAAGCCTCCAGAAGGAGAATGACCACTCATAGGAGGGCTTCTCGGGGAGCGGTCTTGAGTCAGCCTGTCCAGAAGATTATCGATTTTCTGTTGTGTGGACATCTCCAATTGGCCCACAACCAATGTTAAAATTCCTCAAAAATTCGGATTTTATTTTCAAAAACTAAGCTTTTTTATCTGACATAACTAAAAAATCCGAAGGAAGATGACAAACCAATGACAGTGATGACAGACAACAATAGGCCATCTGCTTCTTTTGACATATTGTGGCAACAGTCCGATTCAGCTTCTTTTTTATTATCATGTCCAAAGCTTATGTATTTTACATAACTTGTTAGAATGAAAAAGCATATGATATATCAAGAGGTGAAGATTAAGAAGAAGTATTTAAAGTGATGAATTCCTGTTGATCTGTGGACATAAAAGTAAGATTCTGGTGCCATCTATCGACTAAATAAAGATTTATATCAAAAAGTGAATATTGTTATTAATATTTTAAATTTAGTATTATTTGCTGCGTGTTTAGTGATTTGTATTATATGCTTCTTAATATTAAAACTTATTAAGTGATTTAAGTGTCAAAAAACTAGTAACAACAAATATATTTTTGGGGAATTTGTTTATTTAGAAAGTAGTATATGTATATTAGATACCGGTATCTATATAATGCTAAGTATTTACATATATTTAAGGGCAGTGTCTTAAATTATTTATCACATTTTCAAAAATCTTAAAAATACAACAGAGTGCGAAAACAAAATAAATTAAGATCTTATAATTATCAATAAATGTTAGTATACTATAGAGGGCGTTGTTTTATTTGAAGCAAACGGGCCCAACTGTAAATCCGAATGCTTGATTTGGATTGCCGTAGTCTACAGGATAAAAATCCATTAATGGAAGCTGTTCCAGCTTGTTCGTTCTTATTTCGAAAATCGTCTCGGCTTTGGCTTGTCGCGTTCCGCATCCGTCGGTAATGATTGTCGGCTTCGGGCCTGGAAAATCAAAGGGCGAAAAGAGGATAAAAGAATTAGGTGCTTTCCCATTTGGAACATGTTTCTTTTGTAATTGGGATTTTCAGAAGGCCATAAAAAATACGAATCTCCAAATATTTATATTATTCATTTTGTCCTTTTATTAAACAGTTATTGAGAGGGTATAAAAATATTTTTCCTGTCATGTTTTTTTTTGTTAGATAGAGATACCTATTTTAAAATGCAACTTCACCGTAGATCTGGAACTTTATTTGATTTTGCTGTATTTAGTAAAAATTAGTAACTTATTCTGTATTACAGCGTGAAGAATTCAGAAGTTTTATTTATTTGGTGGACCGTCCGATTGAAGGACAAACGTCATTAAAAAAAGACACATTGGCGTTGTTAGTCCCGATTTTGACGTATGATTTTTTCGGTTTCTTTTAAAATCAGAAATCAGTTTAAGAATTCGATAAAAGAATTTTGCTATGTTGAAAATTCTAATTTATGTATATTTTTCAAGACAACTACTCAACAAAGAGTTTCTTAACAACTAATCTGTCTTCTTGTTTTGATATTTGAGAAACTGCATGTCGTTTAATAAAAATGTCACTGCACAGTATTAACTGGTTTTTTGAGATCAGGCATTTTGACACTAGCGTAAATTGAATTTAGTATCTAAAGTTTTTACCGTTATTTGAAAATTCTTCGCCGTTGTTTCCTAACAGTTTGATGGCCATCTTGTAGTTCTGAGTCTGAGTATTATACCACGCTCTACTATTGGAACAGGAGTATGTGAAATTTTGGTAGGCGCCTTCAGAGGAGAGGCGAAGAAAGGTCATTTGAACTACTCCGACACCTTCGTAGGTGAACTAAAAAAAAATTATAATTATAACTGTAAAATATTTTTGGGATATTCTTCCCCAATACCTTAGAACCATCCCTAAAATTTGAATACCAGCCATCAATGCCATCCTCCTTTTTCCATGGGATATGGGGCATGCTGGCACTCTCCACATCAGGATAGACGCAAGTCTCACCTTCAGCTGACATATTGCAGTATACGTAAATGGCATCATCGATCATTCCTAAGTTGGGGTCTATCCAGTACCACCCTGGAATAAGGTAATGTTTTTAGAAATAAACTCTGAAATGGGTTTAGAGAGATAGGATTAGGATAAAAAATTATAATTTAGGGAAGTATTTAAAGTCGATGATTCTCAGTTCTTTCTCATATTCATATATTCTACCCAAATTAAATTGTATTTAAGAATAAGAAGGTGGCTGCTTCTGAGTAATCATCTGTCAAAGATCTTACCATCTTTCAGTAACGGATGTCCATAATACAAGTCTCTACAAGTTTTTGCAGGATTATCTCGATCACCGAGAGGTTTTCTATCCTTTTCCAGTTCCATTCGCATGGCATAGATCGTTGTGTACATATCCAGGAATTTCACATTGATGTCATCCGGATTGGTGGTCCCTTCGCCAAAGTCAGTCTTTGCTTTTCTTAACTCATCTTCGAATTCGCTCCTATAAAATTCAACGATAAAGATCCAAGAAAAGTTTTTACTTTCTCTCAGTTTGCACGCACATTAGTTTTTGGATATTTCTTCGTCGTCTGGTGATCCCCTTGTTGGTGGCCGACTCTTGAATCTGGAACAGCATTTCAGGAGGAATCAGGGGCATGTCCGCTGGTGGTCCTGGTGGCCCTGTTAGACCTACGGCTCCGGTTTCACCTTTTTGACCTGTTAGACCTTGAGTACCTTTGGGACCTGGGGGACCTTCTTCTCCAGGTGGCCCCGAAGGACCATCGTTTCCTTTCAACCCTGCAAGGCCTTCAGGACCCTGAAAGAATTGATGTTCCTCCGTGTAATCAATCTCATGGTAATAATTATAAGTAAAATGCAACCTTGTATATTTACTTACTATGTCCCCTTTAGGACCATCTGGCCCTGTGTCACCTTTTAGACCCCTTTCTCCTCTTTCTCCTTCATCTCCCTTCAGTCCGTTTAATCCCGTGTCACCTCTGTGCCCTTTCGGCCCTCTTCGTCCACGATCACCCTTGGGACCCTTTGGACCTAGTTCTCCAGTCTTTCCTTGACCACCCAACAGACCCGGATTACCTGGAGCACCGGTTTCGCCCTGGGATGAGTTAAATTTTAATTTTAAGGGTACGTAATAAGAAATTAGACTCCTTACAGCAGGTCCAGGTGTACCTCGTAGTCCTACGGGTCCTTGAGGTCCAGGTTCGCCTTGTGAGCCAGGATTTCCCTGTGAACCAGGCGCTCCAATAGGTCCTCGGTCACCTTTTTCTCCTGGAAGTCCTGTATTACCTTGTATTCCAGCTAACCCTTCGACACCCTTTGAAAATTTCAATTAGTGAATGTTTGATAAAATTAAAATTATCATACAGGACGTCCTGGAGGTCCAGGTGGTCCTAATGGTCCTTGTGGTCCAGATTCACCAGGTGAGCCTGGAAGACCTATTTTTCCTTCATCTCCATCCATACCTCGTTCACCTTTGGACCCTGGCAGTCCTGCTTTGCCTTGGGGACCGGGATATCCTGGGGGTCCTAATGGCCCAGTCGGGCCTTCGACTCCCATTGGTCCTCTTGGGCCTGGTGGGCCTTGAGCGCCTGTTTTACCTTCGTCTCCTTTCTGGCCTTGAGAACCTGGTTCTCCCTAGAATATAATTTAAAGATAATCAAAAATTCTACTTTTAATGCTTATATAGATACAGGTTTTCCTTCTTTTCCTGGTGGTCCATTCACCCCAGGAGGACCATCTTCTCCTTTTGGACCTTGTTGTCCTTCAGGTCCTACTGGTCCAGGTAATCCTTCGATTCCTTTAGTGCCTCTAGGTCCTTGCTCACCGGGTATACCAGGGGACCCTGGAGGACCTCTCTGGCCAACATCTCCCACTTCTCCTTTGATACCAGATGGACCGGGAAGGCCTTGTGCACCACTGGGTCCTAAAATGATACTTCCATTTTATGTCTGTATTGTTATAAGTATTAACTTTCCGTACCTGGAGGTCCAGGTAATCCTACTGGTCCACCTTCGCCTTTGATTCCCCTACGACCTATTTCACCTGGAGGTCCTTTTTCTCCAATTGGACCTGGTGGTCCAGGTTCTCCTCTCAGTCCTTGGGGTCCTGCACTACCTACTGGCCCAGATTCACCTTTGGCCCCTTTAAATCCTTTTTCACCTGGCGGTCCTACGTCGCCTTTGTCTCCATCTTCTCCAGGAGTACCCACCGGACCAGGAACTCCTGGTAGACCTCTAAGACCTTGTAGTCCATCTCTTCCGGCAGGGCCGGGTGGTCCTGGTTCGCCACGTTCGCCTTTTGCTCCACCAGGTCCTCGGGAACCTTATTTGATTACACAGAAATAGTTTAAACAAAGAGGTGTTAATGCAAGGCAGAATCAGAAGTACCTGGTGGTCCAGCTCGTCCTTCTGGACCAGAAGGCCCTTGCTGTCCTGGTTCACCTTGCGCCCCTTTATCGCCTTGAGGTCCTGGAAGTCCTGCTGGTCCTGTATCACCTTTAAGTCCAGGCATACCCTATTTCAGTAAGTAAATTATTGTTATTCTTCAGTATATAGAATTGTAATAGGATTTTTTTATCTCACTGGTAAACCGTTGTGTCCTCTCTCACCAGGAAATCCGGGCAAACCAGTAGGTCCAGGAGGTCCGAATTTTCCCTCTGGCCCTGGAGGACCTGGAGCACCTTCTTTACCGGTATCGCCAGGTAATCCTGCTTCTCCAGGTATCCCAGGAGGACCAGGTGTGCCAGGTTCTCCCATGGGTCCGGGCTCTCCAACGTTACCTTGTGGTCCAATAACACCAGGAAATCCTATAGGACCTGGAGGTCCTTGTTCACCCTACATTTAATTTATTTATAATATTTCAATAATTTTTATTTATTCATCGGAAATATTCGTTCATGTCTATTTGAAAAAGCCCGAATCGAAATTTATTTTGAGCTGAGAGCTTCGTATTTTGAAGGCTAGAGCAAATTGAACTATGATTTGTAATAGAAACATCAAGAACTTATAATCAGAAAATGTATTCATAAAATAAACTGTGTAAGGTTGAAAGGATTAGCTAGAAAAGGGGTAGTGGAAATAAATGAAACAGAAACAGACTGTGTGTACATTAATTGGCCAGATAAGCAATACAATGAAGGGCACACATTTTTAGTGAATACGGTAGAGGTATCCACTTCTAGGATCTGCGAAAAAGATACGAGCTCTCGATAAAGTGTTAGAAGTAAAAATATATCGAGAACTCTAAAAATACGTGTGAATAAGATAGTGGTCGTTCCTACATTAACATTGAAACATTTGCGAGTGAGACATGGATATTGAGAGAGAAAGATGTGCAATTAATAGAAATATTAGAAAGAGAAGTAAAAAGAAAATATTTGGAAATGGAAAAATTAAGGCAGGCTGGAAGAGAACAAAAAACGAAATTAGCGAACTGAAACATAAATGCATAAACATCATGCACATCATCAAAACGCAAATAATGCGACAATCAGATGCGTCTCTCAATATAGTTACGAACCACAAAATGGCGTGAGCTCTTTTAAGGGCAGTCTACATCCGACATGGTCCATATATATGTTCGGACCCTTGGTAAATCTGGTAGTTGCTTTCAAATGTTTAGTTCGAGCTAGACTGATGCCGATTTAAGGCCAGAAACCGATCTCGGGAGATGCTTGTTAACGTTTGATGGCAGGCGAAGGATTGGGCAATTTTTACATGGGGCATGGAAAAAATGTTTCTTAATTTTTTGAATATTTTGAGAATGGCAAGGAATAATGTTTAGAGAAGAATACTAGGCCACAAAACAGAAGGAAAGAAGTGAAGGAGGTGATCAAGGGACCGATGGGAGAGTTAGGTCGAAGAATATATTAAAAATGTATACTTTGTCAACTGAAAGGAAAATGCTACAAACAAGAAACTGGGGCCGGTCGAGTTGGTGCGGACGGTAGAGCAGCGGCCTGCCGCTGCGGTGCCGAAACCGCACTGGGGCGGTAGTTGGTTCGATTCCAGCGCTCGGATAGTTATTTTTTTTTCTTTCTTCTGTCTGTTTACTTCCTAAATGTTTGTGATTGTTTCTAGACATGAGTGTAAAATTCGACTACGAATTACCCCTCAGTCACGCCAGTTAAAGGCTGGGTAAGGCCGGATGCCTTCTGAGAAGTGTTCTACGTTGGCCACTAGCCAGTCGGTAGGTTTGCTGATAAACTTATGGGTAGGCACATAACCAAGGGTTTATAACCCGAGGGGGTGGTGGCCTGGGTTTGTCGGAAGCTGATGACCGTGGTTCGGAACCCACGTTAAGCTGTAGGTCCAGTCCCTAAATACCGTAGTGGCTGATGCGCCTCTAACCCTAACACTTTACCTTTATCTTTTTTAAGAAACGGGGGGGAAATTGTTAACCAAGCATAAACCTTTTAGTTTCAGTATTTGGGTATATATAAATGTATGCTAGATCTTATACACATCTGATTATTTGTCAGAAATGATCTGACGTATTTTGGGATTTTTTTATTACATCCATCATATAGTCTTGATGTTGTGCCATCAGACGTCATCTTCTTGCATCATCTTGCTAGAAAAGGGGTACTGGTAAAAGAACTTTTACAATCCAGTCACGAAAGAAGTAAAGAAGAATATATGAAATTTATTCGAGGTAATTTAAGACAATTTAACAGAAGATGGAAAATATTGAGTTTTTGTAGATACTCTTTTACTAAGTCTGCTTACTGGTGGTCCTCTTTCTCCTGATGGTCCAGGAGGTCCATCCTTTCCGTTATTACCCGGAGGACCAGTTAACCCTGCAAATCCTCTTGGACCTTCATTTCCAGGAGGGCCTACTTCTCCCTGAGGACCTGGTGGTCCTGGTTGTCCGGTATCCCCTTTAGGTCCTTGTAATCCGTCTTGGCCTCTGCGTCCTCGTCCCCCTCGAAATCCTCTTGGTCCGGTTTCTCCCCTCTCACCCGGTAGTCCTGGATATCCCTAAAAAATTGCTATTACTTGTTCCAGGACAGAATCATTGTTTTCATACTCGATCGCCCTTTTCTCCGGGTGAACCATGTTTGCCTGTGGCTCCTTTCTCGCCTTTGTCACCTGGCGTTCCGGGATAACCATTGAAACCGCGGGGTCCTTCTTTACCTTTTTCACCTGGGGGGCCCATTTGTCCAGCTTCTCCCCTAGGTCCTTCGTATCCCTAAAAATACATTGAGTGCGTTCCGTTGATAATTAAAATGCAAGGAGAAAAATACCTTTGGGCCTTCGGGTCCTTCCACGCCTGCAGCTCCTTGATTTCCCTGAGGCCCTTGCTCGCCTTTGGCGCCAGCATCACCTCTCTCCCCGTCCAATCCCCGATCTCCTTTGTCGCCTTTTTCTCCTACAGAGCCCCTTTTTCCTTCGTCACCTTTGAAACGAAATCAAAGCAATGACGTGATTGAAACTCGACTTAGTTCGAAATAAAACTAACCTTTGACGCCTCGCGGTCCAGGAAATCCAATTGAACCCTGTGGACCAGACGGTCCGAGCTCGCCCTTCTGACCGGGGTATCCCGGTTTTCCCGGGGGTCCTGGAAGCCCTTCGGCGCCGGGCAGTCCTGGAATTCCGGGTTTTCCCGATGGTCCCTATAAAAGGATTAAATGTTACCGTATTCGGATTATTGGTTTGTGAAAGTTTTGATTTTATAGGGGGATATTTATAGAAAAATACTAGAAGAAAATGTTTTCACATATCTACTTTCGGTTTATACAAAAAGATGGCGCTACTTGTGTTTTTATGTATCTATAAGTATTTGAACTGTCAAGAATGTTGTGTTGTTTGGTAATGGTATTGAAGTGGCATATATATATATATATATATATATATATATATATATATATATATATATATATATATATATATATATATATATATATATATATATATATATATATATATATATATATATATATTCAAGGTTATCTTTCAACGTATGCGCAATTATATTACCAGAATATTTTTGACGAGTAACGCCATCTTTATGTTGAGGCTGAAACTTTTCAAAATAAATGTAAAAATAATGTGCTGAAACTGGTGGCATAACTTTCGATTTCGCAACACTATAACATTCTCCTTTGGAGTTAAGGTCAACCAACATTTTATGCGTCTTCAGTACATGTTTAAGCCCCTCTAAAGTCACCGGCAATTTCTTTCGTGAACCGGATTTTTCTATTGTGTTCTAAAAATGAGTGAAAACAGTTTCGGGCAATGGTGCGCTATCAAGGCTTATTACAGACTTATATATATATATATATATATATATATATATATATATATATATATATATATATATATATATATATATATATATTTATATATATATATGAACATTTTTATTGGTTGCTTGAAGGAGCTCCACCTCCAACTCTTCAACTGGATGACATATGTTTCGTCTCTCGAGGTTCAGACTCATCAGGGCGCCGACATATACCATACTATCAAGAATAGGGAGACCCTATGACCAGCCAACAACCCATATTTTCGCCGATTTGGTGTGTGATGACACTCAGCTACTGCTGTCTCATTGGACTCCAAGAAAATCTAACACTACATATATACGCCATCCGACGGGCAGTTGACGAAAACATGGGTTGTTGGCTGTGGATAGGGTCTCCCTATTCTTGATGGTATGGTATGGTATGACGAAACAAACCAGTTGAAGCGATAGGTGGGGCTCCTTCCCGGTCAAGCAACCAACAAAAATGTTCATTTAGTCGGAGACGCAGGTTGTTGTGTGTTCCACATGAGATTGGGAACCCAACGGTTGGGTCTGTGATGACACTCAGCTACTGCTGTCTCATTCGACGCAGTCCAAGAAAATCTAACACTACATATACGTATATAACCATGCTATTAATCTCAGTCACAAATAATCAAACAATGAAGTTGTTAATTTAGTAAAAAAGTGGCAATTTGATTGAGTCCTGGTTTAAAAAAATATGTCAGCTAACTTTGACACTTCATCTTTTCAAGAAAAATGTGTTACACTACCCTGGGCAAGTTATTACAAAAGATGGCCCATTTAGTCAAGATTTCAAAATGGTACAATTGGCACTTTTCTTTCCAAAATAAATATTATTGCTTATTTTTTTGCAAAAGGACCACATTTCAAAAACTTCTGGACTTGACCAGTGTAAGTCAGATGGATAGATGTGATAGAGTGAGATAGATAGTGACGCTGTTCGACCACGAATTAGAGAGAGACAGATTGACATTCAACTTTGAGATGGCCCATTTAATGAAGATTTCAAAGCGATACAATAATTGGCATTTTTCTTTCCACAAAAAATATTGTTTTTTTGCAAAAGAGCCTTATTTCAAAAAAACTCAACTCAAAGGCACTGTGTGTAAGTCAAATTATTAATTGGTCTATTATTTTATTAAGAAAAAACTTAACTAAAATGAAATTAAAGGAGTTATTGTAATACTTTTATTTATCGCATTATTTTTCCTTAAAAATAAAGCAAATGCTCAAATTGTTTGCCTTCGGTACGAATACATGCTCTGCATTGCCTCAGAAAAGATCTTTTTACCAGTCGTGCGATTGTCCTTGCATTTATTTATTCTGCTATTTCAATTCAATTCTGTGATGCAGTTCGACTAGATTTTGTATTGGTTTTGAATACACTTTTTTTTATGCAGCCCCAGTAAAAGAAAACCAGAGGGTTTACGGGTGAAGTTCCGTATTCCAGTGTTTAGTAGCTTACAATCTTTAGCAGTTCTAGCGGAATTGTGTCCATTTCAGGGGTTTTATTGCTTCTTTATTTGCTCAGTGGTATTTTATATTTTGTATTTTGTTGGGTGGTTACGCCAGGATTCAGTTAGTAACCTTTTTTTTTATTGAACAGTGTATTATAACTTCATGGATTTAGGTGATGTGTGTGGTACGAAACTTTCAGAAAAGCTTAATATGACCCTTTCAGTTTATAAAAATTTAATTCAATTTCAGCTCACCTGAGAGTGACAATCAACAACAATAACTTACCTAATCCCCGAAATTAATAAAATATTTGGTGAGATCGTCTTCATTAAAAAGTTTTCGGTCAGAATGTCATCGAAACCAAACTCCCTCACCCTTTTTAACCTCATCCCTTACACCGCCACTTTCGAAAGTATTGTGTTCGACAAAGTAAAAGTAGAGGGTGTCGTCAAAGTGGCTTCGAGGACATCGTCGTGGTAATGGGGCTCGTTTATTTCGTCGTCTTACCGCGAAATATGACAAAATAGCGAACAATACGGATCCCCCGCTGATGATACTCTACCAAACTAACAAAGTTTTCTCGTTATACTTAATAAAATTATCGGACGCTGTGATAGGGGGCGCCGGTGGGCGGCCGTTTCTGTTTATAATGACTTGGATGGCGTTTGACAAGTTACACGTATTTAATAGCGAAGAAAATATTAACCTCAGCTGTATTACTATTCAATTATTGAGAATCACAACACATATTTTCTATTTTTATTTACCTGAATTAAATTGTATAAAAATATGTTTTATTAACGGTTCTACTATGTGACAAAAGAAAGTATTACCCAGTAAAATTATTTAAATAAGGATTTCTCTCCAAAAAATCTGGATCTCATGTGTAATAATTACACTGGGGAACAGCAATTTTGTTGACTTGGATCTGTGACTTGTTTTTGACTAATTTTTCATCTCTGAATTCAAAAATATTCACAGTTTTTCTCTATCACGTCAAGTTCTTAAGCTACAGCATAATAAGGTGAGATCTGACCAAATAGATTAGAATATTTTATTCATACAGAGGTTAACATATTATTAAAAGTTAAATTGTGTTTATACAAAAAATAAATAAAAAATATTATGGTAAAAATTTCTTCTTATAGCTTTTCCTGGAGTGTACAGTTTGTGGACATTCTCGCTTGATGCTCCAACAGTAGTCAGCCATCATACTGACATCTTATCTACCTTGATACCGCGCTTCTATAACCTTTAGATCTTGGTGGAATCGCTCGCCCTGTTCATCACTAACAGCACCAAGATTTTCTGGGAAGTTAGCAAGATGACTAGCAAGAGTTGTTGAACAATTTCGATGTAATTCGGGGCTCGTGTATTTCCAAGAAAGTCTTTAACAATATTTTTAAAAGCCAACCAAGCATTCCTTTCAAGTTCGGTCATTGTTTCAGTGAAATTTTCATCTTTAACGAGTTGCCGAATCTGTGGACCATCAAACACACCAGCCTTTATCTTTTCATATGACAGGCTAGGGAATGCCGAAATGATATACTTAAAGCAGTCTCCTTCAATTGACAAAGCCTTATCAAATTGCTTCATGAGACCTAGTTTTATATGCAAAGGCGGAAATACAACGTTGTTTCTGTCGACAAGTGGCTGATTTAAAATGTTTGGATCACCAAGTCTTAGGTCAGATCTTGGCGCCCAGTTCGATTGCACCCAATACTTCTCACGATCTCTGCTGTCCCACATGCACAAAAAACAGGGATACTTGGTATACCCGCGTTGCTGGCCAAGAAGGAAACAGACCATTTTAAGGTCTACACAGATGATCCATTGGTGCATGTTATATTGCAATAAGTCAATGACTTTCTTTATGTCGCCATATTCTTCACGCAAAGAAACTGAATGACCTATTGGGACTGAACCGTATAAATTTCCATTATGTAGGAGAACACACTTCAAGCTACGCTATGAGCTATCTATAAACAATCGCCATTCAGTTGCGTTATAGTTAGAAATGGCCAATTCTTTCATTAAACCTTCTACGTTCTGGCAACATACCAAACCGTCTTTATTTCTGAAGTACTGCCTAAATTCACTTTCTCTGGATCGATAGTAAGTGACTTTAGTTCCTTTGTCAAGCAAATTTTTTTCGTGCAGTCTTGATGCTAATAATTCCGATGCTTTTTTGGATAGTCCCAAATCTCGTGGTAAATCGTTTAGTTCATGTTGATTGAATCCTTTACGAACAGAATCATTGGAAACTTTGAATTCTTCGTCGGTGGAGTCACTTCGATCTTCACTTGATTCACATTCTTGTATTTCTAAAGAAGGTAATTCTTGAAAAACTGGCACTGGAATTTCAGCTGAATGAGGCACAGGGCGTATAGCTGACGGTAAACTAGGGTACTCAAGTTTTTGTTTTTCTTGTTGAATCCTGATGTTTACACTATGCAAAAGTAGTAATCACTTAAGTGATCTTTGGGCTCTCGCCAGACCATTGGTATACCAAACGAAAATTTATTACGTGTTCTCTTCATCCACATTCGTAAACTCTCTACACACTGCTTGCACACTTTATGAGGGGCCAATGATTTATCTTGGTCACCTATTTTCACTTTAAAATAAGCAAAATAGGCTTGCCTGACAAATGTACTAATATTAGTCCGTTGAATGGGGATGATAAAACTGCCACATATATAACAAAATGAATCAGAGTTGTTTAAGCACTTACGATGAGAACTACCAGAGGCAGACATAACGAAAATCTGTAGTTGTGTATGTATACTTTGACTTCACTATATCAGAGCGACACAGACCCGCATACTTTAGCATCTCATGCTGAACTGAATGAGTTTTGGATGACGCAACGTCACTCCTAGGTAGAAGAAGGTTCGCCGGTAGGAGAGCAGTAGTGACTTCTGTGATTCGTCAAGCTTAGTCGGATGCGCAACAACTGTAAAGAAAAAACTTGACGTGATAGAAAAAAATAAATAAAATTTTGGAATTAGCATGTTAATTTACGTATAAAACATCTTAAATGTCGAACTCAACAGAAATTATTTTTCAAATTGTTCCCCAGTGTTATCATATGATTACCGTGAAGCCTCACAGTTTATTGCTTACGCCCAGGTATATTAATCTTCCGTTTTTTTTTTTGGTTTTCTTTGTTATTCATTTTTTCTGTATATTCCATATCAAATGTATGTCCACCTATACCCAAACTTTCTACATCTCTTACTAAAATTTCTTAATATATTAATCTTAATAAATAATTCTTAATAAATAATCTTAATATATAAATATTTAATTTGAATTTAATTCATTAAAAGTTAAAAAAACATTTTTGGATACTTGAGTAAAAGTGAATTAGCTACAATATGTCTGTATAAGATTTAGATTAAAATTATTCTTAAGACCTAATATCAAAATCGTTAAAATTATGAAATGAAGAATGAAAGAAATTAATGGTTTAATTGGGATAGTAGTAGCGTGTGTTGCCTCCTTTACTTTGGATTACAGCATTTATGCATCTAGGCATGCTTCTAATTAAATTTTGGATAAAATCTTGAGAAATTTGTTTCCATTCTGTGATAACTGCATTTTCAAGTTCCCTCAGGTGCAGGAATATGATGTTTCACATTTCTTTTGAGGTAATTTCATACATGTTCGATCGGATTCAGATCTGGGCTTTTTGGTGGCCATTGCATAAATGGTATACCAACTTGATTAAGATAATCGAGTACCTCCCTAGCCACGTGAGATCGAGCGTAGACTTACATAAACAAGAAATTGGGTCCCAAAAAATGGCCGAAAGGCATCACATATTCTACTACAATATTCTCAAGATAGTAATCGGCATTCATGGATCTCGTACGCACAGGAACTAATTCTGAACGAGCATCAAAGCAGATGCTACCCCCCAACATAACATAGCCACCGCCAAATGGAATCCTTTCAGAGGTATTGCAAACCTCTCTGCTGGTCTTCGCTATACTCGCTCACGACCATCTGGATGTTTTAGGTTAATCTTAGATTTTTTATGTGAAGAAAAAAATATATATATATCATATATATCATATATATATATATATATATATATATATATATATATATATATATATATATATATATATATATATATATATATATATTATATTATTATATTATATTAAAAATTAAAATTATCTTTTTCTTATGTTACTTTGCAGTTTATCGATTGTATGAATAGTAGGCTATGAATATTTTGTTTCATTGTTAATGACAGCACCCAAAACAATTAATTTAGTTTTACAGTTTTAAAAATTTTTTTAGAAGATAAACAGTTTTATGCAATACTTGCAATAGATTTTCTTTAAAATTAAGCTTATAATTTGTTACTTTTTTGAAAGTATTACGTTTTTATGGTAGACTATTTTATTTGTGACTGAAAAATTGGAAAAATGAATCGAACAAGGAATTTAACTGAATACGAGGTAGTGTGACCATCAGTTTTATTGGACGAGGGATATTGTCAAATTTATGTTGCCAATTTGTTAGGTAAACATCGTTCCACAATAAGTCGTATGGTAAGACGTTTGACTGAAGTAGGAACTTACTCTAGAAGGCCAGGGCACGGCATCGAAAACGATGCACTAACCACCGAGATGAACGTTTTCTTAGATAATATGCTTTAAGAAACAGGACTGCCACTAGTTCTATGATGAGAAACGAACTCGAAGCTACCCACAATGTCGCAATTATTTCTAGAACAGTTAGAAGACGGTTAAATGAAGCTGAATTAGGCAGTAGGAGACCAGCCACTGCGCCTTTGCTTACTAGAGAGAACAGAGTTGCCAGATTGATTGAGAGAATTACATTTTGCTCGAAATCATCAAACTTGGTCTGTGGATGATTGGAAACAAGTTTTCTTCACATAAAAAATCTAAGATTAACTTAAAACATCCAAATGGTCGTGAGCGAGTATAGCGAAGACCAGCAGAGAGGTTTGCAATACCTCTGAAAGGATTCCATTTGGCGGTGGCTATGTTATGTTGGGGGGTAGCATCTGCTTTGATGCTCGTTCAGAATTAGTTCCTGTGCGTACGAGATCCATGAATGCCGATTACTATCTTGAGAATATTGTAGTATTGGGACCCAATTTCTTGTTTATGTAAGTCTACGCTCGATCTCACGTGGCTAGGGAGGTACTCGATTATCTTAATCAAGTTGGTATACCATTTATGCAATGGCCACCAAAAAGCCCAGATCTGAATCCGATCGAACATGTATGAAATTACCTCAAAAGAAATGTGAAACGTCATATTCCTGCACCTGAGGGAACTTGAAAATGCAGTTATCACAGAATGGAAACAAATTTCTCAAGATTTTATCCAAAATTTAATTAGAAGCATGCCTAGATGCATAAATGCTGTAATCCAAAGTAAAGGAGGCAACACACGCTACTACTATCCCAATTAAACCATTAATTTCTTTCATTCTTCATTTCATAATTTTAACGATTTTGATATTAGGTCTTAAAAATAATTTTAATCTAAATCTTATACAGACATATTGTAGTATAAATATGTAGTAAGTATCCAAAAATGTTTTTTTAACTTTTAATAAACTAAATTCAAATTAAATATTTATATATTATGATTATTTATTAAGAATTATTTATTAAGATTAATATATTAAGAAATTTTAGTAAGAGATGTAGAAAGTTTGGGTATAGGTGGACATACATTTGATATGGAATATACAGAAAAAATGAATAACAAGGAAAACCAAAAAAAAACGGAAGATTAATATACCTGGGCGTAAGCAATAAACTGTGAGGCTTCACGGTAATCATATGATAACACTGGGGAACAATTTGAAAAATAATTTCTGTTGAGTTCGACATTTAAGATGTTTTATACGTAAATTAACATGCTAATTCCAAAATTTTATTTATTTTTTTCTATCACGTCAAGTTTTTTCTTTACAGTTGTTGCGCATCCGACTAAGCTTGACGAATCACAGAAGTCACTACTGCTCTCTTACCGGCGAACCTTCTTCTACCTAGGAGTGACGTTGCGTCATCCAAAACTAGTTCGGTCAGTTACGCATGAGATGCTAAAGTATGCGGGTCGGTGTCGCTCTGATATAGTGAAGTCAAAGTATACATACACAACTACAGATTTTCGTTATGTCTGCCTCTGGTAGTTCTCATCGTAAGTGCTTAAACAACTCTGATTCATTTTGTTATATATGTGGCAGTTTTATCATCCTCATTCAACGGACTAATATTAGTACATTTGTCAGGCAAGCCTATTTTGCTTATTTTAAAGTGAAAATAGGTGACCAAGATAAATCATTGGCCCCTCATAAAGTGTGCAAGCAGTGTGTAGAGAGTTTACGAATGTGGATGAAGGAGGATAATCATTTTTTGAATAATTTTATATTGTTGCGTTAATTTTGTCCAGGAGTTTGTATATATATATATATATATATATATATATATATATATATATATATATATATATATATATATATATATATATATATATATATATATATAAAGGTTGGAGATGGAGTATAAGTTTAAGAGTTGTACAACTAAATAGACTGCATAATTTAAAATTACTTTTATTTATATAGGATGTCTCGCAAAACCGTGGCTGGGTATAGTTTTGTTCTTTGTTATTGAACACCCTATATGTTTATCTATTTTTGCATTCTGCTATTGATACTAAACATATTTTGTGAAACATGTCCTATACCTAAACCCAATTTTGTAAAAAATATCGGAGTTGCACATTTTATTTTGCAGTATCATATATTTATTTTTGATATAGGATTATCATTTTTGGGAGGGATATTAGTGAAACTATGACTTTACTTTTAATGCAAACAGAATGTGTCTGCTTTTTCCAGGAAAACTGAGATAAATAAAAAAAACATCATATCTCAAGTTTTTTAAATGAAATGTCTAATATTTTTTCATTTTACAATATTCCTAAGACAAAATAATTCTGTTCTTATTGAGCATAAGCCTATGTTCAAAAGAACTATTCATTGTAATGAGCAGTGCTTGTAATTTACATGTCCTCTATTGTGGTGGGTGGCATTTGATAAACTTGTTTTTTAACAAAACTCCATAAGAAAAAATCTAGATTTGTTAAATCCGGAGATCTGGCTGGTCACGGTACAGGACCTCCTCTACCAATCCATTTATTTTCATAATTCGTGTCCAAATATTGTCTCACCTGCCTGCTAAAATGTGGAGGAGCGCCGTTTAGCTGTAACCACATTCATCTCGATACAGTTAAAGGTAATGTTTCAATCCAATTTTCAAAATTACTTTGCAAACATTGAGAAAACTATCACCAATAACTCTATTTTCAAAAAATATGGCCCTAGGAGGCTATCTCCGATAATACTAGCCCACACATTAAGAAATTATCTATGCTGATGATCTAAAGTGATAATTAATCTTGGATTTTCACTGCTGTAATAGTGGAAATTAAGTCGATTGGCGTGCCAATTTTTGTGGAAAGTTGCTTCATTCGTGAATAAAATATATTTGAAATCTTTAGGTTCTTCTCGATTTTTTTCTATTGCCTAGTTACAAAATTCAAACCTTCGATCGAAATCACTTTGATTTAGTTCTTGAACCAATTATATATGATACGAATAATATTTGTGTCTTAGTTATTTTGTTCGCTGTGGATTTTTTAACGCCTACCTCGTTTTTAATCTGCTTGCATGATATATGCGGATTTTTAATTACAGCTTGAAGATCTAAATATTTATTTTCTACACTCATAGCTCTTTTCTGACTTTCCAAGTTATTTTCATAATCGCCACATTCAGTTCTTTCAAATCGCTCTTTCAGTCGTATAAACGCTAATGTATTAAGATGACGTTAGGCATTAGGGAATCTTTGCATATACATTCTACTTGTTAAAAAAACGTAGATCATGTTTATCAACGCCTTAATTGTCTATGGTGTCTAGGCTATCTGTGTGCTTTATTCAAAATCTTTAATCAAAATCAAAATCTTTAATCAAAATAATTGATCGTAAAAATATTTTTTCCTATTTAATTATGAAAGAAGTACATCCTTTTTTTCTGTAGCATATAAAAACTGTTTAAAAGCTACACTAGAACAATATTTGCCATTTGAATTGAATTTTATGACGTTACTAAAACGTGGAATTCCATTAAGAACAAAATATTAAAAACAAAAATGTAAAAATTTCGGAAATTATAATAGATATGTAAGGACATATTTAAGAAGAACAGAAGTATTTTGTCTTAGGAATATTGTAACATGAAAAAATATTAGACATTCCATTTAAAAAAATTGAGATATGATGTTTTGATTTTTTTTCATTTATCTCAGTTATCATGGACACTTTGTATAACGTAGACAAATTTTGTTTGTATTAAAAATTAAGTCATAGTTTTCCTAATATTCCTACCAAAAATAACAATCCTACATCAAAAACTAAATTATATATGACACTGTAAAACAGACTCTGCAACTCCGATATTTTTTACGAACTGGCGGATATGGCAGTAATGGTGTTGATACAGACAAGGATTTGCTACACAGCGATCAACAAGTGATAATTTGTGAAACAACTGAATGTGTTGAAATTCCATTTACTTCCAGTCTCATGATTTTATAACAAAAATATGTGTAGATTTTGCATTTTAATAAAATAAAACTTCTTAGTCGCAGTTGTCGCCATGGCAGGGCCGGGTACACACGCATGTACCGGGTGCAATGACAATATTGTCGGGCGAGTAAAATTCGTAACGTGCAAAGTGTGTGATAATAAATATAATTTACATTGTGTTAACATCAAAGAGCCAATATCTAAAGCCATAAATGACTGTAAAAATTTGTTTTGGGTATGTGATGGATGTCTGTCAGTATTTGAGGTGAATGTTGACCTTAGTAATAGATTAAAAATGTTGGAACAACATACTGAGGAGTGTAAGGTGAATACAGAGAAATTATTAAATAATTCGCAACATAATGACATCTCGACTCCATAAGGAAAATCATGGACAGATATTGTAAAAAAAAAAAATCCTCCGTTTAGAGAGAATTAGATCGAAAAATAAGCAACAAAATAATACTACGGCGAGGAATGCGATCACGGAAAAAATTAATCCGTCCAATTTATCGGTAGAAATAAACAAATTAAAATCGATAGGTCAGGGATCCGTTATGATTCAGTGTAAGGATGACGATTCTCTGAAGAAACTGCAAATAACAGCAATAGAAGAATTATCCGATAATTATGAGGTAGATATACCTAAATATATTAACCCCAGAATAATTGTGGTTGGCGTTCAAGATAAATATATTACAACTAATGAATACTTTTTAGAGCGCATAAAAAACAGAGTTTTCTTAAAAATACAGATCTGAATATTGAAGTAGTTCGAAAATATATTCCTAAAGGAAATAAACTGTATAATATAATACTGGAGGTGTCGGCAGAGATCTATAAGTGCATGTTGAGTAGTAAGAGAGTTTTCTTTGACTGGGACAGTTTTCCAGTCTATGAATATTTGGGAGTGCTGCGATGTTACAAGTGTTGAAGGTATGGACATAAAGCGGCAAAGTGCAGTCAACAAGATGTTTGTCTTTTATGTAACAAACATCATAAAAGCTCAGAATGTAATTCAAATACAAAGGAGTGTACTAATTGTAAATTTGCACATGATGTCCTGAAGATACCACATATTAAATATGATCACACAGTGTTTGATAAAAATTGCGAATGTTATAAACGAGCTGTTGAAAGAATGAAGAACAGAACTAAGTATGCATAGCAACCACTTCATTGCTTCAGTGCGTCCACTAGCAATATAGATATATTGCATATTAACATACAGGGAATGACGACCCACATGTTGCAGCTGAGGCAGTTTGTAGAAGATAGAAACCCATGGATTTTGTGTGTTACTGAAACTCATGTAACACGAGATGTAGAAGAGAACGAAATTAATATAACTGGATATACGGTCTGTTGTCTGTTATTCGGATAGTCGTCAGACGGGGGGTGCTATTATTTATATTAAATCTGGCTTGAAATATTGGGTGGTTTCAGTCGAGACAGTTCTAACCAGTTACTTGGTCGTAACAGTTAAGATACAGATAAATAAGCTGTTTTTCTTGGTAGCGGCCTGCTATAGATCGCCTAGTGCCTCTGTAGGTGACTTTTTAAACTATTTGGAAGACAATCTAAGTGACAATGAATTTCAAAGAAATAAAACCTTTCTTCTGGGTGATATAAATATCGATTTATTGAAGAACAGCAGTGAGTTTAGAAGGTTGAAAGACATTATCAGTGGAGCAGGTTTCACACAGATTGTTACTAGCGAAACCCACAATAGTGGTATCTCACAAACACTGATTGATCACATAATTACCAATGATTTTGGAGCTGTGAAGCTTGTTAGAGATTTTCCGATGATAAGCGATCATGAGATTATTGGTACCGAGTTTAAACTTCAGGGTATTATATGTGAAACACTTCAACATACGTATACTCGGAATCTGAATGAGCAAGCAGTCTCGAGGCTGATTACTGAGTTGATGGGGAATGATTGGGACTACAATTCCATTGACGTTAGTAAATTATATGTTGATTTTATGCAAACTCTACATGATGCTATTGATATTTCTGCTCCCTTAAAATTAGTACAACCTAGAAAGTTCCCTTGGATGAGCAAAGAGCTAAGAAATGCTCAAGTTGAAAGGAACAGAGCGTATAGAAAGTTTTCTTTCACAAAGAATGAACATGATTGGAGAATTTATAAGCAGAAAAGAAATATTGCACTGTCCATGATGCGACTTGAGAGGAAAAAGTACCTTAATAGTAATATCGATGCTTGTAGGGGGAACGGGAGGAAGATGTGGAGAACAATAAAGGATTTGCTGGGCAATGGTAAGGGGCGTGCCGATTTTTCGCGAATTGACTTTGATGCTCACTACGGACCTACGGAGAAGAACTGCAATAACTTTTACTTCGATAGTTTGAATGACGTAGAACAGAGTATCGAAGAGCAGGTCTGGAGCAGTGATGTCAAAGTATGCAAGACTCACGATTTTTCTGAGTTTAAACATATTACTCTAAACAAATTAAGAAAAGTTGTGTTTAGTTTAAAAAGCCGAAGTACGAGTGACAATGAAATTACGATAAGGTTAATGAAAAAAAATTTTTGTGTCATCGGTTATCCTTTATTGTACTTAATTAATACAAGTTTTGAAACGAATACATTTCCTGAGGACTTAAAAACCAGCATTATTGTACCAATTTCAAAAATACCAAAACCTAGTATACCAAGTGACTTTAGACCAATTAATTTATTACCTGTTGTTGATAAAATCATTGAGACTATAGTATGTACAGAGTTGAAAAGTTATTTTGAAACCAATAAATTGTTATTTTCTGCTCAATCAGGGTTTAGGACAAAACATTCTTGTGAGAGGGCTATTCAGGATGTCTTGCCAACATGGAGGAGCGATATAAAGGTCGGAAAAACTGTGCTTAGTGTATTTATAGATTTAAAGCGAGCATTCGAAACTATTGACCGGGATATACTGTGTAAAAAATTATTAAGTTATGGTGTAAGATCGAAAGCCTTAAAATGGATCAAGAGTTACTTAACAGACAGACATCATAGGACGAGGGTTGAGGGAAAAGTGTCGGCAAAGAGGGAAAGTGCGTGGGGAGTTCGTCAGGGTAGTGTTTTGGGCCCGTTGCTGTTTTTGATATATATCAACGATATTTCTACAATATTGGATAAATGTTTTATTAGTCTTTTTGCAGATGATACTCTCATATCTGTGTCTGGGTATAATTTGCTTGAGATGATGGAAACATTGAATAGTGAACTGGCAATACTATTTAGATGGCTATGCAAAAATAAACTTAAACTAAACGAACTGAAAACAAGGTGCATGGTGATAGGGTCTAAAGCAAACTGCAAAAGATTTAATGAGTTAGGGTTAAAAATAAATATAAATAATTGTGATATTGAAATTGTAAATGAAATTAAATACTTAGGAGTACTGTTGGATCCTCAGTTAACATTTTGTAATCATGTCAGTTATCTATGTAGAAAGATTGGAAAAAAATAGGGTTCTTTAGTCGTATATCGTCACATTTATCACCATGGTCAAGAGGCTTGTATATAATACTATAGTTTTATCCCATTTTACCTATTGTATGTCTGTGCTGATATCATGTAATAAGGAGAGTATTGGTAGACTTCAAATACAGCAGAACAAGGCTATGCGTGTACTATTGAACTGTAATATTGAACTGTAATACCTATTACAGTTCAATAGTACACGCATAGCACCGATAGAGGTAATGTTGCGGTCATTGGATTGGTTTTCAGTTGCGCGGGCCATTGAAGGGGCTAACATTCGATTGATATATAAAATAAAACATAATTTGTTGCCCCATTATTTGAATACTTTTTTGGTACAAAGAGTAAATATGCATTCTTACGATGTCCGTTCTAAGAACAATTATGATGTACCAATTGTGAGAACTACTGCTCTCCAGAAGACATTGTTTTGGGAAGGTGTTTGTCTCTTTAATGCTTTGCCCGCCCACATAGGGAGCGCTCCTAATGTGCATGTATTTAATAGACTGTTAAATTATTATTTGAAACAATAGAGTGTTTTATCATTTGAACAATGTTGGTTATTGCCTTTTGATTGTATTTTCTTTTGTTAAGATTTTTTAGAAGTTTTCTTACTTTTATTTTTTTTTTGTATATTGATTTTGATTTGTTACTATTAGCTGCATATGCTAAATAAAGTGTGTATTTATTTATTTTATTTATTTATATCGGTAAAACCATTGGGTTTAAGTATAGGACATGTTTCACGAAATATGTTTAGAATCAATAGCAGAATGCAAAAATGGATGAATTATAGGAATGGAATGAACTATACACCGCCACGGTTTTGTGGGACACCCTGTATAAATAAAATTAATTTTAAATTGTGCAGCCTATTTAGTTGTACAACTCTTATGCTTAAACTTTTTCTCTATCTCCAGTCATTACCAAGATATCAACCGATATCGCATTATTGGGACACCCTGTATGGGATAACCGACTGTTAAAGGAAGGGGAGATAAAGACAGAAGAAAAGGGAGAAGAGAAAAAAATATGAATAATTAAACTTGTTTGTGAACTTACTGCAATTCCAGGAGGTCCTAAAAGCCCTTGGGGACCTGGAGGTCCAACAGGTCCAGCAGGCCCTGGTTGGCCAGGTGCACCAGGTTGTCCCACAGATCCAGGATGTCCTTTACTACCTGGAGCACCTTCAGTGCCTGGTATACCCATGGGACCAGGTAATCCTGGCACACCTCTAGGACCAGAAAATCCTCTAGGACCCTGTTTGAGATTGTAAAATTAAAGACATAATATTTACTGTTAAGGATGAGTAAATTTTATATACCATTTCTCCTGGTAAACCAGGTGGACCTGGTGGACCATCTTCGCCTTGCATTCCATCGTGCCCGGGCATTCCTGTTTCACCCTGCGCACCTGGCAAACCTCTGTCGCCTTTATCTCCTGGCAGGCCTGGTAGTCCGATCAATCCTTGTTCTCCTTTGGCACCAGAGGGACCTAAACATATTGATATTATAAAAAGTTATTATTTTATGAATTAAATCAGTAATTTACCAGTGAGGCCTCGTTCCCCGTCTCTCCCAGCTGGCCCTCTACGGCCTTGTCGGCCTGGTAATCCTTGTGGACCTCTCACTCCTCTTGGTCCCTAAAGACAAACATTTCAAAGCTTTTAACACACCCTGATTGGTCATGAATGACTAGATTCATTGAGGAAGTTGAAGTCTAACGGGGTACTCAAGAATTTCAATTAATTTCTGTGAAGTTCATTCAGAGTTTTTCGCTGATAGATAATCCTTTCACACAAAAAATATCGGATCTCCTATACTTGCAACAGGGTAAAAATCTGGATGATCCTGGATCATTTAGATAGGTTAGGATGTTTTGGCCCATCAACCGCACTCTTCTGGCGTTGCGCCCTCCGACTACCATTTATGGATCGCTTTAAAACAGGTTAAATGATAAAAACGTTGCAAGACTTCAAAATCATCAGGATCAGTTTTTTGTACAGAAACTCAGAACTTCTATTAGTGCGGGATTATGCAGCTATCGAAGATATGGAGAAATGTTTTCGAACAAAGCTATAATGACTAAATAAAATTTTTCTCACAAAAAATGGGACGAATTTTTGCATCAACCCAATAGAATTGTAATATTTCGAATGACAGGAAGGAAGCTCTACAACGTAAATATTTCGTCGAAATTTCGACTTTGAGGAAACAACATTCTTCCCTTTTTAGACGTGAGTACGTATAAAGCTCGCGGCAAATTATTTTGAGATACGAAGTGAGCAGAGAAAAAAAGGACATATTACGATATACACTACGCGGAATGATGGATGTATTTTTCTCGCTAAAACTGAGGAAATTATCTTGCGTGGGCCATCGAATGTCTTCTAATATATAGTAAAAAGCTAATCAATCAATATATGAGAATTTAATGACTTCTCAGCCACTTTTGTGGCAAGGTGTATGTGTTTTACTTTGAATTTTTAAACAAGGTGTCTAAAAAGAAACAGAACTGTTGATTTAGAGGCGATCGTGGTCGTGCCATCTAGTTTTTATAGGCAATATTACATATTTTAAACGTCATTACCAATGGCGGCTCGTGGGTTTTTAAAGTGGGAGGGTGTAGAAGAAAATAGTGCAGCTGAAGATTTTTATTTTGCTTTCCCCTCCTTCTTTTTACTTTTCGTGCTATTAAAACCCTTGTGCATTAAATATAGGAGGTGAACCCAGAAAAATAAGTTAAAGGAAAGAAACTGAACGAAAATATGGTGTTTTGCTCTGAAAAATTGTTTACTGTGATAAATGCTGGAGGGGCGGCGACCCAACGCCCTCCCTTATGAGCTGCCAGTGGTCATTACGTTTTTTCAAATAGAATTTATTTTAAAAACAGGGCAAATTCATCGTGCTGTACGCAAAAATTGCCTATTCCTGCAGCCGCCGTCATTTTGGTCATTCATTCAGCTACTTAAGACCAGAAATTGGTCTCAGGACACACTTGCTGACATTTTGGTGGCATCTGCGGAAATGGGATAATTTTTTCGTGGATTACGCACTAATTTTCTTTGATTCTGAATATTTATGATATTCTTAATGAGCTTAGTATGCTAGCCCTAGCCATTATGAGCCCAACTTTTTAGAATTTGTTTCACTCGACACGCGTTTCCTCTAACCAATTTAGCATCATCAGGGCATGATTAAAGTTAGAGTTTAACCGATTTTTCCGACCGGAAAAACTAAAAAGAACTCCTTCAAAGTCCCAAAGCCCTTTTATTTGCCAGACTAGCATGTTAGAGACAATAACTCCTGAATCAGTCTCTAAATATTCCCACTGAGAGAGTTCAGTTTCTTTTAGACAGTCCTTGTTGCTCATGTTGCATATTAAGATTGGTACTTACCGCTTCTCCTACTTCTCCAGGTTCACCTTTGACTCCATCGGGTCCAGGTGGTCCTTGCGGTCCTGGTATACCAGTCAGTCCCATTGGTCCATCGACTCCCCTCATTGACATCTGTTAATTGATTTAATGAAAATGAACAGGTGGTAATGATGTTTGGTGTACAAATAACTTTTAAAGCGATTTTCTAGGTACATTTCTCTTTGTTTACCAGGGTGGTTCGAGAAGTTCTCGATCTGATACAGACATGGCGCAAGAGTGGCCAAATGAGTCTGATATTTATCAAGTATGAATCGTTAGAGGGCGTGTTGTTCAAGTTTCAAACGCGTGCGTTTAATGCTTATTTGTAATGAACGAGTAAACCAAGACTTTTTTCTAAAAAATGGATCAAATTGAACTTCAAGGGTCCAACTTCGAGGGACATACAAAAAGAATTAAATTTCACTTTAAATGGTTGTTCCTATTCGTTTTTGAGGTTAGAAAAGGGGCTACTGTATTTAAACATGGTTATATATCCATTGAAGTTGATAAATCTTCGGAATGCGCAAGAACCGCTGCAACTTGGACATTGCTACTCCCACCGTTATGAGAACATGAATAAGACGCCTTGTTTATCAGAGTTATACAATGTACAAAGTTCTGATGGTCCTGAAAGTTTCCAAGAACGTGTAGTACTTAAAAGCGTTTGCTTCAGCGACACTTACATAACCGGGAGGATTTTCAGATTTATTGCGGATACATGTATGGAATAGCATTGACTGAACTCTTGATCGATTGCTCTGGCCCCCAGCAATTTTTGAAGTATATGGATAATACACCTGGATATTTTGTCACAAGAAAACAGAGATTATCTTATTCGGTACATGATTCGCAAAGTTTAAAAGTGTTATAATAATCATAGTGTAAGCATAGTGTCATTTTTATGATTTTTTTTTAATTACATTTCATACATACTTTGTTATACTATAGGTTTTTACTTGCCATATGTTGAGCTAACATTTGTTGAAAAGCTTCCACTCCCTGATCAGGTCCTTTCTCATTTCCCTGTTGGTTAGTCTTGAAAGAAAAAAAAACATATTGCCGAAAACTCTCTGTAAAATCCACATCGTTCATATAAACTTACAGGAATCAAAAATACGTGTCCTGGTGGTCCAGGAATACCAGACGTTCCCTCCAAACCCCCACGTCCAGTCTCACCTTTGGGACCTTGAGGTCCAGCTGCACCAGGCGGTCCTGGATATCCTCTGGGTCCAGAAGGACCTCTGTTCGGGTTGAAGTAGACGACATCTGGCCTTGTAGCTGATGAGTCGTATTCACCGCTACCCACATCTAAGTCTGGAACCTGGAAGCACCTCATTTTTAATTTACAGGAGATGGTGGAAATTATTTGAAGTTGTACCTCGTTGGTGGAATCAATGAGAGGTGATTCTGTAAGTGGATTGACTTGAGACTGATTGAAATCCGGCCCTACTAGGTTTCTAGGGGTATCAGTTAGACCGCTTAAGAGAGCTTCCTTTTGGTTTTGTTGTCGGGAAGCAACACTGAGCAAGCCTTGTTGACCTTGGGAACCGATTAATCCAGTTGCTTCAGCAGAAGCTGAAAGAAGGTGGATGATATTTAGTATGGTCATTGTTTTATTGCACTCCGAACACAAAAAAACCAAATGGCTAGCATGTTACCTTTATATAAGAATACTACTAGGTAGTCCAAAGCAAAAGTTTTTGCAAGTTAGTAAGTCTGATGGTTTTAACATTTCGTTAGTCACCATTGTAAATCATGACAATTTTTGTAGTAAATTTCAGTGGTAGACAATTTACTTATCTGGGTTTACCTGGGGTAAACTAGATGAATACAACTGGATCACTGGAGATATCAGAAATCGAATTATGAAGGTTAATAAAACTACTTACTTCTTGCAGTCTGCCTGTCTTCCTAACATTTACTTATATAAAGGAACATGAGAGTTAAGATTTTTAAACACTCATTCTGTCAGTAGTTATGGCTGTGAGACGTGGACCCTCAGACGAGATGCTTGCATTTGAAAGAAGAGTACGCAGAAGAATTATTGGTGCGGTGAATGATAATGGAAATTGTAGAATCAGAAATAACCTCGAACTTAAGCAATTATATAAAGATCTAAATATTGTGGACTGTTGTAGACAGTATATCAGATGGGCGGGACGCGAGACTAAAATGTCAGAAAGCCCAATACTAAGAAGGGCCCGGAGGGACGAATATGTGGTAACCGAATGAGAAGTAAACGAAATACATGGTAGTAGGACAATATAAGAAGAGATACTGAAGAATCCTATTTTGCTTATCAAAAACCGCTCATCGAGGGGAATCGATCCAAACGGAGTTGAAGTGTTTATAGTTGGTTTGTAGAATTTAACTGTAGTCGCACAAATCTCAATGATAACTTTCTTGAAAGTTGATGATCCCTCATTCACCGTATAGTCCTGATTTATTACTTTGTAATTTTTTTGTGTTCAAATATCAAAAATAATCTGTATGCGCGTCAATTTTTAATGTCCAATTTTTTGAAAGCTATGTGAATACGGTTTCTGATATAACCACTTCTACTTTCATATATGCATCTTGTTTTTCTTGAGTGGGTTCATAATAGATTATCAATCTATCATTTAGAGGTTATAAGAGGCCTCTGGTATTCTTTATTGGTATTCTTTTTAATACGCTTTTATTAGCTTCACCGGTATCTATCTATGTAACGGAATCTTTAAACGTCCTTTTCACCCGCTTCAAAACGTCAGATTAAATTGAAACTTTGCACACTTATCAAGGACTTGCTTTCGGAGAGGGAGCCTGAGACACGGCTACACCGCCTAAGGAAGGCAGTAGGCGCGCAAATTACCCACGTAAAATAAATAATGGTATAAAAAACTAAAAAAACGCGCTTTTATAGCAGATCAAACTAAAAAATGAATAATAAATTATAGTTTAAAAAAACTAAAAAACACGCTTTAATGGTAAACCGAACTAAAAAAAAAAAAAAATTTAGTATAAGAATAAAGTGATGATATTTTATTTCCGTTCAGTATCTTTCTTTTAACTTATTTTCTTGGTTCACCAATTGGGTATAGGGTTTCAATAGAACGAAAAGTAAAAAGGAGGAAGGGAAAAGCAAAAAAAAATCTTCAGCCGCACTATTTTCTTCTACGCCCTCCCACTTTAAACGACCAACACACACCAACCCACGACCCTCCACTGCCAGAAAGACCGCTTTCAGCTCGACAAGGTACAAATACTCGAAATGTTGCGCGACAAGTTCAAGTTTTCTATTGGTTCGTATATTGAACGGTATACATTGGATTGTACATTGAACACACCCTTATAATGCACAAAGTGTACAAGCACTTTTACCCGCTGATTTTTCAAACAGACAAAAATATTGTGAATGGTTTATTGGTCAAAATCAAAGGAATCCAAATTTTTGTTCAATATTTTATCAACCGACGAAGCTTCTTGTATTAATAATGGTGGGATGGGTGGACATTTTGAACAGTTAATTTAATAAAACAGTTAATCATGTGTTTCTTAATGTGGCGTGAATCGTTAAAAACGTGTTATGGTGTGCAAAATTAGTGCTAGTAATTTTAACTTTGACATTAAACGTCAATAAGATGTAACTGAATTCTTTTATTGGAATCTTCGGTGTGAAATACTAAACTCGAAGAGATTTATCACTAAAAACAAATTACTTTTTAAACTTCTCGCTGCACGTTTCGCAACCATTTTAGCATCATCAGGAGATTCATTCTGATCATCAAGATTGATCTCTAGAATTAGATTAAATCATCTCCTGACGATGCTAACATGGTTAGCGAAACGTGAGCCGTGACGTTTAAAAAAGTGATTTGGAGTTTAGTGGTAAATCTCTTCGATTTTAATAATGTGTAGGTTTTATTTATCTTTATCTTTTTATTTCCTTTTCTAAATCTCCATAGTTTGACAACAGGATCCCTAAATATTTGGATATATTTTTTTCCTCAAATTTACATCTAACAGGTTCCGCATAAATTTCAATACATTTTATTTTCTTTCATCTGGGTAACTCAATATTTTCAGTTGTTTGTTTCCTAACCGCTATCTTCTTTTGATCTTCACTTTCTTTATTATTTCATCTATTATATAGTTAAACACCACAAGACTGAATGATACTCCTTGCCTTAAGAGATGGCGCTGGAAACTAGGGTCGGTTTACAATTTAATCTCTTGTGTCATCTTGTTGCTTTGACAATACCTTTCAAAACGCCATTAATGTTTAAACGATTTCGAGTTAGCGCCATATTTTTTTCGTGTGGTAAATACGTCGAGTTTCGAACCAAATATAGACCATTTTCGGCACGTACTACTTTTCCTATTCAATCAAAAGAAAAACGCGAGTAAATGCCGTCGTATACTTGTGGAAACTTACAGGGACAATGTTCACACGCAGATTGGCAGATAGGTTACATGTTAGTCGTCAAACCATTTGTGATCGTCTGCATGCTATGGCAAAGATCCGGAAGGCAGGAAAATGGGTACCGCTTCATCTGAATATCAGACAGATACGAAAAACGGTCTGTAAATTTTGCTTTCTCGACATGATAGAAACACTTTTTTACATTGGATCGTAACTGGAGACGAAAAATGAATATATTTCGAGAACATAAAACGCAGAAAAACATGGGTTCACATAGGATAACCATCAACATCGACCGCAAGACCGAATCGCTTTGGAAAGACGACTGTGCATTGAATGTGCCCCCAGAATGGGCTACAAGATCCGGAAAAGTGATTTTGCTGCATGACAACGATCAATCACAGCGAAAGCTGTAAGAGACACCATTTCTGCACTTGGCTAGAAACTCTTGCTCCACCTGGCGTATTCACCAGTTTTGGTCCCTTCCTGCTACCACTCATCGATGTCTCACGCACTTTTCATGAAACACTTCAGTTATTATGGAGATATGGAAAAATAGCTTGATGACTGGACCACCTCAAAAGATGTACGATTTTTCTTGGAGGGAATCCACAAATTGCCAGAGAGATGAGAAAATGTGCAGCTAGCGATGGTGTATACTTGGAATAAACCATTTTTACGGTTCTCCCAAATTAAACGTGATTTTTTTTTAAGAAAAAAATAAGAGTTATTAACCGCTACATCTCGTGTAATATCCAGGGCAATATTTCTCCTGTGTTCAGGTTTATGAAGCACATGTATGCAGGTCGTTATATGTACTATAATTAATTTTCCTTTAATTTAATTTACATTACAAAGGGGGATCTGTACATGACCTTCCTCTTTTATTTTTTTTTCCTTTATTTGGGTTTTTCTTTAAATAAGAACAGGTATTTTTGATATTTTTTGAGTTTTAGATAGTGGCGAAAAACCCAAATAAAGGAAAAAAAAATATATGAACACGCCACAGTCATTCAGACATTATCTTCCTCTTTCTCTCGTGTTGGTCTTGTGATGTTATACTGATGTTGATTTTATTGCTTATTATTTTTTGTGTGTAAATTTTAAAGTTGTATTAAGTAGGTTAGTTCCACGAGAATTTCTCGTATTGTCTCTTCCATTTCTGTACACGCAGCAGTATATTTTCAAAAGTTGTGTTTTCTTTTAATTCTTGCAGACATTTTTATACTTGCTATATTTTTCCAAAACTTTGCATAAAAAAATCCATTGTCTTTGTGAAAATGTTTTAGTTAAACGTCTGACCTGAACGTGAACTAGGTTAAGGGTATAAATAGGAGACAGAGCGTAGAACACGGGCCATATAATCTATTCGCAGCCACCTATGTTAACCTGACACGTAGTGTACGCCGCATTTGAGCCATTTATCTCCGGACATGGGTTAAGAAAAGTGAGTGTGGATAACTTTCACTTGAACTAGTTCGGAACAATGGAGTCCAAGGCTGGAAAAGTTAGGGTTCTCCTCGATTATGTACGCGGATTTGATCGTGTCGACCTCCGAAACGTGCGTGGCTGTTTCTTGGGGCGTTTTAGGGTCACCCTCGTGCCCCATTTTCCTGATTTTCATGTAAAACGTACGCTAATAAAGTTATGAATATGGAGACTGTTGGAATGGAATATGAACGGTTTCTCTAATACATTTCCACAACATTTGAAATACGCTGTTTGACCCTAGTGGGTGTATTTTTCCATGTAGGAGGGTGATTATCAAATTAATATCGCGCTTAACATATATTTTTGCATATAAGTTAAAAATAGGGAGTATTATAAAGTTCGTAAATAGATAACTACAAAAGTTTCTAGAAACATAAAGAAATTAAGAGGTGATAAATCAGAATTATATAACGGATGAGACATTAATTCGATGTGTTGCATATGCGTGTACAAAATTTAATTATATATAAGGAAAGCCATTGGGTCTCCTACGAATTCACAGCTGAGAATGACAGATTAATAAAAATAAAGTTCCTTCATAGGATTCTACCTAATCCTGGTGAACCATCAACCAAATATCAGTTGCAAACCCAAATATCCACCCCAAAAAGGTGTTGCTGTGTATATGGCGGGATAAGCTGCAACTAATTCGTGTTAGTGACGCTCTGGAAGAAAAAAGGGCTTATACTGGCAAGGAAAGAAGGGCCATATACAGTAAAAAAAATTCTGGCAATCGGTGTATTCTACAGACTTGGCCCCTTCAGATGTTCATCTTTTCCAATTCCCGCAATTTTACCTGATTAATAAAAGCTTCATCAGGTTTGAGAAAGTCTAAAAAAGGCCGTGACTTTATTACATCAAAATCACAGGTTTTTTTCGATGTAGGAGTCGACAGTTGCCTGAAAGGCGACGAAAGTGAACAATATTACTTCGGAAATTAAATTTGTATTAATTTTTCATCAATAATTGGCAAATATAGTCAAAAAAAGGCCCAGACTCAAAAGAAACAGAATGACACAAGAAAAAGATAAGAGATGGCTTAAGAAAACATGGAGGAGATGAAGACAATGACACTAAATAGAGCAAAATGGAAGAAATGGGTAAATAAAAATTGAGAAAATGAATTCGAATCCGACATAAGAAAGGGCGAAAGGGAGGGAGAAAGAAAGTTATATTAGTAATTAGGGGTTGGTCGTTATTTAACGATCTCTTGTTTTATTAACTGTTATTTAATATTAACGTTTAACAATTATTATCGATGTGGAGAAATAACAAGTACACATAAAAATAACAGGTATATGGAGTTTTGTAGTCGTTGTTGCCGTATCCCCCTTCTAAACAAAATCACAAATAACAGGTAGCGCATTTAATAAACAACAGAAAATAACAGTCGTGATCGTGGTTTTGTCGTTGTTTGCTGTTGCGGCGTTTAATAATCTCAGAAAATAACAGGAATGTGGTGTCAGTGGTCGACATTGGGCAGCGTTATTGATAAAGTTGAGTGAGTCGCTGTTTCGAGAAGAAGAGTAGGGATAAGTGTAGTTTTATATTGTTTATACTTTGTTTTAATAAAATGATTGGATATTTACGTATATTCTTTATACATAATATCTAAGTTATTATCTGTTTGGTTACTGGCATGTGAAAATTTGAACTTAAAAATAACCAATTATTATAATAATATTTCGACTCTGCCTGCAGAGTAATAAGGAGAACCCCCGCATAGTCCATTGCCAACATTTAAACTATAAAATGAGTAGACAACTTTAGATACGAGTAACTATGCAAATGTCTGCAAATTTTATATTCAAACATTAATAACTTTTAATGATCGACAAAATTATTTGTACTAGAACAATCTTCAAAATAAAATTTATATTATTATAAAATTCACTAGTTACTGTTAGTAATATTCACTAGATTATTTAGATGTATTCAAAGTAAGTCAAACTAAAAGTAAATATATAGGAAATAGGAATATTAAAAAATTGCAATAAAATTACACTTTTGTAATGTGTTTACTGTTCAGATTATCAGCATCTTGCATTTAAAACAATTATTACTAAAATCAAATGGTTGTATGTATTATCAAACGATTTCTGTATTGTGGCTTTATACCTACTCCTTTTTCATATAATAAATCTGTTCTGTGCGCATATTGTACGATTGTATTTTGTATTATGCATTTGATTTAACAATTTATGACGTAATGCTGTTATTTTAGTAATTATTGTTATATGGTATATAACGCGTAAATATAGTTGTAAAATGTCTGTTACAATACCATATGTAAGCGAAATGCAACAATATTTTTAAAATAACAATAACCTGTTATTTTTAACAGTTATTTTAAAATAACAATTACAGTTCCAACTGTTACAGTAACAGTTAAAAATAATAGTTTTGCTCATCTCTATTAGTAATCATAGATCGTGTAAAACCAATCAAGTTTTTATGACGTCGGGATTTATTTCTGAAATTGTAACTCGTGTACTCTCACTGCCTTGTAAGACTATTTGTCTTCAGACCCGGCTTGGGTCAGAAAAAAGCTTGAGCATGGTCTTGTGAATTGAAGCCCAACTTATAGCTCTCATAAGGTTGGTTGAAACGTCTTTATTGCTAACTATATTCATTGAAACGATTAAAAGTGTAAAATCAAATACTCAAGACTTCTCTATAAACGACGTTTTTGGCTTTCTTATCTATCTGAAGAATGTCCAGCTTATCAAGCGAACTGACTATTGAGCGAGCATGCCACATAAAACTGACCATGAGAAAAGCAGTCATTTCTTAAATCCACACCAGACGTTTTCAAACTCTGTCCTTTTGCTTTATTGATAGTCATGGTAAAGCAAACTAATAGGAAATTGCAGACGTTTGAATTCAAAGTGGTATTCGGGTGGAATTAGAGAAATTCTTGGAATGAATACGTTTTCTCCCTCATATTTTCCAGTGAAAATCGTAGCTTTTGTTACGTTTTTAAGTAGAGCTTTCACCCAAAGTCTGGTACCATTGCACAGTTTTGTAGGGTTTAAATTGCGTAATAGCATTATTGGTGTGTCAATTTTGAGGTAAAGACCATGAAGTTGTATTCCTGGCGGATTAAGCGTTTGCAAAAACGGCATGGGACAATGGACAGCCTCTTCCGCCTCCATTACCGTGTCCACAGATTCATACTTCACATGTTCAGTCGGCAGTTTTTCTAATAGAAAGTGGTTAATGCTATTGGCTTGGTAATTTGTTGGAGTGAGAATAGCTCTTTTTTAACCATAAAGTGCAATTTGCTCCAACCTGATCGATGTTTGGATAGATTTTGTCAGTCATGGTTATCAAATCTCCCACGATGCCCCAAAGATTACTCAGAATATTTACTTTACCTTCTTCTTCTGGAATCTTTCGATCATCTATATCAATTAGTAGTTTTGAAAAGTCTTCTGTTGTAAGTCATTTTGAAGATGAACACGCACGTTAATTCTCAAAGATAGAACTTTAATATGAGGTCATAAATTTGATAACTTAAGACAGACCTTGACTTCATCTGCACGTGTTCCTTGCGATATAATAGGTAAGATCTGTCTAAACTCACCAGCCAAAAGAACAATTACTCCACCCATAAGTTGGTTGCAACCTTTAGGTGAATCGTCATAATTTTGAAAGGAATAAATAATCCACCAATTAAAATATTTTCTACGGAAATTTGCAGGTACTGTTTTATGATAGAAATATCACTTGGTAGGACTATAAAAAAATTATGCAAAAAAACAACTCAAAACGAAGGACTTGCAGCGTGCTCGCTCTTTCTTTGGGTCCACTGTGGTTTTTGATGGTAAAATAACCAACGGCAGGGACTATTTTCTGCCTAGGAGACACAAACGATGTCCTCGGATAAGAATTTGCTGTAATTGGTGCTAAAAAAAAATTATTCAGAATAAAAAGTTTGCGTATTATGTATTAACCAAAATCAAATATAAACTCACCAGAACTTCAAATATGAAAAAAATTAATTGGAAATAATAATTTAACTAAATATATCAATACATAATGCCTTAATTGAATATGGAGATAACCGACAATTATAATTTTATAATCGTATTATTAAAGATAGTACGACATTGACAAAAATATTTTGCATACAAATTTTATTACATTTTCATTTTTCTCATAATAATTATTGACATGAAAACATTATTTTGACAGCTGAATTTAAAGTAATTGTCACACAGTTCGAGTATCCAGTTTTTATTAAATTTTGATTTTTCTCATAATAATCTGCAAAAATAACTTCATTAAAAGCTAAAGGAACGATTAAAAATTCAACGGCTAATGCAATTAAAAATTAGACATGGCTATCAGAGTTTTCTTCATTTTCTTAATATTAATATAAATTATCATACGTGAATTAATTCTTTTAGCTCTCTTTCTAACCCATTTAGAAATTTATTTTTGCATTAATAGTTCTTGATCAACATTCATGAAGTATAAGAAGTTTCAAGTCTGTAGAACTTACAGTTAGAAAGCGGGTTTATTTGTACATTTTACACCCCGACACCCCTCTTTGGAGCGGATTTTCATATAACCCGTTAGTGAATGTCTGTGAAGTATAAGAAATAGTTTTGCCAAGTCTCAAGCCTATAGGACATATACTCAAAAAATGAGAGTGTTTTAATCCATCACACCTCCGTATCTCCCCCCAATTCACCCCTTTGTGAATAGATTTTAGAAAATTACATTTTTAGTAGATATTTATACATTATAAGGAATATCCTTGCCAAGTTTCAAGTCTGTGGGATTTATAGTTAAAAAACGGAATTTTTTTACATTTAACAATCCCGCAACCTCCCTTCGGAGTTGACTTTCACAAAATCTGTTCTTAACCGATCTCTACGTAGTAAAAGGAACATGTCTGCCAAATTTCAAGTTTGTAGGTCTTATAATTCCGGAGATTTCGTGATGAGTCAGTTTACTATATAAACAAATAGACGTAAGCGACTTGTTTGTTATTTCTATTCCATTTTCTTGAATTAGAATTTTATGTTCGCCCTTGGGCCTTTACTCATATTTCCTGAATTATCCCAGAGGCGGGGCATGGGATTGAAGGGGTTTGGGATCCAATAACTGACACAGGATGTTGCCAAATTTTTACCCGTTTGTCTAGGGTAGGAGGTTCGGTATTAAGTGCGATGAAATATTGAAAAACTAGAGGGACTCCTAATTCTTTTATATCTTAGGATTCTTGTAACGTCTGGTCTAATTAGTACAACCATATTTTAATCTATAGAGGATAGTCAAAAAGCAAGGGAATTTTGTCTCCCGTACTCTAAGTAAAATTTGCCCAATCCTTTAGTCGCCATAAAACGTCAACAAGAGTCGCCCGGGACCGGTTTTTGGCTTTAAACCGTCATCAGTCGGGTTCGAGTTGAACGTTCGAAAGCAACTGAAGGATTGACCAAGAGTCCTGACCATACACAGTAAAACATTTTCCGTCATTGCGTCAAAAAGTCTGTGTTAAAATTTTTGTGTTAAATATGTAACAATTTTGTGTGTTGATTTTATATGATACGATTGAGTTGATCGTTCGTTTTATTTTTTAACATAAAAAGTGTTATTTCATTTAATAGTAATGTGTCACTATAAAATGAACACAAAATTGTGTTGATTTTACACTAGTCATCTGTTGAAGACTTCCTCCCATCTATTGATTTTACGCGGGAAACACGACGCTGTTTTCATTACACACAATTTATTCATTGAGGCACGGTATAAATATTACCAATTAATATAAATTATATTAAAATATCAATAACAACTGTTATAAATATCAATAAAAATCGAAAAGTATTTAAATATATAGCAATACAGTGAGATTATCATCATTTTATTCTAAAGGTAGAATTTTTTTAACATTAAATGTGTAAACATTTAACATTCATTTAACTTCATTAAAATTTTAATTCATTTAACATTAATTTGTGGTTGACACAAAACGTGTATGTTAAAATGACAAAGAAATTTTTTAGTCGTTTTTTGATATATATTAGAGTTTGATTTGTATTAAAATTGACTCAAAATTTTATTGTGTATATAATGACCAAGTTGGATGTAAAGCAGCATTTAAATGCACCTCCCGTCATCCGGTGGTACGTAACAGTACAACTGTGTCAAACCGTTCGAGACCCATCCCAGGCTCCATTCAGGTACCAGGTATGCATGAAAAATTCTCTTTCATAAAAATCTCTTGTTTTTTGAATATTCCTAATATGCAAGAGAGCATTTTTCAGACAGATGATAAGTTTGTTTCGATATTTGCAATAATTTTTTTAGCTGGAATTGTTTTTAGTGCAATTGTATATTCGAAATTTTTACTTAGAAAGGTTAACTGTTGGTTGATAAGATTGTGATTGCTGAATTGTATCCTGATGTTGTTTAATTTCCTTTGATGTTTGAGAGGAAAATCAACCAATAGAAGATCCAAAGATAAAATCGTTTTAGAAAATCAGAGCATATACGATATATTGTACATAGGACTTGTGACCAATCGTGTGAGGGGCACAACAACATAAGAATATCAATCTGGCTTGTAAAATTAGAAATAAACAAACCACGGTGGGCCTATCCAACACCATCTACAAACAAGTGACAATTGATTTTGACAATTACCTACAAATAGCAAACATAGTGAACTATAAGGCAAGAGCTATTCGAGAAGCGGTTGCCAGAGTAGTTGAATCGAATAGCTGAGCAATAAAGATAGTGCTCTTAACCAACAGAATGAAGTTTATATGTGTCTATCGGGAGACCAACTATCTGAGACACCTTAGACGAATAAACTCGAAGATATTTACCACAAAACAGCGCTTCGCTAACCATGTTAGTGTCATCGGGAGAAGATTCAATCTTGAGATTGATTGAGATTAATTAAATTTCAACCTTGAATCATCTTCTGATGATGCTTACAGAGATGGTGAAATGTGTGTCGAGAAATTAAAAATAAGCGAATTGGCGTTTTGTGGTAAATCGCTTATTTTCGGCGGAGCCAATCTCAGAGACAGCACTTGGCATATTCCACTACAATCTTCGGTGTAAACAATTAGAAATACCCTCAAACCCTTCCTAGTTTTCCTAAGGGGAGAGGAGGAAAGCTCTTCTCTATTCTCTGATACAAATTAAAATTACCACGTGATTTTGGTAGAAACCGCCTTCAATTTTGTCCTCCATTCGGATAGATTTCCACAACCCCTTATGTACAGTAGTTTTCAGTATCTCTTATTAGATTACCTAGCCACCTCGTCTTTTGTCTACCTCTCTTTCTGTTATTTCCTATTTGTCTCTCCATGATTTACCTTGGTATTCGATTTTTTGTGTCCCGTTCCATCTGAGTCGCTAAACCATCAGATAGTCCATAATATCCAGATATTTGTATAATTGCTTGAATTCGAGGCTATATCTGATCCACCAATTTTGATTATTATTTTTTAAAATTTTTTAAAATAAAAAAATTAAATTTTAAAAATATTCTGAATAGTCTTCTTTCACATATTGTAAACATTTCTTCTGTTTTCTTTGTGAGGGTCAACGTCTCGCTGATAAATAAGTGATTACTTTGTTTTGTATATATTTATTTCTTTCACTTTTATTTTATGATACGTTTCTCTTAATGATCCAATTACTTTTAAATTACGAGGTACTTTTACATTAATTCGGTATTTTTAACATTTGTGTTGTTTAGTGAAAATTTTATTTCAGTTAAAAAATGGGATTAACTCGTGAGAATTTTCGTGCGATGATTTCCTACGACTTTTAATGTGGATTATTTCAGCAACAGTCCATGAGTAATCTCACTTCGAATTTCACTTCTTTTGGCGATGAGGCACCATCTAAAACCTCTGTATATCACTGGTTTAGTAAATTCTGTCGTGGTTATCGTTCGCTCATGAACGAATTTAAAGAAGGTCGTCCAAAATCCGTTGTTGTGCTAGAAAATATCGATACTGTGCGTGACTGATAAAATAAGATCGTCATGTGTCATACCGTGAGATTGAGGCATTCCTGGGGAGATTTTACAAGAACATTTAGCGGTGAAAAAGATTTGACACTCGCTCAAAAAAAGGCTGGTGTCGATTGGTGTAAAGAAATGATCAAAAAATATAATCGTTGAGCGTCAAATGCTGGGTATAATATTTACACAGGTGACGAATATTGAATCTATGTGTATGAGCCCGAAACTAAACAACAATCGAGTGTATGGGTTTTTCAAAATGAACCAAACTCAACAAAAGTTGTTCGCGCAAGAATGTGTAGGATAAACGCCTTGTTTGTGTAGGATAAACGGGTATGTAGGCTACAGTGCCACTAGATAATCGTAAGACGGTCAATTCTGAATGGTACATAACTATCGACGCAGTATCATTCTTCAGTTTGACAACGCGAGCTCTCACACATAAGATCGGTTAACACATCGAATTGATGGGTCATCTACCGTACAGTCCTAATTTGGTACCCAATGATTTCTTTTGGTTCCCGTAAGTGAAGAATAAACTACGTGGTCAACGATATTCGCTGCCAGAAGATGCCAGTTGATGCGTTTAAAATGAATTTTTGGAGATACCTCAATATGAATCGAAAAAGTGCTATGAAAGTGGGTTCAAACGTATACAAGAGAGACAGAGAGACGGATTGACACTCAACTTTAAGATGGCCCATTTAGTGCGGATTTCAAAATTATACAGTTGGCATCTTTCTTTCCACAAAAAGGAGTGTAGGTCCGGACAACGAGGAGGCCACTCAATTGAACCATGGCGCACAATCCACCTTTCGGGATACTCTCTGTTCAAATAATCCTGTACAGGACTAGCATAATGCGCTGGGCAACCATCTTGTTAAAACCACATTTTTCTATAGATATTGAGTGATGTACCACTCAATTCTAACAAAGTCTGCAAATCGTTTTGGAGAAAATCCAAATAGTTGGCGCCATTGAATGTTTCAGGCAGTTCAAATGGTCCAATTATTTGTCCGTTTAAAATTCTGGTCTACATGTTAACTTCAAATTGATATTGGATCTGGTCTTCACGCGTTAAATGCGCCAACTATGTAAGTTATGCAAGTTTAAATAACAGACTTTTTTAAACGTCGATGTACAAAAAATTTTGTTTAAAAATTGCGAATCTTCACGTTTTCTCGTCAACATTGTTTTGCAAAAATCGATTCTGGGAGTGTAGTTCCCTGGGAGTGTAGCGTCACTATCTATTTCACTCTATCACATCTGTCCATCTCACTTACACTAGTGAAGTCCATTTTTGAGCACACAAAAATATTTTTTATCATGGTTTGAGTTTTTGGAAATGTGGTCCTTTTGCAAAAAATAAGCAATAATATTTTTTTGTAGAAAGAAAAGTGCCAATTGTTGTACCATTTTGAAATCTTGACTAAATGGGCCATCTTTTCAAATAACCTGCTCAGGGTGGTGTAACACATTTTTTTAAAAAATGAACAAAGATGAATGACATAATTTTTTAAACCATGAATCAATGAAACTTTTTTTTTACTAAATTAACAACGTTCATTGTTTGATCTGTGACTGCGATTAATAGCATGGTTATTTAGGATCAAGTTATAAAGAATAACATTGAAAAATTAGGAAATTTGTTATAGCAGTACTTAAAAAAATAAAAAATCAAAAATATGCCTATTATCACTTAAGACAGTGACGAATTTTTTTTCTTACTTTTGCCGACACCTGCTTGACGTTGACTTTCGGGACTATACTTTTCGTATAGTGAATAATATAAATGTTATTTAAACGTTGCCACAGTTAACTTAACTAAATCTTTATGATGAACGAAAAAAAAAAATTTTATATTTTCGTTCGGAAGAAGTTTGTTCGGAAACTATTTTCGGTTTTTTACCATCAAATGAAAGAATATTTTTTTACGCACTCAGATAACTTCATTCGGAAATATACTGGCCAGTTTGGACAATAATCTTTAGCTTTCATTAATCAAGATAGCACGTTGTGCCTTTTTCCGCAAAAAAAGTCGTTCAAATTGATTTGAAATAGTCATGTGGAGTAAAGGTTTTAACAAAAAAATGATTTTTTAAATGATTTTTTCTTTCTTATGGATTTAAATTGGCAATAGATTTCTTTAGTTTGATAACGTGCAACCATTATTTTCCTGAATGAGCTATATATATATATATATATATATATATATATATATATATATATATATATATATATATATATATATATATAACAATGCAATATATAAACAATAAAAATTTCTTTGTGAGTACTTAAAAATCGTTTCTCTAGATCAGGGGACAGGGGAAAGAATTTTTTAATAAAAAGAAATGCACTGTCGGATGCATAACATTATTGGCCATTCCAGTGTTTCACGGAAAACCCAATAGTATTATACGCTTTCAGCTCCTTACCTTGTTCTAGGGAAACAAAATTCTTCTTATTTTGTGAATATCTTCCTGATAATTCTCCTCCTCCCGCTATATTTGCACCAGTTTTTCCTTCTACTTCACTTTCGGTAAACTCTTCAGCACTATGACGTCCCTGATTGATTCTGACTTGTTCACTATTTTCGAAATCTTGAGCATCACCAACTGTTAAAACACAAAAATATTAATGAAGATTGAATGTGTATTAAGTGTCGATTACGAACATGAACTTCCTACGAATATATTTGACTGATTTTGAGATTTTCCTTGAGCAAAATTGATATTTTGCTGACCTTCAACATTTCCAGATAAGGAACCTTCAGTTTTTGTAATGGTATTGCTGCTTCCTAGAATTTATTTTATCGCATTATTGTTTTGAAACCGTAGTATTCGAGTATATAAATTTTATATATTTAAAAAAAAATAAAAATAATTTTTTTTTATTGATTATTAACTTTTAAAAGAAACAAAACATATTTTTTAATAACGATTGTATTGCATTTTATTGTCTTATTGCTTTAAATTATGTGTTAATTAATTTAAAAAAAACATCAAATGAGCCATTAGCAACAATGTAACTTTGTGTCATTTTAAATACACTTTCCATAATTTTTGCCAACATATTTGGTAAACTCAAAGAGATTTGCCACTAAACACCTAATCAGTTTTTTTTTAAGTTCTCGACGCACGTTTCGCTAAACATGTTAGCATCATCAGGAGATGATTTAATATAATTCTAAAACTAAACTATATTCTATTTATATGAGAACTCTAATTGTTAACCTACTATCTAGGAATAGTACTACCTACCTAATGAAGCAGGTAAAAAAGGATGCAAGAAAAGAGAAAAAAGGGAAAAAAAGAACAAACGAAAGAAAAAAATGAACCGTGACGTTTACTGACACATTAATAATTGAAAAAGTTGACTGAATGGAATAGGTCCATAATCCCAGTTTATCATGATTTTCTTGCATTTTTATATTTGAATGCTTTCATATGCATCCAAAGCTCAGCCCTATTGTTGTTTACACTTTTAACAAGTCTTAAATTACTAATGTCTATATTGCGATCATTTTCGATTGCATGCTGGGCAACATAAGATTTTTCATTTCTCCCATATCTAATGACTTCTTTATAGCTCGATAATATCGATTTTTTTGTTTACCCAATATACCTTCGATTACAATCTTGACAGTTATTCTCGTAAATTCCCGACTTTTCATGTTGATCTACTTTGGATTACCTAGGACTTCTCTTAATTTATTATATGGTTTGTACACAACCTTAATGTTCACTTTTCTCAAAATTTTGTCTAGCCCTCGTATTAATTGGGCATTAAACGGTATTACTATGAATTTATTTTTGTTCTGATCCTTCTCAAAAGTCGAAGATCCTTTCAATAATTTTTCAAACGTATGTTTTCTAATTAATTTATCTACAATGTTCTTATTTTAACCATTAACTTTCAATACCTCCTTAATTCATTTTAATTCTTTGTTATAATTATCTTTGTTTAAAGGAAAATTGATTAATCAATTACTTGATCCATTGATGATTAATCATAACCATAAAATTTAAACTAGTCATCTTATTTTGGAAGCTATGATTCGAATCGTTAGGAATTTATCTCGAAGTAATGGTGTTTTTTCAAAAAATATCAAAATCTAACCTATTTTTATCGTTTCTACTGCCTAAAACATCCAGAAATGGTATCTATCGCTGTTTTCGATTTCACGCGTTTATACAATGTTTTGGGATTTACTGTTTAAGTTCTTAATAAAATCAGCTAAGTTTTCATTTTTTGAATTGAAAATTGCAAAAATATCATCCACATATCTTAATAATAGCTTGGGAAAGTAACTGAATTAATTTTTCGCCTCGGTTTCAAATTTACTCATTAATAAGTCTGGCTAAGAACGGTGACGGAGGATTTGCCATTTCCGTTCCTTCTTGTTGTTCGTAAAACATGTTATTAAGTTAAAAACAATTTTGCCTTATACATAATTTTGTTAAGGAGATGTACTCAGAAAGAATCTTGTTATAAAACTGTTTAACTCGAGTAACTCCCTTAGGTACGTCAAGGTATGTGGAATCGGGGCACTCGGGAACAACGATGATACGTCAAAGGAAACCAAAGACGTATCATCGTTGTATCATCATTCTTCCAATTGAGCCACTAGAAAGTTTTGAATCATATGTTTATAGCATTCACAGTTGACTGTAATTGCATTTCCATTATTCTGGGCCATTTGAATTATTCTGGGTGGTATAAACAGTTCCTTCATAAAAGTTATGTAGGAACCCTTGTCTTTCTAATCTATTATATAAATTATGTATGGATAATAAAATTAACGGAAAAATTACGGAAAGATAAAAAAAGTTTGTCGGAAATGTCAGATTTGTCTTTGCACCATCCCACACATCGATCCTTATAAATGACTTTTTGAGCAAATGCCAGGTGAATATCATCGTACCAAACCTTACATAGGACTTACCACTTCTGCTGTAACCATCACTGTCAGTATTGGACCACGAACTGTACGATGACGACGTATAATAACGATTTCCTGAGGAGCTGATGTTTTGGTTCAAACACGTGGCGTATTCTTTACAGATTTCGTAGGCTTCGTCTGGAGTGTTGGCTATTTTTAACACGGAAACATCACCCTGAAAACAATTAAAATTAGAAAATGTATTCACCATTTTAAAATAATAATACACTTTACATACAGTTATCCTAAAAATATTTCTTTCAATAAATTATTTCGGTTCCTTATCAGTGAATCAAAGACATTTTTTATCGAATAAAACTATTCTAAACAGAAATATATTGACAATTTTAACTTTTTCAAAGTGTGATTTAATACTGTTATCTGAAATGAAGGCTTTACCTGAAGGGGAGTTTTGCAACCAATAAAACAAATAATACCTTGGTTAATAAGTCCCTGATCTGACATATAGATGGCGCCACTTACGAAAAATCCTTACCAGTGATCGATTGGGTCAATCTTCAAACGTCATGTGTCAAAATTTCATGACAATTTACTCTGTAACTAGTTTCTGAGTTGTGCTTTAAATGATGCTACATTTTCAAAACAATGGAAATAGTTTCGTGTGTTGAAAAGGAAGGAAGTGTTTACACCATGTTTTATGAACATTTGGGAAGGCTGTGTGTTTGCTCACAGCCGACCGAAAACAACAACGCATTGATGATTCTGAGCTGTTTAAGTGGAATAAAATGGTTTTTTTCATGCAGTTTGTGACAATGGATGAAAGTGGATTCATTACTACACTCCGGAGTCAAATCGGCAGTCAGATGAGTGGACAGCAGTATGTGAAAGAGGTCCAAAGCGACCAAAAACACAACTATCGGCGGGCAAGATTATGGCTTCTGTATTTTCGGATGCGCATGGAATATTGTTATATATTGGAATATTTCATAGCGTTTTTGGTGCGTTTAAAGGACAAGTTTCTTAGTATCATACACTCACTTCGCTGTGTAGAAATATCAGTGTAACTGTCAAACATCAAATTTTCAAATAGGTACCTAGATAATAAAATTTTAACTAAACTCACCATAGGACCATGACCATTAAATCTGTTTGTAGTTGAAGTCCATCCTCCTAAATTTCTGAGCAGCAAACTGGTCGATGACTTGATCATAAAAATTTGAAATTGACTTTTTTTTCTCAATAGATAGCATTGCTAACGCGCACAGCCGTTCCTGGCCTTTAGTGTTTCTTAGAAATGTTTTGATTCGTTTGAGGGTAGACAAACATCTTTCGCTTTCCACAGTCGTCATAAGGACGGTACACAAAACAGTCAGCAATTCAACAAATTCACTACGTGTTGATGTTACAATTGTTTTGGATAACAATAAAATCGATCATAAAATCGTCCCGTGCGTACATTACCGAGAGTTAATTTTTTAATTTCAAGTAATTTACGTTTGCAAACAGGTTACATGCAATTTTAATGTCTTGATTTGGAAAGACGTCTCGATATTCATCAAATTTTTCAGTTTCAAATACATTTGCAACAGTTAGGTATACATCGAAACTAAAATGTTCATGAATCTGTATGGTTAAGGTAGATGATGCAAATTCCCTTGCATATCCTGACATTCGGATTAGGGTCCTCTTTGTCAGTAAATTTCTGTTTCTTTCTGCGATTTTCTATGATCGTTGTAGATTCTTCGCCAGTTAAGTTACCAAATTCTTGATTAATTTATATTTATATATTGTCTCTAATATTTTGAATGGTTGTTGAAAAAGTTACCAAATTATTCTTAACTTTAAGTGCATCTAGATGCCTGCTTTGCAGTTGATTAAAGAGAATGTCACGTTGAGGCATTATTTTATTGAAGAAAAACAACCAACATTTAAAATTATCATCCACCAAATAATGTATTAACCCCTGAGCTTGATTAATAGAATCTTTATCCGACTCGGCGTCCATAATTTTTTCAAGGCATGTTTGTAATTCTTCTTTGTAAATGTAAACAGTATTCACATATTTAAACGTAAAGTTCTATTTGGTAGAGGCCGCACGGGGTAGACGCTTTTTCACGACGCTGTCCAGAACAGTTGTCCTTTTGGATGATCGAGGAAAGAAAGCAGGAAATGCAGACAGGTTTGCAAAAAACACGTTTACACCTTTTTCTATTATACACCTATATAACACCTTTCAATTATTAGATTTAATTGGTGATTTTTGATGACAATTCGGTCCTCAAATGTTAATGTGACATTATTTCTATTCATATATTGCACTGAATTCATCTTCACTCTTGTAATCGTTCAAAACCTTCACTTTGCAACCACTCGAAAAGTCGAAAAGCGCGATGGCGAAAAACACCTCACTATTGAGAATGATGCAGCGCCCAAGATATGACGTTATAAATGCGTTTAATCTTCGGGTTACTAGCAAAGCGATGCATTGCTGTCTTTGTTTTCGCACGCGATTGTAAAGAAAACAATAGCGGCACAAACTTGTCTGTGCCCAAAGCACGTGTTGTTTAATCGGTGGGCTTCGGCAACCCACTATTACTTAGACTATAGAAGTCTCAATGAGCGTGATCATAGACAGAACAGAGAATAAATTATTATAAAATCTGAAATATTTTTTTCACTTCATTTTTTAAATTTTTAGGTAGGGCACGTGTCCACGTACCCTTATGGACCAACCGCTCTAACCAAGTCTAAATTTGCAAAAAAAAATATCTGTCAGACCGGGGATTTATTGAGCGATGTGTTAAGGCTGATGGTGTAAAGCCAGGACTATATGATGGATGTGTTAATACATCCCAACCAATTGGAGAATGATCATCCAATTTCTGGAGAATGATCAAATATGCATTTAGTTCAGTTTGTGAGATAACCTTTCAAGCGTTTTTCAAGCCAAGTTAACAACATCAGAACTTAATTAAATTACACAATCTAAAAAACAAACCTCACTTACTTCAAATCGAGTATCCTCTATTAACTGATAACCAACATTAATGATGCCTTTATTGCTGAGTTTAGACGACGGTGGTCTAGGCAATGATTTGGTCACTGTGGTGTGACAGTTGTAGATTAAAGTTACGGAATCTCCTTTGACACTGAAGGCTAGTCTTTGCCACCTACAAAAAATCATTTGAATTATTATAAACAATCTTTATCGGTTGCATTGTTTCGACATTCAATAAATTGGGTCTTTCAACAATGAATTTTATTTTGAATTTGGGATTAAATATTAGGTTTAGTTAAAATTGAAGGTTATGATTTAGATTATTTTTAGATTATTATTAGATTATTTTTTAATTAGATTATTAAATTATTATTATTATTTTGTTTTTTTTTCTGTTTTTGTCTCTTGGTGCAAGGGAAAGAAAAATAAATGTGACGTAAAGTCGTAAATTAAACACCATATTTTATTTTCGTTCAGTTTCTTTCCTTTAACTCGTTTTCCTGGTTTACCTCCTGTATAGGGGTTCAATAGCATGAAAAGTAAAAAGGAGAAAGGGGAAAGCAAAAAAAAATCGTCAGCAGCACTATTTTCTTCTACGCCCTCCCACTTTAAAAACCCACGAGCCGCCATTGGCCAAAGACTTAAGAGTTCCTACAAAAAAAATTGCAAAATTATTAAATAACCAATCGAAAAGCTATTATAATACATCGGTCAATAAGTCTCCGGTCTGACGTATAGATGGCGTCACTTACAAAAAATCCTTACCAGTATTCCATTGTGTCAACTTTTAAACGTCACGTGTCAAAATTTCATGACAATCTGTTTAGTAGTTTCTGAGCTGTTGTGTTTTAAGTGACGCTACTTTTTTATTTTCAAAACAATAGAAAAAATATAATTTCGTTGTTGAGTAAGCATTGCTTTTTGTTGAAGAAAAATAATGTTGAAGCGAAACAATGGCTTGATAGACATTACCCGAACTCTGCCCCAAAAAAAATCAACTATAATTGATTGGTATGCTGAATTCAAATGTGGCCTAACAAGCACCGATAATGCTGAATGCTCTGGACGCCTAAATGAGGTGGTTACCCCAAACAACATAAGAAACATTTACAAAATTATTTCGCCAAACCGTAAAGCAAAGCTACAGATGACAACTGATATCATGAAGATATCAAAATGAAATGTTTACACCATTTTGCATGTACCGCGTTTGCTCACAGCGGAGCAAAAATAAACAACGTATTGATGGTTCTGACCAAAGTTTGGAGCTGTTTGTGCAAAATAAAAATGATTTTTTCGTGCCGTATTTGACAATGGATGAAACATGGATCCATCACTACACTCTGGAGTCAAATCGGCAGTCAGCTGACTGGACAGCAGCCGGTGAAAGTCGTACAAAGCAACCAAAAACACAACCATCAGCAGGCAAGGTTATGGCCTCTATATTTTGGGATGCGCATGGGATTTTGTTCATCGATTATCTCGAGAAAGGTAAAACCATCAATAGCGAATATTACATAGCATTATTGTTGCGTTTAAAGGACGAGAGCGCAAAAAAGGGCTCTAAATTAACAAAAAAATAAGTGCTATTTTACCAGGACAATATACCGTGTCACAAATCGATGGCTAAATTGCATGAATTGCATTTCGAATTGCTTTCTCATCCACCGTATTCTCCAAATCTGGACTTCAGAGACTATTCCCAGTTCTCAGACCTCAAACAATGCTCGCTAGAAAGAAATTTCGCTGCAGTGAAGTGGTAATTGCCGAAACTAAAGGATATTTTGAAGGAAAGAGAAATCGTTCTATAAAAAAGGTGTAAAAAAGGTTGTATTGCTCTTCAAGGAGAATATATCGATGAATAAAGTCGAAATTTGCAGTTTTCCTTGTCAGACCGGGGATTTATTGATCGATGTAGTATTAATATTTTAAGTAAATATGTGCAAAAACATATTTGGTAAATACTAATTGGTTATCACTTAACGAATGAATGATAAATAAACTAATGAACATTGTTAATTTTTTTTTTATTATTAAGAATCATTAAGAATCATTAAGAATTACGCCATACATCAGCCAAAGTCGATCTAAAAATGTAATTAAATGGAATTTTCAGTAAACTTTGTTTTTAAAAACTTTATTTTTAAACTAATAAATAAGTATTACAAAATTCCTTATGATTCTGAAACTAGGTAATCGGAATCGTTATAGAAAAGACCGAAGTCAAATCATCTACAATAAGTTACAGAATGTCTTCTCTGTATTACTCTGTTGTACTTATATACTTATTCTAATCTAAACAAATCTCAAGAGGGTTACGTTAAGGGTGATGAGATATTTATCTATTAAGGCTAGGAATATCCCGTGTAACTCTTCTCTCCATAAGTTTCGGAAAATACGGTAGGATTTTTCGAAATTACAATATTAGGAGGGTTAGTTTCTTGCAATTCTACATTTATTTCGAGATTATTTCGTTTACTATTTTTAAGATGTATTACAAACTATAAGGAAGAGCTCTCCCTATCGTTAAAATTAGAAATAGAATTACAATCTCTCTCCAATAAGAGTAGTTATGATTTATGAGAGATCTAAGGTCACGGATTTGGAGGGCAAGGAGAGCTCTACTCGGTTCTTTTATTTGCGAGTGGTCAAATTTATCTACTTCGATTGGGCTTTCCGTTTGATTATGGAGTATATTCAATGTAACATGGGTAGCTTAAGTCTAAAGTCGATTACCTCAGGATTTTGTTTTGAAAATATAAATTCGTTAATTTTTATTTGGCAGCCTCTTGGACATATAATAGAAGGATGATCAATCCTTTCTAGGCTGTTTTGATTAGGGCATTGAAAGTTGACCCTTTCTACTTCTTTCGGAATTAATAATAAGGAATTATCAGACATGGAAGTAATTGAGGTATGTTTAAAGTAGACTGGAACAGTTGGGCGTTGGTCTTTTACATTTATCATTTGGTACAAACATGGATCATCTTTTGAAAGTTTTTCTTGTGTACATAAATTGATTTTTCTTAATTTTTGGGCATTCTTCGTTTAGCATATAGTAATTATTTATAGATCTCAATAAGTATGCATTTTTTATATTGATAGTCCTATTTAGGATAGGGATAGGGTAGATTTTATATAATAAGAACAGGTCTTCTTTAATTAGCGGGGTGTGTATCGTGAATATTATCAACTTATTCTGAATGTTAACTCGTGTATACATAGGTTGGTAGTATTCAGCATGTTTCCATAGGCTGGGTATTTTTTCCCTTTGAGGCATTTTGAGTACAATTTATCCAGTATTTTATGAAAAAGTTCGAGCACCAACTTTTAACATTTCAACCGTTACATTGTCCTTTCCTGGAGCCTTTCCATTCTTCATCGCTTCTATGGCATTTGTCACTTCATCCAACAGGATATATGGCATTTGCTCTTCCGTGGGGGTTTCTGTCTTTGACTGGTTGTGATTTTCATATAACTTTGCATAAAATTTTCTGATAATAACATAATAACCTCTATATATATATATATATATATATATATATATACAGTGTGTCGCATTTAAGATGAAGACACCCTCACACTTTCGCTATTTGAAGGAATACAAATTTGAAGTTTTGCACAGTCAGACAGATTAACGGGTGACGTTTTTTAAGATACTCAACTGAAATTTGAACTATAAACTAAGCCTACTACGAATTCACAAACAGGGTCAATTCTCGATATTTTGCTTCGCGTTAGATATATCGAAAAAAGTTAATAGAAAAAGTTGTTCAGGATGTTATTCTAACTCCATATACTAAGTTTCATGACAAAATTTGCATTTTTAATTTTGTTATTATTTGGGTCTATGCACAAAATTATTACAATAGTGTCTTATCTTAAATGCGACACACTGTATATATATATATATATATATATATATATATATATATATATATATATATATATATATATATATATATATATATATATATGAGAAGTAAAAAAGTATGAAAAAAGAGAAACATATAATAATAATAATATTCTTTATTTTGCACTTGGCTACTAATACAATTTGTAATTTATTTATATTTGTGTGTATCTATAAAGGCGAGGGTTGCTATTTATGTATCTGGAATAATTAATAAAAACATATATTTTTTATAGGAAATTATTTTATTGTTTTTCAAAATATTCTCCAAAATATGAACCAATTTTCATAGCTTTTTCCATTCCGATTGAGGTATGTTTAAAAAACATGCATTTTGAACGCATCAACCGCTTATTTTGGAGTCGAAAATCGTTGATCACGTAGTTCGTAATCGGTATTGTAAGGCGGGTGATCCATCAATTCGATGTTTTGACCGACAAATGGTTGTGTATAATTCAGAATTGATCGTTCTACGATTCTCTAGTTGCACTGTAGCCACATGCCCATTTATCCTTAAAAACAGGGGAACATTTGCTTCGAAGTGCTTCTTGCGCGAACAACTTTTGTTGGGTTTGGGTCATTTTGAAACACCCATAGAGTCGACTTCTGTTTACTTTTGGGTTCACATGCATAGATCCAAGATTTGTCACCTGTGTAGATATTATACATGGCTTTTGACGGACCACAATTTTTTGAGCATTTGTTTGCATCAATCAACACGAACCTTTTTTGAGTGATTGTCAAATGATGCGGAATCCAACGCGCACAATTTTTTTCACGGCTAAATGTTCATGTATAATCTTGTGTATGCTTGTCATACTAATGCTCAGAAATGATTTAATCTCACGGTATGTCACATGACGATATTGCTTTGTCAGTTCACGCACAGTCTTGATGTTTTCTGGTACAACAACCGATTTTGGACGACCTTATTAAAATTCGTCCGTAAGCGACAACTGAATTTACTAATACCCATTATACAGTGGTTTTACATCGTGCTTCATCACCAAAAGTTGAAGTGAGTTGATCGATGCATTGTTGTTGAGATAATCCATATCGAAAGTTATAGTAAATCAGAGCAGAAAAATTCTCACGAGTTAATTCCGTTTTCTGACTGAGATGAAATTTTCAAGACACTAAACAATACAAATAGCGTATGACAAAATGTTCTGAGTACGTATAGAGTCAACAATGTGAAACTTTACGATGTATATGTCAGATGACGCCTAGCCACACTATTGTTGCCATTTCCGGATATATAAATAGCAACCCTCGTAATTTAAATATATCCAAATATGATCTGTTCCGAAATTTAATATATACACACTACTTTATCTAAAATCAAACATACCAAAAATTATCACTATCAAATTCTTTTAATATTCTTGTTAGATCTTTATGTTGTAGGATTGAATGGTGCATCACACCAATCTGTGCAAAATTAATTGCTGTTTGCATGTTATTACAGGTAGTTTCAATCCGTAGAAGTTCCAGGTTGATCACACAACATGAAAGGTATATATAAAGGTATAAATGAAAGGTCACAAAAACATGAAAGGTATAAAACTGTAAAAATTGATTTTTTTTTTAATTCGAGGTCTCTAAGTTTTTCTAATATTGTCTAATGTCTTATGGTCTTTAATTGTGAATCTAGGGTATGAGATAATTTTTTTATTACTAATTTTTGTGAGTTTAAGTCTTGGTTACGAAATTGGTTATTTTGTAGTAATTGTATACAATTCTCATATCTGATACCATCTTCCGCATCTAATGTCTCAAAGAACTATTTTTGAGCCGAGTTTATCAAATTAATTAATCCTCGTTTATTCCTATGGATGAATGTTGGGTTTACGTAGAGATTAACAAGGGTATTTAATTATTTTATATTTTCGAAAGTGTGATTTAACTTAGTTTGTATAATATGACAGATTTCGATATTTCTAACTTCGTGGAATGTTTTGCTTAAAAATGATGTTGATATTTTCAAGTTGTTGAAGGCTTAGTATAATATTAGTAACATTTATATGGTAGTGCACTGTATAGCGATTATTGATAATAAAGCTGGTCTCCTTTAGGACACGTAGGACACATAGCACGTTAAGAGCATAAAGAGGATTGCCTATCTTCGCATTGTGATTTACTAATTTGTTGCGGTGCTGTTGCTAGGCTGTTTATTTTGATTCGAACAACAGGGGTCGGATTTGCTGTCTATTTCCAATGCTGGTGTACAAACTGCTTATCTACACTGGTATCCAAACTGAATTTGCACTAAGACACGTTATAATTCATGTACCAAACCTGGAGCTAATACTGGATTGCCGGTTAACTGTAGATACAGAAGCGCGTTTATTCTGGTCAGTCCAAATTTTCGCTTTAATACTTTTTATTATTTGCGATATTACGGACACACAAATGCACACTCCGACAATCCTGCCGACTGCAGAAATTAAATGAAATTTGCAGTAAACTTGATTTTTAAAAACTTTATTTTTAAACTAACAAGTAAGTATTACAACATTCCTTATGACTCTAATAACTAGGTAATCTGAATCGATACAGAAAGATCTACAACAAGTTACAGAATGTCCTCTCTGGTGCCTGTTGGCACTTACATACTTATTCTAATCTAAACAAATCTCAAGAGGGTTACATTAGGGGTGATGAGAGATATATCGATTTAATGCTAGGAATATCCTATATAACTACGATAAAACACGACAACGAATGTTATTTGAAAATAGCGACAAAAATTATTTCATTGTATGTGCATGTATTTAAGTTTGATCTAAAACCAAAAAGATATAACGTGAATATCTGGATATACTTCTTATTTTTGGAGAAGCTCATATTAAGAAGAACGCATTTTTCCTGCTGTCCACCAGATTAGAAATATGCCAGAACTATTTCACTGTGTTCGGGAAAAATTGTTTAAAATTGTGCCAGGTTTGCTTGGACTTAAATGATTTTGAACATTTAATTTAATAAATCTATTAATAGTCAATAATATGTAAGTTTTCTAATTTTTTTTATTACAAAACAAACATAAAAACAAATTTATGCTGAAATATATGGAATGAATGGCTAGTAATATTACGTTTTATTTTAAAATAAAAAAGGGTCTTTCAAATTGAGCGGTTTTTTTAAATTCACAGCATATAAATCACAGTATTTTCCGTTGATTTCAAAAAACTTTTTATTGATAAATGAAGCATATGATATTTAAATACGAATGACGATATCTGCCCTGCCAAATGACCACCTCTTGCAGCTCACAGACGTTCATTCTTTTCTCAAAATTTTGCATGACAATTTGACATAACCGCGGCTCTATCTCTCAAATGACTCGAATAATTTCATTCTTTAATTCAGGAATCGATTGTGGATTGTTCTTCTAGACCTGGCTTTTCACGGAACCCTAAAGAAAGTAGTCCAACGGTGTCAAATCACTTGCTCTTGGTGACCAATTAACATTACCATTTCTTGCAATAACTTGTCCATTTGACCAGGAAATTTTTCTCTCAATAAATCAATTGTTTCATTAGCAGAGTGAGATGTAGCGCCATCCTGTCGGAACCAGATATTCTCCAAATCAATATTATTCAATTCAGTCCACAAAAATCCAGTTATCATGTCATGATATCCAACACCATTCACAGTTACAGCTTCATCAGGAGCATTATGAAAGAAATACGGCCCAATTAGCTCTTCTGACCATAATGCACACCAAATAGTAATTCGTTTAGGATGTAAGGTTTCTCATGAATCAATCGTGGATTTTTCTCACTCCAAATGCGGCAATTTTGTTTATTAACATAGCCACATCAAAATGTGCTTTATCTGACAAGATGATTTTTGAAGAAAAATTATCTGTTTGTTTTTTGATCCAATTGATAATGCACGACTTTTTAAAAATGTTCCAGTGGCTTTAGTTCCTGTGTTTGAGGTATAAGGTTGAGGTATAAGGTTTGAACCTTATATACCTTCAGAGCTAAATTCTTTCGTGTTATGTATTCACTGAGTCCAAATTGTTGTAAACGTCGACTAATGGCAATTTCTGGGTATTCAGCAACATTTTTACGTACCAAATCAATATGTACTTGTGAACGACCACGACGACTATATATTGCTCTTCTTTTATCTTCCACCGAACCAGTATCTAAAAATTTTTATCCAATTCGATTGATAGTGCTTTCAGATGGATTATTGTGCTAACCGTAAATATCACGCGATTTTCTAAAAACGTTTTTCACTGAACGCCCATTTTCATAAAATAATTCAGCAATTTTAACGCGTTGTTGTATTATGTACGACTCCATTTTTATATATGTCATACATTACACTTCTGAAATGAGACTGAACCTAGGCAAATTTACAACGGTATCTGTGTTTTATTCAATAATTAAAAAAACCGTTCAATTTGAATAACCCGTTATCTTAAGAGTCCAATGAAACAAAAATTGAACTCCGAAATAAACACTATGATTGTTTGGAAATTTTTTCAAAAATCTGACTTGTTTTCGGCGGAGATGGTTGTGTTTTGGATATTTGTTTTAATGAAGCTCTTTGTTCAAAATGATATAAAGAATCGTTGGTTAAACCTACGTGATTGTGATTTATCACTTGATTTGTTTGGAGATTAATCTTATTATTAGCTTATTTATTCTTTAGATTATGAGATCATTATTATTATTATTATTATTCTATCTATCCCTGGGGTGGTAGTCGCTTTATCCCTATCCGAATGATTCAGCCGAGAAGTAATATTGAAAAGGGGTCGTTTCTCTGCTCCATCCTGTACAAATTGTTTCATGGCGCTTCTCAAATATCACAAACTAAAAATATAAAAACAAAAATCCCTGTCAAATACATATAATATTTTAACTGCCTCAAAAACTCCTTGTTGAAAAACCCTATATAAAAAATATCCGCAGATTTCTTATTCCTGGTCATATTCGTATGTTATCAAAAGGAAGAAAAAAAAACGACAAAAATTCAGGAGCATGCACTGCCGTCCCCTCTCCGTCATACATTTTCATGATTTTTAAATAAATTTAACGCGGGCGTTCTTGATACCGCTCCTGGGAAACGTCGGTCCCATTGTGCGGGCATCGTATGTTTAGGTTATCCTTAAATTCATATCAAAACCACATCAAGACAGATATAATAATGTTGAATCTGTTTGCGGCTCTTTGAAATTCGATTCAGATTTAAATTTTTCCAACGCGATAAATAAGAAAAAATCCTCAGGGCATTTGTGTTTATTCTGTTAGCGTTTCACGTGTTGCCTTTTTAAAAATGTTTTTGTCGTTTCTTGACAACCAGGTAAATAAATACGTTCGGATTAATCAACATATACATACATATATATATATATATATATATATATATATATATATATATATATATATATATATATATATATATATATATATAATAATTTTTTATATATAAATAAAATTTCCGCATTTGGAGTGAGAAAAATCCATGATTGATTCATGAGAAACCTTTACATCCTAAACGAGTTACTATTTGGTGTGCATTATGGTCAGAAGGGGTAATTGGGCCTTATTTCTTTCATAATGCTCCTGATGAAGCTGTAACTGTGAATGGTGTTGAATATCATGATGTGATAACAGGATTTTTGTGTGCTGAATTTAATAATATTGATCTGGAGAATATCTGGTTCCAACAGTTGTGAATGCTGTGATTTATATGCTGTGAATCTAAAAAAACCGCTCAATTTGAAAGACCCTTTTTTAATTTAAAATTAAACCTAATATTACTAGCCATTCATTCTATACATTTCAGCATAAATTTGTTTTTATGTTTGTTTTGTAATAAAAAAAAATAGAAAACTTACATATTATTGCCCTTTAATGACAAAGCTGAAATCAATTACTATTAATAGATTTATTAAATTAAATGTTCAAAATCATTTAAGTCCAAGCAAACCTGGCACAATTTTAAACAATTTTTCCCGAACACAGTGAAATAGTGCCGGCATATTTCTAATCTGGCCGACAGCAGGAAAAATGCGTTCTTCTTAATATGAGCTTCTCCAAAAATAAGAAGTATATCGAGATATTCACGTTATATCTTTTTGGTTTTAGATCAAACTTAAATACATGCACATACAATGAAATAATTTTTGTCGCTATTTTCAAATAACATTCGTTGTCGTGTTTTATCGTAGTTATATAGGATATTCCTAGCATTAAATAGATAAATCTCTCATCACCCCTAATGTAACCCTCTTGAGATTAGAATAAGTATGTAAGTGCCAACAGGCACCTGAGAGGACATTCTGTAACTTGTTGTAGACCGTTCGACTTCGGTCTTTCTGTATCGATTCCGATTACCTAGTTATTAGAGTCATAAGGAATATATATGAGCACTTTTGTTTCATATGTTCTTGTTTATCATATCCAACAAGACGGACGACGGTCTTAGAGTTCCAAGTACATGGATACCTCTTATTTCCAAATTACCTAACCGAAACCTTTCCAATCAAACGTCTCGCCCTCTCCCAATCGGGCGCTCCACCCACAACCTTACCAATTAATGAGGGTTCGCACCGTCCACGTTCTTTTTTGTTTGTAAACCCTGGGGAGTAGGCAAATTGAGGCCTCGGGGCAAATTATCTAGATTCTGTTGATAGTGGCTTCAAAATCGTCTTCTTGCGCTTCAATACAACGTTTTGCACGGTCAATTAGGTTGATGAATACATTTTTGAGCCAAAGATATGCTCTTCAGGATGGCGGACGACGCGTTTTGAATGGCTTCAATGTAGGCATAACTCTGTCCTTTCATCGACAAATAAAGTTTTTCGAAGAGATAGAAGTCACGGGGAGCCAAATCAGGCAGTATGGTGAATGATTGATGGCTAAAATGCCATTTTCGGTAAAAAAATCAGTGATGAGTGTCTGGCGATGGGACGGCGCATTATCGTACAACAAGCGCCAGCTGCTTTGTTGACGGTATTGTGGCCGCACACGTTGAATTCAGGACAACAGACACGTCATAACACCAAGATAAAATACAGCATTGATCGTTTGATCAGGTGGAACGAACTCTTTGTGTACAATTCCCTACAAATGTTTTGATTTATCGATACGGCTTTTCTTCGGATTTGGCTCACCAGGATGCCTCCATTCGGCATTTTGACGCTTGGTTTCTGGATCATATTGAAAACACCACGTCTCACCTCCAGTAACAATGTGTACTTAAGGTTTTCGTTCTTTTTCGATTCTTCAATCAAATCCTTGAGGGGTGTTGGATTCGAAGCAATTTTTGGTCGTCAGTCCCAAGTGATCGGTCAAAATGCGATGAATTGAATCTTTGGACATGTTCAATTCCATTTCCATTTAATGCAACGAAAATTTTGGCTGATTTCTTATAAATTCACGGAGAGTATCAATGTTACTTTGAGTAACCGGGATATTTTTCGGACCAGGATGTTCGTCGTCCTTCTTTGAATCGTTTAAACCACTCGTAGACTCTGCCAGGCGATAAACAATTCTCTCCATACACTTGTTTCATTAATTGAAACTTTTCGGTGAATGTTGTACCAAGTTTAAAATATAACTTAACACTCGTTCTTTATGCGATGTTTATTTTTCGACTGATCGTATAAACACACTGATACTTTAAGCGCGATAACTTGGCTTCTTATGATCTGAATCTTGAAATTTAGTCAGAACGTCAGTGAAGGAGGCATCTTTCCAACGCGAAAAGAAATTACGAGGTTACTAAATCACCAATCGAAAAGCTATGATAAGAATTATTATTTTATGCAAATGTGTTTAAAAGCACATTTGTCAAATAATAATTGGTTATTATTTAACGAATAAACTACAAATAAACTTATGGATATTACAATATATACAAAACAATATTTTAAAAATTAAGAATCGCGTCTTACAACAGCCAAAGAAACAAAGGGTGTTGACGACAACAGAACTTATTTTAGGGTTTTTATATTAATTCCATTTAAAACCAAAAGTGTATTCTGTACGCGAATATACAGATATGCTTCTTGTTTACGGAGAAGCTGCTGCCAACTAGATTAGAAATATACCAAGACTTGTTCAAAATGTTTGGAAAAATAGGTTAAAACGGTACCAGACTTACATAGACTCAAATGATCATAAAAAGTTCTAGACAAAAATGTAGATTAACAATAATTGGAAGTTGGAAAATGAAACAAGTGATTTTACAAGGACTTTTATTTGTGCACTATATAGTTGCTACTAAATGAAAAAAAATTACAACAAAATTATATATATTTATCGGACAGAACTTAACATGAAAAATGAAGAGAAAATAAAAATCATGGTGATAGCAGCACATAAAAAGAAACACAGGCTCTCTTTAGATGGAAAATCATTAAAGTTCTTAAGTTCAGTTACTTGGGTACCATAATAGAAGACCGTTTGAAATAGAGAGCGAAACAACAGAGGGAAATGTTGGAAAAATATACAAGAAACAACACATTTTTATAGAAAAGGAAAAATCCATAAGAAAGTAACCATAAGATTAATCTAATTTAGAAATCAAAGGTTATTCGAACAAGGAAACATAAAATCGGTAGGAAGAATAATTGAAGAAATACAACTGAAGATAGATAAGAAATACAGTTGAAGGTTAGGGCACCCCCACAGAATGAACGACTCAAGAATAGCAAAGCAAGTGTATAAAGCGAGATTACATAGCAAAAATAAAGTAGGAAGACCTCTTATAAGATGGGAAGAACAAGTGAGACAAGTAGTAGTTAAACACAAAACTGAATGGTGTGAGATTTGCCGACTCATTGCATAAGACAGGAACTCATAGGATAATCTCACACCTAACAGTATATGGATATACCCAAGGATTTCACTTTAAATAAATACATATTTCTTCATCGTAAAATATAAATAAACATGCACTAACTCAATATTTTAATATACAGGATGTAAAGGAAATAACTTTTGTAAACAATTGTAAATTTGGTTTGTTTTTTTTTTACAAAAAAACTAAAACTTATACATTAATGTCGTTTAATGTCAAAGTTACTAGCAGTAATTTTTTATATCATAACACCATAATACGTTTCAAACGATTCATGTAATCTTAAGAAACACAGGATTAATTATGTTTAAATTACGAAGGTTGCTATTTATGTATCCGGAATTTTCAACAATGGTGTGCTAGGCGCCATCTGACATATACATCTTAAAGTTTGACATTGTTGCCTGTATACGTACTCAGAACGTTTTGTCATATGGATGTTTTTTGTGTTGTTTAGTGACTTGTTTAGTTAGCGAACGAGGCCCACGGACGAATTTAAGGACGGTTGTTGTGCCAGAAAAAATCGATACTATGCGCGAACTGATAAAGCAAGATCGTCATGTAACATATCGTGAGATTGAGGCATCCCTAGGCATTAAAATATTTGTGTGCGTTGGATTCCGTATAATTTGAGATTCGCTCAAAAAAGGGCTCGTGTCGATTGGTGCAAGGAAATGCTCAAAAAAATACAATCGTGGTACATCCAAAGCCGTGTTAACGCCTACACAGGTGATGAATCTTGGATCTATGCGTATGAGCCCGCAAGTAAACAGCAGTCGATTGCATGGGCCTTTCAAAATAAACCTAACCCAACAAATCTTGTTCGTGCAATAAGTACTGGTCGTCAGTTTTTTTGGGATAAATGGGCATGTGTATGAAATAGTACAACAACAATTTGTTTGTCAGAAATCTATGAAAAAAATAAGAAAAAATACACAGCGACGCAGGATCATTGTTTACCATGTCAACGCGCTCCCACATATCGGACCGAACAACTCAATATTTATCCTGTCAAAACATCGAATTGATGAGTCATCCGCCGTACGGTCTTGATTTGGCACCTCATGATTTTTTTTGTTCCCAGCTGTGAAAAATAAACTACGTGGTCAACGATTTCCGACGCCAGAAGCGGTAGATGCGTTCAAAATGCATGTTCTGGAGATACCTCAATCGGAATGGAAAAAGTGCTATGAAAATTGTTTCAAACTTATGCAAAAGTGTATCGATCATCGCGGAGAATATTTTGATAAACAATAAAAGCATTTTCAATGATAAATATCTGTTTTTATTTATTACTAGCTGTACCCGGCCATGCGCTGTTGCTCAGTAGTTTAATTTAGTTGCCTTGTTGCTCAGTCTGGTTGAATAATTAAATCAAAATGAAAATGAATCGAAATCTATAAAATTTCAATGTAACTGTGCAAACGGAAACATTGAAAATGCTAACCTGATTGTAGTTGACAATAATCACGCCGTCCGGCATGAGCAATGTTTAGTATTGCGTGTGTTGCTGTTATGTTCAACAGATAGCGCTCCCATTGCTCCAAAATATTTAGTATAGCGTGTGTTGCTTTTACGTCCAACAGATAGTGCTGTTTTTCAAAAAAAAGCAAGTTTGTACCTGTTACAGGTGTAACATTTATATAATAGGTATATAGAAACACGCGTATATTCGAATACAACGTTGTTGAATGCAAGTTTGTACCTGTCATAGGTGTAACATTTATATAACGGTTATATAGAAACACGCGCGTATTCGAATACAACGTTGTGTCAAAATTTCAAAGCAATCGGTGAAGGACTTTCGGAGATTTAATATTTTGAACAAACGAACGTTTTCATTTTTATTTATATATATATTCTGGATACATAAATAGTATAATGTCCTTTATTTGAGTCTAAGCAAGCTTGGCACTATCCTAACCTATTTTCCCGAACACGTTGAAAAAATCCTGGTACATTTCTAATCTGGTTGCAATAGCCTTTTCAGAAATAAGAAGAATATCATGTTATTATTGTACAGAATACTATTTTGATTTTAAAGGGAGTTTAAATACACACAGTGAAATAATTTTTGTTGCCAATCGCTTTTATCGTGAGAATCAGTCAAAGCGACATTGCCAATTTCATATTTTCGCTGATTCTTTTTTTTATTTGTTTTAACGATGTCCATTAGTTTATTTGTAGTTTATTCGTTAAACAATAATCAATTATCATTCGCCAAATATACTTTTACACATGTTTGCTTAAAATGATAATTCTTATCATAATTTTTCGATTTTCGATTTAATAACTTTTTCGATTTAATACATTTTTTTTAGTGGAAACCCTTAGGTTTTTATTTTTCCTTGTTGTAAGGTACTTTTCTTTTAAATGATGTGAAGAATCGTTGGTTGACTTTACGAAAGCTATTTCCCTTACATCCTGTATAACTTAAAAGGCGATTCCATTCACTTGTGGTTAAACGTTAATATTTGTAACTGTCGGTATACTACATATTTTTATTGTGGTTTGAATACTTTCTGGAACGATTACAATATCTTCTATTATTTCACGACAAAGAATTTCGCAAACCATCGTTAATTTTACTTTATGCTAATTTAATAGAATTTTTTTAATGTCGCTATTAAAGTGTTATGATCTTTTTTTCTGTTTTCTAATAATGTTTGGTTATTATGGTGGATGTAAGAATAAACGAAAATAAATACTATTCAAAATGATACTTACTCTCCAATATTGGGTTTAACGTCGAATTGCATGTAGTTCCCTTCAAAGGGCATTTCCTCGACATCTTCGTAATACAAAGCAATGTCTGCTCCTATCGTTACAGCCAGTTGTTCGTCTCCTTCCTCGCTGTATAGGGTAAGTAAGGGATACCTCTGACCTAAATTATGTGTTTAATATTATTTTGGAAATATTTTCAACGTTTATTTTATTGAAATATATTTTAATTTGTAAACCAGGTTGAGCAATGAAAAAATTTTTATTCGGCCAGAACTCACTACACTTCAGTAGAAAGAAGAAGAAGAAACATGGAATGAAGTCAAAGTAGTTTGTTTTGAAGAGTTTAACCTTGCCGGATATACAAAAAGAGTTATGTTTTACTTCACTTCACTTATATTTTACTTCACAAAGAACTTCAAGTTGTCTCTTGACAAGACTTCTTTTTCAACAGTAAGAAAGTGGACTGCTGAATTGAAACGTAGTCATAGATCCAGTAGAGTAAAAGAGCGTAATGTTTAATTACGCATGAAGGCATTACATTATCTTACGTTTTTATCGTATGTCTAAAATTGTTGTGTGTGAAAGCGGCGTTACATAATAATCGCTGACTGAAGGCACGCGGGTTTGCTGACTTTGCGGTTTTGTCTGTAGGAACTAAATCTCTTAGACATCTTAGAAATTAATAAAAGAAAACAATTTGGGTATTCTGCTAAATGCCATGTAAACTTGAATGGTTTATTCTAATTAAATTTATATTGCTCATCTAGACATTTAAAAAATGGAATTCCTAACTATCATTTATGATCATTTATGTTTAACTTACAGGGTTCGTCACTCGAAGTGTTACCAACTTCACGCTGCTGTAGCTGCCGAACAGCTGATCACGGCACTCTCAAAATTTGACAGAATTTAGTTTATAATATTGTTTACAAGTGTACGAAAGCATAGCGTTCTACATAATAATTCAAAAGAAATATTCGTAATGGAATTCAAACATAAGAGTGTGATTGCTTTGTATTTGGCAGGAAAATCGCAACCTGCTATTGTTCGTGAGCTACAGCATTTACGTGTTAATAAAATGTTTATGTATCGAACCATTAAACGTTACAATGATACTGGTAGCATCGCAAAAACCCATGGAGGTGGTCATAAAAAATCCGCAACATCGCCAGAAATGGTTCGAAAGGTAAGGGTACAATTTGAAAGAAATCCACGTCAGAGTGCAGCAAAATTGGCTAAACAGTTGAACGTGTCCGACTTAAGGGTACGCCGCATACCGAAATATCAACTTAAGTTGAAGCCTTACAAGATACACAATGTGCAAGATTGCAATACCTGCACAAAAGGTAAGAAGACTTCAATGATTAATGACATTAAAAAGCATGCACGCAAGTAGCGAACTCGAATTGGTGTTTTCTGATGAGAACATTTTTACTGTTCAGCAATGCATAAACAAATAAAAAGATTGTGCGTGGTTGAAGGGCAAGCCCAGCGACAATTTGGACAACCGAGTTGCTATGCGTAAACAAGCGCCAGTTTCGGTGATGGTTTGGGCTACTGTAACTGCAAATGGTCGCTCTCCGCTCGTTTTCATTCATCAGGGCGTTAAACCAGTACGTTTACCTACAAAAGCTGCTAAATGATGCGTTGATCCCTTGCATACATACACAGTTTGGTTCCAACCGTTGGACATTTATACAGGATTGACATTTATACAGGATGGCATGGCACCATCCCATGAAGCTAATTTGACACAACAATTTTTACAACATCACGTTCCACAGTTCATTTTTTCGTAACAATGGCCTCCATACTCACCAAACTTGAATCCACTGGACTCCTCCATATGGTCTACTTTGGAGGCTAAGGTGTCAACAAAAAAATATGGGCGTATATAACACACTGAAGTCAGCGATTCGTTGGGAATGGTAACGAATTCTACAGACTCACATTCGTGCAGCGTGAGATGCATTCATAGGAAGACTTGATGCCATCATCCGCGCCAAAGGTGGCCATTTTGAACAGTAAGATATTTTTCATGAAATTTAATATATTTCCAACACTGACTAAAAATATTAAATAAAAATATTCATAATTGACAAAACTACAGCATTTTTAATTGGTAACACTTCGAGTGGCGGAGGGTAGTTAGTACTTGAAAAATGCACTGTGTGTCGAAACTATTGTAATATATACAAGATTTAAATAGTATTGGATATTTGTATATAATTCTTAGTTCCTTTATTTAAAATGAATTTCCATCAAGTATCGGCTACCTCAGTTAAATATAATTCTGAGTTTCTAATCTACAGGATGCCCCAATAGGTATTTTGGGATTTCTTTTTTTCATAGAATCAATAATTTTAGAAAAATAACGCGCTAAAGTTTATTTTATCATAACATGACAGTTATGTTTTAAAAATAATATTCTCCAAATGCCCCCTCGGTTGTCTAAGAGGCTACGAGGCTGTCTACATCTATACATGGTCATTGTTTGCGTAAAATTGTCAATAACAATTTGGCCTAATTGCGGTTTAATTTCACCAATAACTTGAGTAATGTTATTTGTCCTTTGTCCTCGAGGAAGCCCCACAGGAAAAAGTCGAGGAGGGTTAGATGACATGATCTTCCAGTCCACTGAATATCACTATTTCGAGAAATGGCGACCAGGAAAACATGTCTATAACATATCCAAAGTTTTTCTCGCCATATATAACTAAGACGTTTTTTTCTGCGGTTTTCGCAGTTTCTTAACATATTGTGGTATCGTTCGCCATTAGCGTTTACTATTTAACCATCATCATTTTCATGAAAAAATGGCCCTATAACCCCTCCAACCCTTCAATGCACACCCCACTGTTACGCGAAGAGGATATAAAGGTTCTTCTCCAATTACTCGAGTACTTTCACTTTCCCAACTCCTACAATTTTGCTTGTTCACAATTCCACTGCAAGGTGAAAATGAGCTTAGTCGGAAAACATAATTTTATTGCAAAATGTTGCATTTTTTCTTGAAAAATAAAATATAACTTCATCAAAGATAAAATTAGCTAACACACGACGATGCCTCTGGTCTGAAGGTTTTAACTTGCCAGATTTCTAGATGACACTTGCAAGATATAAAATTTCTAGTTTAAGTCGTTGAAAAAGGCGCAAAATTTAATTCCCGAAGTCATCAGACAACACTGATAATGTTTTATGTGTTTCTGCTTTAATTTTTCACTTTCGGTTTAATACCAGTTACTTCATCAAGGATTGTGTACTTCCTATGTACAAACGAATTTGGATGTTACCTTTATTCATCTGCAAATGATGCCATTTCCGTTCTTACCTCATCTTTACTAACCTAATATTTTTTCAACTTTTGTTGTAATTTCACTGTAAAATGTTTCGTATTTTACTTCGCCCCTGCAAATTGCGTCAACTCGTATTAATCCCTTGATTTTTTCACCGAAAAACTTGCCCTTATTGACACCCCGGCTGTCGTGAATTCAATTAAACAAAAATATGTCCAACGATTAAGAATAATGCCGATTTAATTAAGAGACTCGACGATTAAAGTCGGTAAATTACTCGGTCCTTTTCGTCCCTCTTTTCGAAAATCTCCCCAATAAAAGCCCCCCCCCCCCTCCCCTAAACAACTCCGCTTACCCCGGCTCGGTCGGGCCACTATTAATATGGAAAAATCGGTGGGGAAACCATCGGGGAAGAGCTGTTCGACGCTGACTGTCATCTCGGCCGTCTGGCTCCATCGGAAAGCGGTATTGGAAACACTGTAACAAAGAGATTTTTTTAATATTATTTCCTTTTGTTGGCGGAAATGTCGAGAGACCTTGTTGGTCCACTGATATATTTTTCCATTTTTGGATCTTCTACTGGAATAATGAGATTCCTTTTTAAATTGGTAGATTATGTAGATAGTGTAAGTTTCTAATGTGGAGTAGATTGGACATTTAAAAGTAGCAACCCTCATTATTTCTTTTATCAATGAGATAGCACTAGATAAAAAAACACGCCAATGTTCGTTATATTTTATATTTTATCTCATTACCTCCAGCCAATTTTTAAAAGCAACCCCTATCTTGTAATATATCATTTTAAAGGGCTTGAAAATTTTAATTAAACTACGTTTACAAAACTAAAATCGGTTGATTCGTTCTCGTAATAGAGGGAAAAATAATAGTATATTACTATCGATGGCTGTAAATAGTATTTTACGTGCAAGGCGAAAAACTGTTAACTAAAACACAAACATATATTAATGAAATAAATGTACTTTTAAAAACACGATTTAAAAATTTACTTTAAGTGCTCACTTAATGAATGTGATGTTCACTACTGTTAGCTAAACAATAGTATACTCTGTTCTCAAATTCTTTTCGATTTTTTTAAAATTTTTTTGTCCTTAGTAATTAAAGTATTCAAGAAACTGCTCCTAATAAGGGGTGAGAGAAAGCTGATATTGTAGTAAATTATCAACCATTGGAAGAAGTAGCATACTTTCCGTATTTGGGATGCAGTGGTGGCTCATGAAGGAGGGCGTTGGGGCTCCGCCCCTCCAGCATTTATCACGGTAAACAATTTTTCAAAGCAAAACACCATATTTTATTTCTGCTCAGTTTCTTTCCTTTAACTCATTTTAAGATATTATAAAAATTAAAATCTCCAAATGTAGAAGAACGTCTGTTGACAAATCACATCAAATAATGTGGATAAAAATTCCATCCTCTCGCCACAATTTTTACATCGTTGATCGGAATTTTACCTCCAGCGACCGTACGCTACGTCATCTTATCTCGTTATTGGCATTGCATGTTTTGTTCGTTGCCAGAATTCAGGGGTTTAACTGCTTTCTAAAACATGCGATTTGGACGTAGACGTTCTCTGTGACCGAGCGTATCGGTAATTAGTTTTCAACGCTGATTTGACGGGTACGGAGCGTTTGATATGTCTCGCATCGCGTATTTCGTTTGCGAATACTTTTTTTGATTTGCTACGTGTGTAGTACGTACCCTGAATACTACTTTTTGCAAAGATGAAGGTGTCTGATTTAAAACAGTTAATAATGGTGGCGTTAATAATAGCGAGCTATTATTTACCGACAAAAATGTGTAGAATAACCCTTTTTTGTCATAAAATTTTGATATTTTTTTACAATAAACTGTTTAAATGGTTCACTCTTCGGGAAATGGTAAGTACCTACTTATTCATTCCTTTATCTGCGCAACAAGCGACCACCCATCCTCCAATGTCTTTGTAAGTAGTAACAATACAATATTTTAATGTTTTTCTGGTTCACCTTCTGTATAGGGTTTTAATAGCTCGAAAAGTAAAAAGAAGGAAAGGGAAAGCAAAAAAAAACTTTAGCAGCATTATTTTCTTGCACGACCTCCCAGTTTAAAAACCCACGAGCCGCCACTGTTGGGAAGTCAAATTTCCTTCTCTGTCGACATGCGAAAATAGATTAGTAGTAACCGAGACTTAAAGGAACACGCTAAAGTCAGTGTTTATAATGCCATTATAATTCCCAGTCTTCTGTATGGAGCTTCCTGGGTTTTCTGTAACGGAAGCAAATAAAGCAACTTGAGAGATTTCATTAAGGTTAGCTTCGGAAAATCTTGAGAATAAAATGGCAAGACTATCAAACTAATGTGTAAGTACTTGAAAGAGCCAACAGTTTGAGCATAGCATCCCAGATCGTAAAAGCTCAGCTGAGATGGTTAGGTTGTTGCAAAAGGATGCAAGACACTAGGATACGGAAGCAGATCCTCTATGGCAAATTAAAGAACAAGAAACGAAATCTGGAACATCCAACAAGGAGATACAAAGACGTCATAAAACCGTCTTGAGAGCTTGTCTGAATGGAAAAAAACTGCAAATGACTATCCTAAATTACGTGAGGAGACATACAGAGCTGAGCAGCTCCATGAGGAAATTAATCGTCAAAAGGCCGTAGCCAAAAGACGGACATGAAGAGTTAAAAAAGCTGGACCGCATACTCATTCTGTGTTCGCCTGACCTTACACACCCAGCATGCGGAAAACCATGCATATCTAAGCTAGGTTATTTGAGCCACCATAAAACTGATAATCCTTCAACAATGCCTCAGCAAAATGAATAGCCATGGGATATACTTTCTTTTCAAAATTCTACTAGTGCATCGTTTCTCAACGTGGAGGTGCCGTTCAGAGATATGGGGGGGTCGCAATGTGTTCAAAAAGTAAGACCTGTTCATGAAACATTCTTTTATTAAAGTATTTCTAATTTAAAAACAAGTGTTAGAAAATTAAATATTACCAGGTAATAAAAACATAATAAAATAAACTTAAAGACAGTTATAGCCAAAGTTGTTTTAAATAATAATTTAATACGACGGTTGATTTTGTTTTTTTTGTAATATTTCTATATACATAAGCAAATTATTTTCCAGTAACAATTAGATGATTTTTCTATTTAGTTTTTAAAGCCACCATAGACAAAAAACTTTTTTCGTATAAGAAAGATGTAGCGAAGGGGATCAATATTTTCAAAGCTTCCTTACTAGGTTTCTGTATTCACATCGTCGTGTAAGTCAAAACTTATTTAAATCTTGCGTTTTATCGACCGATATTTCAATAAGTTGGTTGTGAATCTCAATAGGTAATTCACCAATTGTAACAACATTTCAAAACGGGATTGGGAACCCATCTTTTCGATAATTTATCGTAGATATCTGGAAAATATTCCATCAACTGAATTTGCAACTCTCCTAAATACGTTTTCATGCTCTCCAACAACATAACAGAATTTTCCAAATCCATATAATCCAAATACCAAGCTTCTTGATGAAGGCATTGACTTTGTCTGTCATTGAACTTTTATCATTTGTCTGTCGTTGAGACTGTTCCTCGCGCCAATCACCTGACTTCAATATGGAAAAGTAGTGAGTCGTATTTGGCACCTATTTCTTCACACAAAGTGTAAAGTAATGGTGTGTCTGCAATGGTCGGCTTTTAATAAAATGAACAATTTTTACAGCTTCTGACAGACATTCCGTATGTGGTATAAAGTCTTAATTTTACTATCATACCACTGTTCTTTCCCGTTATCACTTTCGCGCCATCAGTACATACCCTAATGCATTTATTAAAGTCCATGTTTTTGTTTTGGGTTGCATCAATGAAAACTTTAAAGAGTCCTTTGCCGGGCACGACCAGGGATTGATTTGCAAAATACCATATTTTCTTTAATTGCTCTCTGGTATTCGTATCGGATAAAACACAAAAATTGCGCCAAGTTCGACATGTTTGTTAAGCCGAGCAAAAATTCACTTAATTTATCCTTTTCAATTATTTGATCGTGAACAGCATAGGCCATTTCATTAATACGATATTATGTCATTTGAAAGTGGTATAGTTTTCAACTTTTTTGCTTCTTCCGGATTTATCATCATGTTGACCATATTAATGACAGCGGATAAAATGAGCTTTTCCGGCAATCGTGTGGGGTTAACACTCCCTGGCTAATCTTAATGCTACTAAATATGATGCTTGAGATGCTGCAGTCTCATTATGGCTTGATTTGTTGATTTTTCAAGACGAGTGATTTACGCTCGAAAAATGTTAATGGTTTGTTTTGTAAAGACGGATGTTTTGTTTCCAGATGCCGGACTAATTTTGAAAGCGTTGCGCTTTCCGCTGACAGAACTTGATAACAAACCTTGCTGCTTGTCATCCAAGGCAATGAATCCATATTTTAAATGTTTCATTGTACAATCTGGTCTTGTTATTTATTGTTTTACCAGATATAGACGGTGTATTGCACTTTGTCACAATTTTGTCCATTTTATTAAATATTATTAATTTATATTATTACCACATTGTTATTAATTTATTTAACACTGAGTGAGAGAAGAAATCGTAGTATTTAGTACTGGGTGAGAGAAGAAATCGTAGTACTTGTTTTCGTAAAAACGTAATTAAGCATATTGCTTATACGAGTCTGTCTAAGCGCGTTCGGGACGAATAATCCGTCTCACATGCGCGGGTGGATGGCGCGAGGTGCACGGGTGCGTCATTTACAAGTGCGTGCAAGTGTAGGGCACTGGTTCGAACTGGTAAAAGTAATATAAGAACAAGGGATTACACAAGTCTTATAGTTCGGTATTTGTGGCTGTGTGAGGTATTTCGGTTTAAGAGTTACAGCCCCTTCACACACACATCCTTCATTGACGATTTCTCATTTAATACAAAGACAAACATTTTATTCGTTTTTTCACGATTCGCAAGCGTGTGAAAACGCTCGTAGGAGTTTATAAGCCATTTAAAAATTAAAACTATTCTTCATAAATCACGATACTAAGAAAAGGACGAATCGTCGCCGTGTTAACCGGCCGATGAAAATCTTTGGAAATGTAACTTTTGAAACTCAAAATCAACATAGATTTACCATTAAATACCAAATCACTTAGATAATTCAACCGAAGAGATCTAACTATCCCCTGATGATGTTAACATGGTTAGTGAAACGCGTGTCGAGAAATTAAAAAAAAGTAATTGTTGTGTAGTGGTATATCACTTTGAGTTTACTTTCTTATCTAATGATATTTTTTATACTATGAGCAATGAGCCAGTGCATTTGGCTTAACTAGATATTTGTTTTAAAACTAATTCGTGTGCTTCTGAATATTACCTGTCAATTTGAGAGTTATTTCTCGGGCAGGGGCCTGGTACAGATGTTATACCCTGCGTTCCTGAAGATAAATCTGCGACTTCCAAAATGTCCACCATATAGCCTGAAAATATACCAAATGTTAATATTAGATATATTAGAAAAATTGCATTTTAGTTATTAGGTCAGTTATATTTAGTTCGTTTACAAACAGATAAAAATATAAATACTTTATAATGAGTCTACCTGCATCAAAATACATTAAAATTACTCGACGCGCGTTTCGCTAACCAAATTAATATCATCAGGATGATTAAAACTGTTAGTGAAAGTAGGGCCAAATAAAAAATGTCATCCTGCTGAGTTTCGTCGGCGTTTTATAAGAGTAGATGAAACATGGATTCATTGTTACTCGCTAGAGTCTAACCAGTTTAACTCGGAAATGGTTGCATTTTGGATACATATTTTAAAGAAAATTTATATCGGTATCAACGTGATTTTTAAAATTTTAAATATTGATTCATGGCATTTTCATTTAATAATAATTTGATGTAAATAACCGCCTCTGGATTTAAAAAATCACTTGTCACAGTGACACAACAACACAATTTGTGGTTTATTGGTGTAAACCAATGATTTTACATAATCCCAGCGAAAAAAGTCCAATGGAATTATATCGCATGATCTTAGTGGCCAAATAACATCGACATTTCTTGATATTACACGGTCATTGAACTTTTCTCTGAATAAATTGATTGTCACAAGATGTATGGCATGTTGCACCATCTAGTTGAAACCACATGTCGACCAGATCAAAATCATCCAATTCATGTCACAACAAAATCAGTAGTCATGTTTCTGTCAATACTAGTTGTATTTCCATTTTCGTTTTCAAATAGGTACGGTCCAATTATATCTCCAGACTATAAATTACAGTAAATTGTTAATTCTTGTGGATGGAGAGGTGTTTCAAGAATAGCATGTGGATTTTCTAAACTCCAATTACCAGAATTTTGCTTATTTATGAAGCCATTTAACCAAAAATGAGCTTCATTGATTTTTTCTTGAAATAATGGATCTGTTTCAAGTTGCTCTAAAGCCCAATCGGGAAAATTTCTATGCACAAATGGTACTTTTGGTTGAATCCTTAGGTTATCTGAATTTTATACTCCTTGAAATCGTTATGAAATCTTTATGAAGAATATTCCATGTAGTGTATATTCCATAAGAAAGCTCAAGAATGACGTGTAATTGACTGTTCTGGATTATTAAAAACAATAAGATTGTGTTTCTCGATCTTCTTCTTTAGTGAAATAGCTTTATTTCTTTCATCTGATTTGCAATTTAACAGAATCGTTTTCATTAGCGCTTTTTGGACTTCAACAAACCGAACTTTTAAAGCAAAAATAGCATCATAACGTCCTGCCCATCTAGTAGGGTTCAATATTTTTAATGTTATCGAAGTTGAAGACTCCCTTTCTTTATCAGATATAAAACTTGATAAGATATTCCATCTTTTGATACTATGCCCAAAAAAATTATAAATTTGTTGAACTGTTTCAAAAACATGTTGCATATCAATAACCGCTCTTACTGCACCATTAAGTACCAGATTTAAGTTATGAGCAGCACGCTGAACATATACTGCATTTGTCTCGATATCTTTTATGAGTTTTTGAACTCTACCATAAGTGCTTTTCATTGTGTTAGCACCATCATATATATCCTTGTCCTCGACACTTATTTAGAGGAATATTTTTGTCATTTATGGATTTAATAATTTGGTTGGACATCGCTAAGGCAGTTTGGTCCTTAACTTCATGAAATCCTAAAAATTACTCTTTAATGACGAGCGTCTTGGGGATTCAATTTTCGTCTTTCTCGATTATACAATAACGGTAAAGTTCACACATTTGATCTGTTTTTGAAATATCTTGAGTCGTATCGAATATGATAGAGTAAAGTGGTGCGGCATTTATTTAATTATTAATTATGATTACATTTTCTATTTTACTTACTTAACAATTCTTGTACAATCGGATTGTATTTTGTTAATAACTCAACAATACTCAAAAAGTTTTCTCAGGAACTTGGATTATTGCTGTCTGCATTTTCTCTGTGGCCACGAAAGGCTAAATTACACGTTGAAAGTGTCAGAGTAACATCAAGAAGTCTAGAGAGTACTTGGCTCCAAAAAGCTTTTTCTTTCTCGATCATGGACTCTTACTCTTCATATAGTGTTCCATGTAGCCGCCATTGTTGATACGTAAGACAAGAATCCAGGTGAATTTTCGATGTCTCGTTTCGTTCTATGGCGTCTACAATATGTTTCCAGTCGTCATAGCCTTCCATCCAAACATTTTGTATTTTTTTAGATGCCCAATTTGCGAATAACCAACATGGTTCACAATACGCCTTCTGAAGTATTAAGGAATAAGATAGCCGTTCTAGTTTCATGCCAGACTTGGAAACAATATAGTAATGTTTTTCTAGGAAATATCTATTGTCACTGTCTTTTAAGAAAGAACCCTTAGGTTTACAATGTCCGTTTTCGATCACGAACCGTTTCACTTGATCATTTAGTTCTTTAAAATTATCCTTGTCAGTAATATATGGTGAAGACGCAATATTGTTCACATTAAAATATGATTCACTTTGATTTTTGCTTGTACCTTATTGGGGTTGTTCTGGATCTGGATATACCTGGTGTCGGGTGCTGCATCTGGTATATTTACTTTTAGTTACGTCCAATTTTTCACTTTCGGAGCACTGTTCACTCGCTTTTTCATCAATAAAGTCATCATTCTTAAAGTACTGACTAATTTTAGGTAACTTTTTATTTTTTTCTTCAGACTCCCTCTTTCTCTGTTGTTTTTCGCTCCCACTTAGATATTTTCTCGAACTAGACATGTTGATATCTAACTTTCACAATGAACTTTACTTTGCCTCTCTTTGCAGATTAAATAAGACAAAAACTACGAAAAATCAAAGATACAAATGACCAATTGTCATAACAATCAAACGAAAAATGTGTAGTAGAAACTTCCGTACTTAAAAATTAAAAATCTGGGATTCCCCTAACATCGTGCATCGCTAGCCCAAAACCGCCACGAAAAAATTACTTTCTTGGTTAACAAAATGCGGTAATTCCCCGAGCATTACTAGCTCGCCCGCGCCACCAAAGTACCTCGATAAAAAATGATACAACCAATAGATGCTTTCTAAAATTGATCGACATCCTTTTCTTATGAATGCGTTTAAATCTTACTAATTTATTTGAATTTGTATATAGTCTTTAGTTGTGTCTAACTGTAATTGATTTTAAGTACTTATATAAAATTTATAATTTTTACTACATTTTGTTAAAAATGTTAGGTTACTTCTGAGCTCGCGGCCTCTCAGACCGGGAGCCCCCGTCGGGTCGGGGGCCTGTGGCATTTTGCCAGCCCTGCCACCCTATAGTTAGGCCACTGAGCAATACGCTAAGTGTTTAACGGGTTGGATTTTTAGCTTAACAAGCGCTACCATTTGATTCCAATTTGAATTCGATTATGTTGACCATACATTTTAGGTAAGACGCGAAACGTAGCTCGAATAGATTAATTATTTTTGTAATAAGTTTGAACAATTTGTATACGCTGTGCAACTGTATATCTTTTCATGATGATTTACCAAACAATACTAAACCCCAATGTTATTTTGACGGAATAAGAAAAATAGTGGATGCTATGACGTTTTTCAAAAGTATATACAACTAGTTTGATAAGCCTTTACTATCCCTTAAACCCCGTACATCGTGACAGGAGTAATAAGAGATATTAGCGCCATTAAATTTGTGATGGTAGAAGCTTAAGCGTATTACTATATGATGCGTGTATTCACTAAGAAGCCACTGCTAGTTACACGAAGATTTTCAATTGAACAGACTGTCTATAGGTGTTTTAAGCTGTTAGTTAGTATTTATCATCATTCGTTATATTTGCACAGGTTTTTCCCATCAAATAACCATCATTTTCACATTTATTTGTTATTACGTCATTAACTAAATCCACCAGCTTAATTGAAATATCACCAGTTGACTGTTTAGCCTGACAAACATCTCCATAATTAAAATAATCACCAATCAATTATCGGCCGATAATGAAAAGGAAACCATCGCGGAACCGAGCGATAAAATTCGAATTATGGATATTAAAATCGTTCTCGTAAATTCCGCTAATTTTACCCTGATAGCCCCTCCCCCTCCCTCCCCCTCCCTCCATGGCTTCGACCCTCGTTTTATCGTGGGGACAGTGGGAGGGGAAAGGGTTTGAGTGTTATGAAAATGTCAGAAACATTTATTTAATATCGAATAGGCGACTTATTTGTTTTCGATACATTACAGGTCGCGACGCCCTCATCCGATGCCTAAACGAACTACGCTGCGATTAGATCGTCGCCATTAGTCTCTTTAACCCATTCAGCGATAATAACGTTGTTAATATGAGAACGACATTTTGTTTTATGGGGATCTGGATGGCGCCCGTGTGGGTGGTGTTGAAAGTTTTGCGATCTAATAATGACGAAAGCATATTTATGATTTTACAGTAGGATAAATGTATTGTATACGAGGAAATTTCACGGATTACTGCCCTTTACACAAAGGAAGACATCTGAAACGTGGAAAACAATTTCATCTTTAGACACAACTTTCCAAAACTTTAATATACATAAGGAAATAAAATAAGTGCAATACCCAGTATACATATATCAATCAAACTGAAAATGTACTCACTTTATAGCACTTCTGGAATATAAAAAACATAATGCAGTTTTTGCTTGTTTACTTTTATGTCTTTGTATGTAAATGCAGAAAATGCGCCAAAGTAAATTTTTAATATGTTTATTACACATATAGAGTAGATTCAAGAAACATACAACAAATACGAGAAAAGAAAAATCCACCAGAACAGTTAAGATTTAACTACCTTAGCTTTCGCCCTAGAGAGACTTTAATCACGGACGAAAATGGCGAAATTTTGACCAACATAAAGAGCATACTAGAACAGCTGTTAAACGGAACTATCAGAGAAGATCATAATGATAGGCCATAATTTATAAATGTAGCCAGCCATTGGTTGTCATCCATCTTTGTAGGAGGACTTACAATTCTTGCTTACATCCTTGCTTACTATCCTTGCAGGAGGCGGAAAAAAGGTTAAAGAAACTCAAAAATAATGTTATGATAGATAACATAGCTTCAGAACTAGTGAAGCTTGGAAAATTATCTTAAGGCATTCATCAATTAATAGTTAACATTTAGAATTAGGCAGATGCCCGCAGAGTAGCGTAACAAAGGAGATAAACTAAAATTGAAAAAAAATTGTCTTAAATGGAAAGATTATATATAAGTTTTATTTTATTAAAAGTATTTTTATTTTAATTTTTTTCCTTAAAATATAAAAGTTGAAAATACGTTTTTAAATCTAGTACCGATAACGCGCCGACAGATCCCGAAAAAGCCCGAGTGCGTGTGACGTGACAATGTTTATTTCCCCTTAACATTACAGATAGCTAATACAAGTGTTTTAGTTTTTAATCAACTTATTCTTGTTATGATCATCAGTGTATTGATAAATTTATCAATACACTGTCACTATCACTATCAAATCTAAGTAGTCATCGTGTCTGTTTCGTACCATTTTGTACAAATACTACAAAAACAACTACCGAAAAAATGTTTTTAAATGTGCTATAAGATGTTAAACGTCCAAATCAATGGTGCCAAGCGTCCAAATCAATGGTGCCACCTGACATCAAATATATATAAAAAAAATACTTTATATAATTTTATATAAATTTTTTATGTTTCAGTGTTTATTACCTGCTGAAGCTAGACAATCGTCACATTGAGTAAACTTTTCTTAGTTTATCATTAATAATTAAAGTAACTATATAAGTTTTAACCATAATTTTATATTCTCGGCATACACGTTCTTTCACCGTGCAAATAAAATTTTTGCGATTAAACTGAACATAATTTATAGCCTTGTCACCGTAACTTTCGCGTGACACTCTACAAATAATGTAATTATATTTAATAGAAATATTTTGTTTCTTATTTACATTTACATTATTATTTTTTTAAAAACTCAAATTGATGCCTTAGCATCTCGAACTTCGGCTGAATTGAACCGAATGTCATTTTTGAGAAAATCTGTGACTATAAAAATATCTACACCAGCTATATTGCTAGAATTGGTCTTTATAAACATTTTATCACACATTACTGAATTAAATTAGTAACATACAATATTTTTTGCACTAAAGTTTAATAATTTTGACAGTTTACTCATAGGTAAAAACCGTTGACAGAACTTACATGAAAATACTGTAACATAATGACGTCACAAACATAGCAGCCATTCGTGACGCTTTCGTAGTCACTTGATTTTATTTTAAATTTTATAACTTTTAATTAACTTATAATTAATTGCAAACAATTTTTTAAAAGTGTTTCGTATTGATTATCAGTATTATTTATGATAAAGTTTTTAAATAAAGTAAAAAAAATCGATAATTATTTTATTTTTTATTTAAAAATCCAATTGCTTTGCATAATTTAGAAAGTTCTAACAAACATAGGAAGGCAAATGATAGTATCATATCAAAGAATATTTACGTATAGATACGAACAAGAAGCGTCACTCAAGTCTGTAATAGAAATCAGCCAACCGCGCATGACTACCATGAATGTCAGTATAACGTTAACGGTCGTTCAGTTCTGGGTTATGTTATATGTTAAAATATTTACGTTTTAAAAACACTATTAACTTAATTTTTGCGAAATTTGGGGGGAAACCAGACCTATGTTTTTTCATTTCATTGCTTTTGTATCTTGCAATAGGCTAAGATGTCGAAAGGTAAACTATTTTCGCATTGTGCTGCGGCAAAGTGCAAAACAAAATATGATGGACAAATTAGTTTTTTTAGCTTTCCCAAGGAAAATCGTGGAAGGTAAATACATTTAAATAAACAATTCTAATTAATCTAATTTCTTTTTTATGAGATCTGTTGAGTGGTTGCAGCTGTGTAGAAGAATGGATTTAAAGGATAAAGATTGCAATTATTTATAAAATAAATTGTAAGTATGCGAAAAGTATTTTAAAGACAGCATGTTTCAAAATCATTTGAAAAACAGACTGCTACCCAATGCAACACCAACGTATTTTCTTCCTAAGTAAGTAAATATCTTGTCCTAATTAATATTTATTTACTTGAAATTATTAAGAATACATGGTACATGAATACATGTGCATTATTTCTACATAGATAAAAGTATTTGCCTGTATATAGGTATGGTGTAAGAACTTAAAACTAAACTTACTTATTTTACAATTAACAGAAACATTGCAGACAAACTTGTTCATAAAAGATTATCATTACTATATATGTAGAATATTTTTATATATTTGTTATCTATTCTTTGACTGCTCTTTTTGATAAATTGGATTTTATATTATATATACCTCTAATTTTTTGATAGTGGATTGGCCAGGTAGCTTGTTCAATGCATCAATTAAAAATTTAATGGTTCAGCAATATCATCAGTAATTATATTAAGAACTTTTGAATTGATATTATCCCCACCCCTTGCTTTAGATTTCATATTATTAATTATAAATTTTATATCATTTGAATCAGTTGGATATAAAAATATTTACCTAGGAGTGATATCAGGTGGTGTAACATTACTATTGGAGTTGTTTATAGATTTTACTTTGTTGTATTAGATTTTACCACTTAGTTTTTCACCTACTTCACAGAAATATTTCTTTAAAAAATTCTGCGGAGTTATATCTTTTCCGATTTCCCATAATGACTATTTATAAACTACCTATTTATTATTTTAGTCTTTCCATGGACGTTACGATGTCAGATTATACCAGCTCAAAACAATCTTCCTTAGAAGAGTAAGTATTATGATCAGATAATTACTGAGACAACAAACATTTAATTTTAGTGATATTAATATATTTAACATTTTAGATCTGAACAAGTATGCAGCAAATTTCAGATTTTTGAACAAACATTACCAGATTCATCAATGATTGTCAATGTAGATCACACATCTTTTGCTTTCGTTGAACCTGTTGCAAGTTGTAGCATTTCTTCGAGTGCTTCGCACTCCTATCAGTCCATTACGTTTAGAAGATTCACACGGGTAGGTATATTAACTACTAGGTATAATACGTTTTTCATTATGGTATCCTATTTATTCTAGCTCCGAATTTCATCCCCTCTAAAATCACCAGTGCAAACACAAATTACTCGGTTATTTGTTTAAAACATGTTTAGATACTCATAATTGCGAGATCTGTAGAATAGCATCCAGAGGTGATACATTGAAATAAATCTTCTAATATTTTTTCCTGAAGCTTTAACTGAAGCTTTGGATATTTAAAAATGCCTGTTCAGAACATCATACATTTTGTAAGGGAAATTGATAATGTATTTACTAAACATTTTGAAAATCTATTAATTTTGCCGTATATTAGCAAGCAACTTCTTATATTATTTAATGAAATTCCATTTGAAGCTCCTTGTACAAATTTTCCAAGACTGTAAGTTTCAAAATTATTTTGTAGAATGAAAATATTTCATACTCTTAAACATGTCAACAGTCAAATAAAAAATACACTGAAGAAAAATAAAATATATATCAATATATAAAAAATACCTACGCTGCATTAATATAGCTTTAGTAATAATATGTTTGTTTAATTTTTACACATATGTATTTATTTATGAAATATTGTCTAGCCCAATTTCATCATGTTATCGCAGCTTTTCTTTCAGTATTAAATGTACCGCATTAGTACGATTATTTATCAGTCTACAACTGTAAACTATGAAATTGTAATCGTTCATAAAATTGTATATAAGTTGCTAAAGGCTTATGAATAACTTTTTATAATAAAATTTATATTCATTATTTTGTATATTTTATTTATCGAAAGTTTATTTAACTTATTTATGAAATAAGTGTGAGACATGCTATGTTGCATATAAATTAAATAAAGAGGTGGAATTTTTTAAGAGTTTGGTAAGTTTTCAAGTTCCATAAAGTTATTTTGCATATGTTAAGTATATATTAAGCCACGTCCTCATTGAGTGAACAATACCGATTGACTTTGTCAGTCAACAGCGTCGGTTTTAAGTCAAAATCGATTTTGTCCACCTAAGGTGGATAGGCAGAGCCTCTTTATTTTGTCGGTCGATACTGTTACTTGATAAAATTTATCGACAGTGTTGATTCAGTGAGGATATGATTTCTTCATTTTCAATGATATTCAAATTCGTTTTAACATTAATAATCTTTGAGGGGAATTGTAACAAGTTTCTCGTTCATTGCCTAGCAAGATTAAATAAAAAACTTCTTCATATTATTATAAATAAAACTTTTGAATGATCTAAAATTAACATAAAATGTCCTAAACATAGGTATCAACATTTACTGTAACCTATAAGTATTAAAATACTTCCTTTTTTTTTAATCAAATTTATAACAATTTTCAGTTTTTAAAAATTCGACGCCGCCTATGGATTATTTTAAATGGAAATTACCTACGCCTTTCGCTGGTAGTCATGTGAACTGATGACCAAAATTGGTTTGAAGGTCATAGAATTTGGATGTCGGAAAACAATGTAAATTTCATAGTGTGTCGCTTCTGCTTCGTATACGTCAATATTCTTTGATTATATATCGAAGCAGAAATGGGCGAATATTAAGCAGGGTTTAGAAGGGAATGCTCAACAATAGACCAATTGTGCATAGTGCATCAAATAATGGAGACAACAACTGAACTTTTACGGTGATACCTGTACGGCCGTGTAAAAAGAGCAGTGGTGTACGAAGCCTTGGAGGAAATGTGAATATATTATTAAGGGAGGCATATAATAAAATAAAGACGAAAGCCAAAGAGCCGGCTTAGAAATAAATATAGAAAGAACAAAGGTGATGGAAAAAAGAACCAATCCAAGAATAGAAGTAGATAATCGACGATGAGAATATTGAAGTTGTGGAGGAATTTACTTATCTGGGAGGCAAACTTGACAAAAACAACATCAAATGAGATATCAGATATCCTATTACGAAGGGTAACCTACTTATATATAAGTTACTTATTCCCTGAATTTTGTCCTAAGATCAAAACTTATTTAAATAACACGAAAGGTAAGATGTATAAAACACTCATTCAGCCAGTAGCCGTTTATGGCTGCGATACATGGACCCTCACAAAGAAAACAGAAGGGATGCTTGCAGAAGAGTACTCAGAAGAATTTTTGTTTCCGTGAATGATAATGGAATTTGGAGGATCAGGTATAACTTGGAACTCAAACAATTGTACAAAGGTTACAATATCCAAACCTTTGTACAATTGTTTGAGTTGTAACAATTGTACAAAGGTTTGGATATTGTAGATTATGTGAGGGTGCGGCGACTCAGATGAGTGAGACGTGGCGAGAATGCAAGAAACCCGAATACCAAGGAAAATTATGGAGGGCTTAGGGGGTACCAGAAAAAGTGACAGACTAAAAACGTAATTGCAGAACAATATAAGAAGATATGCTAAAGAACCACTGCACCTCGAAAACTGGCAAAGGACGGCTGGACATTAATTGTAGGATGTCAAGGCTATAGTACCACAGGAAGAAGAAGGCATTTTTCGTAAGTTACTAAGTATAGTATAGTAAAAGTTTGCTAAAAGTATTCTGGTAGTTTTCGTAAATGTGCTTAAGTGTCACGAGTTCGTGCACTACGTCGTTTCAGGTAACTAACTGAATTTGAAAAGGAATTAGTTATTTGCACGAAAGAACCAGGTTTACTTGTTCATGAAATAACGAGACGATTAGGCATTGCTGCTTTTAATGTTATGAAGACGGGAATAAGATGGTTTGATCATCAGAGTGTTAAGCACGAGTACTAGGTTACGGTTGTCCTGGAAGCATAAAAATGAAACGCCATGTATGATGAACGCCACTTTAAATATCTTGCAGCAAATCATAAAAAAATATTTGGTAAGTGTGTGATGCTTTTGTTTACAGCGACATTTACTTGTGATGGGGATGCGTGAAGATTCTTTATCTTACAGAAGCACACCAAAAGATGCGTCGCTTAGATTAGATTAGACTTTAGCATATAACCACATCTGCATCTAAGGCCATTTAGTAGCTTACTCCAGTGAAATAAGAGGTGTCGAAAATATCATTTGAAGTATTCGAGACAAAATGAAAGAAAATGCTTAAATGTAAACGGTCTGTGATAAATGGTGAGGGTATAGAGTGTGATTTCTAAGTTGAGAGTTTCTTTTAATAGCCACTAAAAATAAACATTTTTGCGTTTTTTATCAAATGAAGAAGTTATAGCAGCCGTAGATGAGTATTTTGAAGGATTTCCAGAAAATCACTTCAGAGATGGACTCAATGAATTGGAGAACCGGTGGAAAAAAATATATTCAAATTAAGGGAGAATATACGGAAGAATAAAGTCATTTTTTCAATTGTAAACTTGTTTTATCATTGCCGCTCCGCGAACTTTTCAATTAGCCTAGTATTTTATAATTTTAAGTTTATTTTTTTTTAATATGTGAAACTATAAGAAACATTGAAGTCTAGACCTCACGATATTTATTGCAATTCGTTTTAAGCTTACCATTTTCAGAGTCGACCACAATCGAAAGACATAAAATTCCGAAAACGACACCGAGCAGATTTCGCGTAGCGTCACGTTTCAACTTAATTTTCGTCCGCATGTTCGGGCCATCGATGAGTAGCTAACTAATCCAGAACGCTCCACTCTGGCACGCGTTCTGGCATCTACATCGCCTTTGCAATAGAAATATTACCATAATTTTAATTGACTTAACAGTACGCGAATGCGTGCCTTTAATACACATTACCACACATATAAGTCGATCGAACGAAAATAAATGTGAATCCTCAACATTTATTTATGTTACCATCTTTAGTTTTGATTATTTTATATTTGGTTTTTTTTTTTAATATATTTTTACACGAAATTAAATATTTTTTAAACGAGGTGCATCTTTAAACGTATCCTAAACTAATTGAGATAGGTATTCTATTAATACATCATCACCTTCATTCATTTTTCCATTATAATGAGAGGCAGCTATCACTCCAGGAATATGAAGTATGAGAAGATTGGTGCGTGGAAAGCAGGTTACCCCTAGTAACTGCAAACTCGTTTAAATCTCATTTTCCAGCAAGATAACATCAAACAGCACAAGACGCATGAAACAGTTATAGGAGAGTCTTTAAACGATTTATCGCTGATGGGAGTGAGCGAGATTTAACACTTATGGGATAGCATAGGCCGGACCCTTGAGTAATTGGTCCGGATACCAGAAAATTGTAAACGAATTTGAAGCAAGTTTGTTCAATGCGCTTAGGATACCATAGCACAAGAAGACATAGATCATTTACTGAACTTGAAGAGATTTACCACTAAACACCAAATCACTTTTTTTGAACTGCTCGACGCACGTTTCGCTAACCATGTTAGCATCATCAGGAGATGATTTAATCTAATTCTAAAACTAAACTATGTACTATTTATATGAAAAACCCTACCTAACGAAGCGTGTAAAACTCATGAACCGTGAAGTTTACTAAGCCTTACATTAATAATTGAAAAAGTTAACTGAACGGGATAGGCCCTTTATCTCGGTTCATGATTTTCTTACATTTTTCTATTTGAATGCTTTCATATGCATCCAAAGCTCTGTTATTATTAACACTTTTAATTAGTCTTAAATTACCAATATCTGTACTGTGGTCGTGTTCGATTGCATGTTGGGCAACACAAGATTTTTCATTTCTCCCATATCTAATGTGGACAATATGTTCTTTATATCTTGTCAATATGGATCTTTTTGTTTGCCCGATATACCTTCGATCACAGTCTTGACAACTAATTTCGTAAATCCCCGACTTTTTATGTTGCTCTACTTTATCCTTTGGATTACCCAGAATTTCTCTTAATTTATTTATTATTATTATTATTATTCATGTATGGGCCCGGGTGGACCACGCGAAGTACAATTAAAGGCGTTTGTTGTTGTTAGCCTTCCTTTGCGCCCATACTAATTTCATTCTTTCGCTATGAGCTTTTTTTCTTTCGTCAGACCAAGTTGTTCCAGTCTTCCTACATTTTTCTCTCTGGCCAACCTTCCAAACGTCAACCTTGTGTCTGAAACAGCCTCTATCCTGAATTTCACTTTGTGTAATATTTGCTGATCTTAGGTCCTCTTTAATTGCAGCAATCCATTTAATTATTTCTACTTTAGCTCTACTCCTATTTTCATAAAATTCGACTATTTGTCTAGTTAGCCTATTTGGATTCATCCGTTTTATGTGTCCGTAAAACTTAAGTCTTCTTTTTCTCATATCGCTATGTATATCTGTGTATTGTTTGATTTCTTGGTTTTCTCGAAGTCGGTATGTTGTTGTATTTATTTGTTTGGGGCCTAGGATTTTTCTTATGATTTTTCTTTCCTTCTTTTCAATGTCCTCGATGTCTCTCTTTCTATTCAAAATGAGCGTTTCTGTCCCATATAGACATTCTGGCTTAATAACTGTGTTGGTATGTCTCAGTTTTGTGTTTTTAGATAGGCATTTTTTGTTGTAAATATTTTGTGTAAGTCTCAATGCCGTTTCCATTTTTTGACATCTACCCTTATTGGCCGCTTTTTCCAACCCATTTTCCATGATTATTTCACCCAAATATTTGAATTGAGAGACTCGTCTGATGTTACCATATTTTGTTTTTAGAAATGGTGTTCTTAGTCTGTTACAGGTCATGTATTGTGTCTTTTCAAAGGAAATTTGGAGTCCTACCTTTTCTGCTGTTTCTTTTAGAATTTCAATCTGTTTCTGTGCCGTTAATACATCTTGAGCCAAAATTGCTAGATCATCAGCAAACGCCAGACAATCAATTTTGATGTTGGTTCTCCCCAGTTTAATGGGCTGGTCAATATTCAGGGCCAACTTTTTTTCACGCCACTCCTGTATTACTTTTTCTAGAACACAGTTAAATAAGAGTGGCGAGAGTCCATCCCCTTGTCTCACTCCAGTTTTAATTTCGAAGGGCTCTGAGATGTCACCCATGAATTTAACTTTTGACCTTGTGTTAGTTAATGTTGCTTTAATAATTGCCAGCGTTTTCAGATCTAGTCATTGTTCTTTCAGGATTTGGAATAAAGATTCGCGGTCAATAGAATCATATGCTTTTTTGAAATCTACAAATGTACAGACGAGATTTTTATTGTACAGTTTTTGATGTCTTAGGATCAACTTTAGATTCAGGATCTGTTCAGGGCAGGATCTGCCCGGTCGAAAACCTGCTTGATATTCACCAATTTTAGGTTCCAACTGTCCTTGTGCTCTGTCTAGTAGACATTGAGATAGAATCTTGTAACAAACTGGGAGAAGAGATATCCCTCTATAGTTGTTTACATCCGTTCTATCTCCTTTCTTGTGTAGTGGATGGATTAGAGCATCTTTCCAATCTTCCGGAATCCGTTCGGTTCGCCAAACTTCTTGTAGAATTTTGGTTATTTCCTTGATTGTGCCTGGACCAGCGGATTTCAAAAGTTCAGCAGTGATTCCATCTTCACCAGAAGCTTTGTTATTTTTAAGCCGCTTGATTTGCCTAATTATTTCATCTTCATTCGGTGGTAATGAATCTGGGTGTGTTTGTTTAGGGTTAGTGTTGGTAATTTGTTTAAAGGCTCAGGACAGTTTAGTATTTGTTCAAAATATTTCGCAAGTTCTTTGCATTTGTCTTGGTTATTTAGAGCTAATTGTCCGTTTTCCTTTTGGAAGCAAAGACTTTGGGGTTGATAGCCTGTTAATTTAGTTTTAAATGTTTTGTAAAAGTTTCGGGTGTTATTTTTTTGGAAATCTTTTTCAATTTCATTAAGTTGATTGTTTTCATATTTTCTTTTGGTTTGTCTAATTAGATTCGATGTTTCTTTTCTTACTTCCAAAAAGATGTTATAATTTATTGCTATTTTTTGACTATCCAATCTTTGAATGCTTTACTTCGGCTTAATACTGCTTGCTCTCAAACTTCATCCCACCACGGATGTTTCCTACGTTTTTGTAAAGGGACCAAGTTTAAGGCTGTTTTAATAATTTTTTGTTTCAATTCTTGCCAGTTCTGTGCTGGTTGTTTATCAAGCTCTTCTGTTAGGGCTGGTTTTATTTTCGTTGGGTCGAACTTTGGTATTAGCAGTCTCTTTTGAATAAGTTTTCGAGGTTTTAAGCTAAGTTTGATTCTAGGCAAGTAGTGATCCGTGTATATGTTAGCTCCTTTCCTGACTTGAACATTCAAAATCACTTTATAATTGGGGTACGAAATAGCAACATGGTCAATTTGAAATTCACCTATGTACATGTTTGGGCACCTCCAGGTCTTCTGTTTTGTTATTTTCTTCTTAAAATGTGTTGACATTATTTTTAGATTAAACTGCGAACATAGTTTAACCAATCTTCTACCATTATGGTTAGTCTATTTATGAGCGGGAAAACTGCCGACTGTTTTCCTGTACTTTTTTTCTTTCCCTAGTTGGGCGTTGAAATCACCCAATAGGATTTTTACATGGTTAGAGGGAATTTTAGAGATAGTCTTTTCCAGAATTCCCCATGACTTATTTACTTTTTCAGGATTAGATTTATTTTCTTCGTTAACTGGGAGGTGTGCATTGATTAATGTATAGTTTTTGTTAGCACACTTGAGGGATAGTGTCATAAGTCGATTATTTACTGGCTGGACATTAGTTATAGAACCAAGAATGTTTCTTGAGATAGCGAAAGCAACACCGAGATGTGGTGTATTTTTGAGTATTCTTTTGTCAGTTTTACTTTTAAAAAGTCTGTAGTTGCCGAATTCCAAGGTGTTATCATCTGTCAATCTGGTTTCTTGCAAAGCTAAAATTTGGATTTTTTGCTGATTCAATTTTCGCCCCAATTCGTGTAGTTTTCCTGGACGCAGGAGAGAATTGATATTTACCGTTTCAAAGAAAGTTTTTGTTTTCGGTTTCAGACGTTGGCCAGAGGTCTCCGACTCCCTCTGAAAGATTTTGCGTTTAAGCCCGGACGCCCCAGAATCCGAAAGTCCGGTTATATCAGCAAAGCTGGCAGAGGATTGTCTAACTCCTGGGGTAATTTTGTAATTACTAGAACGCTTCATCTTGTACTTTGAATTAATTGTTTGAACCATGACGGTTCAGAAGTTAAGACAGAAGGGGTTAGTTCCAGAATTTAAATATCAGCCGCACCACTGGTGAACAGACGCTGACCACTCAACCGCTTGATACAAGTCAGACGCTAAGTGGATTTAGTTTTTTTTTTGCCTTGGTTCGGGGCTGCTTATTTTGAGATATTCGCAGCTGTCCATTAATATCTAATGGAACTTTCACCATCCACCACCCGTGACCCGTCCAGTACCTTAGGCGAGGTATACTTCTCTTAATTTATTATATGGTTTGTACACAACCTTAATGTCCACTTTTTTCAAAATTTTGTTTAGCCCTCTTGTTAATTGGGCATCAAATGGTATTACCATGAATTTCTTTGTGTTCTGATCCTTTTAAAAAGTCGAAGATTCTTTCAATAATTTTCTGAACTTATCTTTATTATATGTTAACTTATGTTATTATAACCATTCACTTCAGATACCTCCCTAATTAATTTTACTTCTTTGTTATAATTATCTTTATTTAAAGGAAAATTAATTAACCTATTCTAACCTCTTTAATCTCTTATGTCATTTTGGTGTTATGACAGTACTTTTCAAAATGCTATTGATTTTTAAACGATTTCGAGTTAGCGTCATATTTTTTTCGTGTGGTAAACATATCGAATTTTAGTCAAAAGAAAACGCCATCGTATACTTGTGGAAACTTACGGTAACAATATCTCAATGCAAGACTCTTGTGGGTGTTAATTTAGACGATTCAAAAGTGATGATTTCGATTTGAAAGACAAAGAACGCCCAAATTAACCGAAAAAATTTGAATATGCCGAATTGTAAGCATTGTTGGAAGAAGACGATATTCTAACTAAACAACAAATGTAGAGAGGTTATACGTTTGTCGACGAACCATTTGTGATAGTTTGCATGCCATGGGAAAGATCCAGAGGAGAGGAAAATGGGTACCACATCAGCTGAACGACAGACAGATGAAAAAGCGAAAAAGGCGATATTTGATAAATGTGCGATATTTTGCTTTCTTGGCTTGAAAGAAATACGTTTTACATCGGATCGTAACTGGAGACGAAAAATGGATATATTTCAAAAACCCGAAACGCAGAAAATCATGGGTTGACCGAGGACAACTATCAAAATCGACTGCAAGACCGAATCGCATTGGCATTTGGTGAGATCAGAAGTATAAAGTACCACAGCTGGTACTAATTTTTGTTTGTCAAATGTAAGTGGAACTAATATTTTTGTTATCATATAATACTCTCATGGTGTAAACAAAAATCATTAAATTAATCTAATTAAATATATTTTTCAGTGTTGGATTTTTTTTGTTCTTTAATATATAAAGCAAGAGTGGAAAATTCGATTGTGTGGAATATTGCTAGATACTCTTAACCTTATTATTAACCAGCGGCGGTTTGTGGGGGAAATAGGTGGGGCACGTATAACTAACTGGGGATAGGGAAATGCGTTACAACCAAAAATTTTACGTTGTTTAGTATCATACACACACCTTGCGGTGTAGAAATACGAGTAATGTAACCGTCAGACATCAAATTTTCAAATAGGTAGCTGGATAATAAAATTTAACTAAACTCACTATAGGATCGTGATCATTAAATTTGTTAGTAGTTGAAGACCATCCTCCTAAATTTCTAAGCAGCAAAGTGGTCGTTGACTTGATCATTAAAATTTGAAATTGATTTTTCAAGTTTTTTTTTTAATAGATCGCATTCCTAACGCGCCAAGCCGTTCCTGGCCCATAGTGTTTCTTAGAAATGCTTTGATTCATTTGAGGCTAAAAAAGCATCTTTCGCTTTCCACAGTCGTCATAGGGGCGGTACACAAAATAGTCAGCAATTCCACAGATTCACTAAATGTTCATATTAAATTATTTTGGGTAAACATTTGTAACAGCGGCACAGCCCCACTGTGTTTCATAAAATCGTCCCGTGCGTACATTATCGAAAGTTCATTTTTTAATTTTAAGTAATTTACGTTTACAAATTTTTCAGTTTCAAATAAATTTGCAACAGTTAAACATCAAAAATAAAACGTTTATGAATTAGTATGGTTAAGGTATCACAGATTTCCTTGCATAACCTGACATTCGGATTGGGGTCCTCCTTGTCAGTAAATTTCCGTTTTTTTCTGTGATTCTCTATGATCGTTAATATATATCTACATGTCTAATAATTAGGTAATAATTTAGATAAGTAATATTTAGCATAAAAAAATTCCAATAGTTCTAAATTTTCTGGCCATAATTGATCATATTCAGTTAGAACCGTTACACATTGTTGCAATGTCCCACGGGCGTAGTTTGAAGTAAATATAACAACAAAAATATACTTACATGAAATTTAATATCTATACATTCATCGGAAAAATTATGACATATTTATAAAGTTCTTAACTTTAAATGAAATGGATAAATTAATTTCGTTCCTCTGCGCTAAATCTAAAACCATTAAAGAAGAAATTTTGGCTTTTTCTTTTAAATATATCCACTACTTCATCTGCATGAATTTCTGTTCCATAGTGAATGTTCATGAGAGCCAAACCATTAAGTCTGTTTTCACTTGTAGTGTTTCGCAAATAGTCTCCTTAGGTTCGAGAAAGACCTTTCTGGGGTAGCAGTGGATACAGGAATGGTAGCCAAGATTTGTAGTAATGTGTAAATATTAGGATAAAGGTTTTTATCGCACATATCTAGACATTCCAAACTAGATTTCGGGGTAGGCGAGATACTTGTCAAAAATAATAATTCAATTGTAATAATTCAAATAAATTCAATAAGTCAAATGTAATAATTTAACTCTCTTCACTCCTCGTATGTTTTCGGTATAATATTAGGTAATATTTGGAACTCCCCCCCCCCCAGGCTACGCCCGTGCATTGTCCATATACATAAGTAACACTTAGATCGCTTTAAAATGTGAAGATTTCCTTGGATTTGATGATAGTAATTGTAGCGCCCATTGACAATATCTTTCCATTTTCCTGAAAGCTTATCATTTCTGTATATATATATATGGACATATTATACCATATATATTTAAATATCATACCATTTCCCAGGAGATTCAAATGCAAATTTCCTTCTAATATTAAAACCAAATATCTAGGGACCATTTTTTCTAACATTGTTGACAAAAATCCCAACTACAGACCAGTGAATGTTTTAAGTTTTGTGACAAGATTTAACCCTTTTTTCGCTCAGTTGAATCGACAGGAAATGTAAAAAATCTGCAATTTTTTTTGTTCACTGTAATGTTTAGAGCCTGGCACAAAACACATCACCATTTTCAAATAAAACAAAAACACCAATAGTGCCAATACAATTTAAATAACAAATTTTGTAAAATATCAACTTACCAATAATAAATTCAACAAAATATACCTGAAAATCCTCCCAAAAAACTAAAATTGACACTCACGTTGTTTTACGAGCAATTCAAATATGTTAAATGTAAAATGTACTTTGAGGATTACGAAACTGTGAGAGAAATTTCTTATTAAACTTGTAAAGAGAAAGAAATGACTAACAAAAATTCTCTAATGATAATTTCAATGGACGTTTTCTTTGTTTGGAAAGGTTCGATAAGCTCCGCCCATCACTGACGTCAGCGCTTAGGATGTCTGAGAATGGGGCAGTGCCCAAGATATGACGTTATAAATGCGTTTAATCTCCGGGTTACTATCGAAACGATGCATTGATGTCTTTGTTTTTCGCACGCGATAGTAAAGAAAACAGTAGCGGCATAAACTTGTCTGTGCTCAAAGTACGTGTTCTTTAATCACGACCTATTTCGTTACCGCGCATGACATTATCGATGTTAGACTATAGAAGTCGCAAGAAACGTGATCATAAACAGAACAGAGAATAAATTAATATAAATATAATTTGAAATTATTTTCTCCACTTTATTTTTTAATTTATTAGGTAGGGCACGTGCCCACGTGCCCTTATGAACCAAACCGCCACTGTTATTTACAATCGGTCATTTCCAGGAAATTGCTAAGATATTCTTGTCTAAGATATTTTACCTTATCATGCGGTCCTCCGGATTATCAATGATACATTTTTGAGCTATGACGAAGCTTTCACTGATAATGAGGGTGTTAAAAAATATCTCGATTGACTTTTTGTCATTAGGCTTTAGACATTTATTGTCATAGAAAACCTGGTATAAAGATACTATGATCAAAAAGTTACGTGACGTTTTAAGTAAAACACAACTTGCTTTCTTCAAAGCAATTCCCTCTCACTATATTACACTTATTTTAACGTTTTTTTTCAGTCTTTGAAAAAGTTTTTATACTCGACTTCTGGCATTTCCTTCAAAATAGCCAGCGAACTTTCGTAAATGGTTTCTATTGACTCGAAACCAAGCCCGCGATGTGGTTTCTTCAATCGATGGAACAGGAAAAAGTTATACGGTGTCATATCTGGTGAATATGGTGCCGTCACGGTATTTGTTTGGTTTTTAGCGGAAAGTTGACGAATACAAATTGCAGTGTGCGACGGTGGTTATCGTGATGCAAAAATTATGAATTGTTTTGCCACAAATGTGGACGATTTTTTTAAATGGACTCTAATACTTAATCGGTGGTTACTCAGGATCCTTGATTTCAATGGCATTAATGACAATTTGATTTAATTACATTAATGTTTGAAAATAATTTTGAAGAAATGTAGCGGCTACTTTCGACAAAGTGCATTCTGGCAATCAAATTCCCGGCCTCTTTTTCAGGCAATTGGTCTTATGTTCGCAACCACAGAACTCGAACAGTTGAGTTATGTTGGTGTCAATAGTTGCTGGTTTATCGGTATGGACCAAAGATTTAATATAACCCTAAAGAAAATAGTAGGAAGGTATTAAATAACATGACCTTGTGGTCAATTAACAGGTCCGTTCCTCGAAATAATTTTGTCACCGAATTGTTCCCTTAACAAATCGATTGTTGTGTTGGATGAATGGCATGTGGAGTCGCCCTGTTGGAACCACATTTCCTGATCGAATAACATAGCCCAACTTCCTGTGTACGGCGACAAATTGCTAAATTTGGATATTCATCAACACTGCCTGCAACAGTGGCGATATTTTCTTCGGATACGCACAGTTTTTGACTTATTTCGGGATTTGTCATTGGTTATACGATTATGTGCACCATAAAATTCACGAAGTGTTCTATAAATTTGGCGCATAGAACACCAATTTTGATAACGAATTTTGACAATTTGCAAGCCATGAATATTCATGATGATTTGCCAGACTATATATATCATATATCATATAACATAGCATATATATATATATATATATATATATATATATATATATATATATATATATATATATATATATATATATATATATATATATATATATATATATATATATATATATATATATATATATATATATATATATATATATATATATATATATATATATTTATATATATATATATATATATATATATATATATATATATATATATATATATATATATATATATATATATATATATATCATCATCATCATCATCAGCCCGTATCGATCCACTGCAGGATGAAGGCCTCTTCAGCATGCTTCCAACCTTCACGGTCCTGGGCTTTCCTCTGCCACTCGGGTCCAATATACTTAACGATGTCATCAGTCCATCGTGCTTTCGGTCTTCTTCGCGGACGTTTGCGATCAGGCGGTATCCACTCCAGGATTGCCTTGGTCCATCTGTCGTCCCATCGCCTCGCTATATGGCCTGCCCATCTCCATTTCAACTGTTTTACTCTTCCAATGATGTCACAGACTTTTGTTTGTTCCCTGATCCATGCGCAGGACTTTCTGTCTCGTCTTGTAATGCCAAGCATACATCTTTCCATTCCCCTCTGTGCCACCCGAAGTTTTTGAATTGATTGCGATGTGAGTGTCCAGGTTTCACTTCCGTATGTCATAACGGGTAGAACGCACTGATCGAATACTTTTCTTTTCAGGCAAAGTGGGAGTCTGCTCTTAAACACTATGTTGAGCCTACCAAATGCCTGCCAGCCACATTTAACACGCCGTTCCACCTCCCGGGCGGTATTCCCCTCCATGGAAATCCTCTGCCCAAGATATACAAAGCTGTCCACAATCTCTAAATCCCTTCCTAAAACTGAAATTCTTCTGTCCTGAGCGAAGTTATTGAACATAACCTGACTCTTTTTCAGGTTTATTTTCAAGCCAAATGGTTCGCCAGCCCTTTGCAGTTCTTGTATGCGTCTTTGCAGCTCCTCTGGGTCTTGTGAAATGAGAATAATATCATCTGCAAATCTAAGATGGTTTAAGTTTGCACCATTGATCTTTACCCCATCCTGTTCCCAATCCAGTTTACGGAATACTTCTTCAAGGCCAGCCGAGAAAAGAATAGGCGATATTGCGTCACCCTGCCGTACACCTCGTTCTATATTAATTCCCACTTCAAGATCATCAAGGTGAATTGTGGCTGTAGCTCCATCATATATCGATTCTAATAGGTTTACATAGGCTCTCTCTACACCTTGGCTAAGCAGTGCATCCATTATCGCATGCTTTGAGATGGAATCAAATGCTTTTTCGTAGTCGATAAAAGCCAAGCACAGTGGCATGGTGTATTCGTTGTGCCTTTCTATGACCTGCTGTACAACCTGGATGTGATCCATTGTACTGAATCCACTTCTGATTCTGATTCTTCTTATATATTTATATATATATATATATATATATATATATATATATATATATATATATATATATATATATATATATATATATATATATGCTATGTTATATGATATATGATATATATAGTCTGGCAAATCATCATGAAAATTCATGGCTTGCAAATTGTCAAAATTCGTTATCAAAATTGGTGTTCTATATATATATATATATATATATATATATATATATATATATATATATATATATATATATATATATATATATATATCATGAACCTGTATCGATTCACTGCAGGATGAAGGCCTCTTCAGCATGTAGGTCCTGGACTTTCCTGTACAACTCGGGTTCTATATTCTTAACGATGTCATCAGTCCATCGTGCTTTCGGTCTTCTTCGCGGATATTTGCGATCAAGCGGTATCCACTCCTGGATTGCCTTGGTCCATCTTTCGTTTCGTCGCCTTGCTATATGGCCTGCCCATCTCCATTTCAATTGCTTTCACAATACTTGCAAAACTCTTTCAATGTGTCACACACCTTTGTTTGTTCCCTGATTCATGTGTAGGGCTTTCTGTCTCGTCTTGTAATACCAAGCATACATCTTTTTTACAGGCCTTTGCAGCTCTTGTATGCGTCTTTGCAGCTCCTCTGGGTCTTGTGAAAGGAGAACGATATCATCTGCAAATCTAAGATGGTTTAAGTTTGCATAATTAATCTTTACACCATCTTATTCCCAATCCAGTTTACGAAATACTTCTTCAAGATCAGCCGAGAAAAGAATAGGCGATATTGCGTCACCTTGCCGTACATCTCGTTCTACATTAATTCCCACTTCAAGATCATCAAGGTGAATTGTCGCTGTAACTTCATCATATATCGATCCTAATAGGTTTACATATTTTTTGTCTACCCCCTGGCTAAGCAGTGCATCCATTAAGGCATGCTTTGAGATGGAGTCAAATGCTTTTTCGTAGTTGATAAAAGCCAAGCACAGTGGCATGGTGTATTTGTTGTGCCTTTCTATGGCCTGCTGTACAACCTGATTTTTTAATATTCTTTTAGTTATTATCTTAGTGAAAACTGTGTACATTACTAATAGGAGGCTTATTGGACAGGATTTCTTTAAATCTTCCTGTGCTCTCTTTTTATGTAAAATGATTCTGCATTTTTCCATAAGTCAGGTCCTTTTTGTTCTTTGAGACATTTTGAGTATAATTTTGCCAGTGTTTTATATAACGTCCAACCACCAGCTTTTAGCATTTTGACAGCTACACTGTCCTTTCCTGGAGCCTTGCCGTTCTTCATCGATTCTATAGCACCTGTCACCTCCTTTACTAGGATATCTGACATTTGCTCTTCCGTTTTGATTTTCATATAACTGGAATAAAATTTTCTGATAACCTATAACATTTGCGTACGCCCCTTTCATACTGTGCCATCCTCACGCAATAAGGCATACATTTGCGTTCTTTTGCTTCTCAGCTTCTACTTAGCCTTGTTAATTCCTTTGTTTTTTCGAGGGTTTTTTGCACTAACCGCATGTTGAAACGGCGCGTATCCTCTCTGATACGTTTTCTTATAGTTTAGCAGAGTTCAGGATACTCGGCCCTGCCAAAAGAACTCCCTGCCTTTTTCATTGTTCGGCGTTTCTTCATTAAATTAATGGTCTCACTGGAGATTTTTGTCTGTTTGAGACATTTTTCTTCTGTTGCTATTAAAGCAGCCGTTTGAAGCAGCATATATATATATATATATATATATATATATATATATATATATATATATATATATATATATATATATATATATATATATATATTTCCTATGTGCTGGATAGGAAGAAACAGTCCTTTTGAACTGTGGCCTTCGAGGTCTCCCGATATTACACCCCTCGATTTTCACTTTTGGGGAATGATCAAAAATAAAATTTATAAAACAAGGCCGAGAAATCGAGATGAACTTTGTGCCAGAATAAGGCAAGCCTGTCAAGAAACCAGCATCCCGGAACTTAGACGAGAAGCTAAACAGGATCGTAAAAGAATCGAAGAATGTATTGGAATAGACGGAGAACTAGTAGAGAGAGATCACATTTGATAGTTAATTATTTGTATTATGAAAATTATTGTTGTATACTTTTTCGTAAATTTAATCAATTACCAAAAATTGTTTTTCCATAAGGATAAGATAATGATTCCTTTGTAAGTGATATTTATTTTACTGATATATTTGAATATATGACACTATTAAAATGTTTCAAGTTTTTACTTTCCATAGCACATTAATTATCAAATTAGTGTATAGACCAAAATAATGAAAACATTAAAAATGCGAATTGAATTGAACAACTTTTTCTAATAACTCTTTTTGATATATCTAATGCGAAGCATATAAAAGGACCATGGTGGCATAGGTACTGATTTAAAAACCTCAGCCCTAATTTTTATTTAACCCATAGTACACATAGACTAAGCTATATTACATATAATAATCTTATAGGCAATAAGTGAAAATTTAAAAATATATTATTGTTCATATACAATCAAATAAGAAACAAAACAAAACAAAAAAAAATTCAGTCACTGAAAAGAAGAGAGGTGTCAAGGGAATAGAGGCACAGACAAAATCATTAATCAATCATTAAGGCAGGCATATTGCTTCCAATTGCTTTTCATATAAGTAGTTGTAGTAACATTTTTTATATCGGGCAGGTCTAAAATATTTATACTCTTGAGGTATATCGTTGTACAATTATATATATTATTTGAAAACGACTTCGTAAATTGCGCAAAGTATAACATAGTTGGCGATAATCGACCCCTAAAATCTAGTATTCAAACTGTGCACATCCGATCGAAATCTAATCATATTATAGAGATATGGAGGACTTTTGTACTACAATATCGAATGAAATAAACGGCCCGCTTGGAGTTGCCTTCTATATAACATAGATAAACATTTTAATGACACCAGCTTATGGGATACAGGTTGAAACTTCCGTATTCCATATGAATACCTCAAACAAGATTTCTGCAATCGCTCAATCCTCTTAGTGCTGTGCTGTGCTTAAAAATGGCCCATAAAACACATCTTAGTAATTGATATGACTGAAAACAGTTACTTCCCAGAGTCTCAGTTTCGAACTGGTAGTAAGGACATGTCTGTGGGGAAATAGTTTCTTTAAACCAGCATAAGCTATTTTGAGTTTAGTGTTATAAAATTGCTAAATTTTAATTCAGCGTCTATCTCCATTCCGAGACTCCTGGCACTGTGCACATTCTGCAATACAGTATTACCAACCGTTATAATCATTTCCTTCTCTATCCTATGTCGATCCTTACTAAATATCATAACACTACATTTGCTGAATTTATTGTCAATTGATGTCTGTCCGAGAACGCTGTTAGCTCTACGATATCTTTATTAATCAAGACATTAGCATTATGAAAATCATAAGATGGAAAGGAATAGAGTAACTGTGTATCATCAGCATACATATAAGGAGTACAATATTTGAAGCTTTTAAGCTTTTAGAATATATTTTAATATATTTTATATATATATATATATATATATATATATATATATATATATATATATATATATATATATATATATATATATATATATATATATATATATATATATATATATATATATATATATATATATATATATATATTATATATATATATATATATATATATATATATATATATATATATATATATATATATATATATATATATATATTTGAAGCTAAACCTACATCTCTCTATGCATGTTCAAAAGAATTGTTTTTTGGCCTTGGTCGTTGTCAAGGTTTCCGTCGACCTCCTTATTTGAGGCATAAAACCAGAATTGAAAGCCCCAAAGCTATTCGATTCATTTAGTTACGGCTTCGAACAGAGATATTGTTTTTTGTAAACAACAAACAAACAAAATCAACTGCTTCAAATTACTTTTTCTTTAGTCGTAATCCTTCTCGGCACCCCGTAGTAAATATTAAACTGATAATGACAATAAGACGAAGAAATTACACTTAGTGATTTATCGCATCGCTGTAGACTATAATCAATTAAAAACTAATGGAGTCAAGTCAGAGACGCGACCAGAGGGATCAATGTAGATCATTACGGACTCTTTATATGTTGCGGCTGTATGCTTTTAGCGCGCTTAGTTCCTTGAACTCGACTGTTAAACTTCCAGGACCGCAGAATCGGACCGTATTAATATGTAATTGGCCTTTTACTTGCGCCTGCAAGCGCGATGCACCTAATTAAAATTGTTCGACATTTTGTTCGATATATTCGAACAGCGTCTGCATCATCAGATGAAGGTTGAAACGGCTCCTCGTTGGGGGGTGGGGTTGTTTGAATTGCTCTTGAATTTTTTCAGTGATTAATACGTGGGTTGCTATTTATGTATCCGGAATTGGCAACAATGGTGTTGCTAGGCACTATCTGACATATACATCGTAAAATTTGACATTGTTGACTGTATACGTAGTCAGGACTTTTGTCATACGGGCGTTATTTGTGTCGTTTAGTGAATTGAAAATGGATTATGTCAACAACAGTGCATCGATCAACTCACTTTGACTTTTGACGATGAAGCACCATCTAAAACCACTGTATATCACTGGTTTAAATCCAATCGTGTGCTTCGTTCGCTCATGGACGAATTTAAAGGCGGTGGCCCAAAATAGGTTGTTGTGCCAAAAACATCGATACTGTGTGTGAACTGATGAAGCAAGATCGTCATGTGACATACCCTGAGATTGAGGCATCCCTGGGCATCCATATGGCAAACATACGCATGAACATTTAGCCGTAAAAAATATTTGTGGCCGTTAGATTCCGCATAATTTGACAATCACTCAAAAAAGGCTTGTGTCGATTGGTGCAAAGAAATACTCAAAAAATACATTCGTGGTGCGTCAAAAGCCGTATATAATATCTAAATAGGTGACGAATCTTGGATCTGTGCGTATGAGCCTGAAATAAACACCAGTCGATTGTATGGGTCTTTCAAAATAAGCCAAATCCAACAAAAGTCGTTTGGCATGTGGCTACAATGCAATTAAAGAATCGCAGAATGGTCAATTCTGAATGATACACAACCATTTTTTTGCCAGAAGTCTTTGAAGAAATAAGAGAAAACAACTAGCGATGCAGGGTCATTCTTTTCTATAACAACGCGAGCTCTCACACATCGGACTGAACAACTCAATATATGATCAAAAACATCGAAATAATTGATGCTTGAATAGTTGATGCGTTCAAAATACATATTTTGGAAATACCTCGATCGGAATGGAAAAAGTGCTATGAAAATTGACTCAACCGTATGCAAAAGTGTATCGATCGTCGCAGAGAATATTTTAAAAAACAATAAAACCATTTTCAATGATAAATATTTGTTTTTATTTATCATTCCGGATACATAAATAGCAACCCTCGTAAATAGTTATTATTAATATATATATATATATATATATATATATATATATATATATATATATATATATATATATATATATATATATATATATATATATATATATATATATATTATATTATATATTATTATTATTATTTATTATTATTATTATTCTGCTCATCCTGAATTTAACATATCTGTCTAGACTGGGCGATATTATAATGTCAAAATAAGAAAACAGTTCAGATTCTCCCTCTTAGCATACGATTTTACAAACAATGTGACATGTCTGCCAGAGAACTGCACGTTGTCCTACTATGGTAATCGATATATAAGACACCAATGTTCTTCAGGATCTTTGAAAATGTCTACCACACAAAATGTGTGTTTCCACTGGTTTTTTAAATCGTATGCTAGGTTTTCATTCTAAGTAAATTTTTCCATCTCGGGTTTCCCGATGTTTTGAGAGAGCGGCACGATGTGAATTATAAAAACTCTTTTTTTTGTATGGTATTCATAGATTGTTGTTGCCTTGTCTCCAAAGTACTAAAAAATATAAAAAGGTGAAAAAATATTATTTATAGGCTGATTGTGGGATTTTTACGCAAATAACACATATTTTTTCATGTAAGTCTGAGTAGTGGAGATTTAAAATATAAGATAATAAATAAAACAAATGTACAAAGTTTGGTTTTACTGTTAATAAACATTTTTAAAGGTTCAGTCAGTTAGGTTATGTATGAAATTAAAATGGATAACTTGAAACAAGTAATTCTAAATGATTATTAAACAGTCAGTACTTAATTAATGTGTAATTGAAGATGTTGTATTTGAAGATGTTAACAAAATTAGGTATTTTAGGTGCATATCAGTTAATCTTGAATGATATTTTGATTTTATTATGTGCATAATAGAAAACATGTGTTCACAAACATATGTTGATCCAAACCTAAAACTGATATCTGACAGCCAAATCGTGAAAATTTAGAAAATTGCTTGTTGGTACAAATTTCCAAAATTCAATATAATTTGGATCACATGCAGTTGAAATAAGTACCTTATATTTGCTTTTAAGTGTAGTATGGTGCTGTAGTTCAATAATTACGATTTGGATTTCTGGTGGGTAACAATTAACGTCTTGCAGAGAAATTGAAAAAGGATTTGTAAAAAAATCAGCATTTTTTATCATCTTGAAAATCATCAAACCTAACACCGAATGAAGCTTGCAAAATGGATAATAAATTTTTAAATCTATCATAGTTCGCAGCACTATTGATTTTGGTAGCTAGTTCCTGCATTAATGTGAAATGTGTTAATCTTTTTTCTCCTCAAACAAGCAAAAGTTTGTTCACAAAGAAGTTATATGACGAACTAGAGTAGGAAAAATACAATCTTTTCTCGGTAATCTTAAATTTAAATTATTTTAATGTCCCATAATATCGGTGAGAAACGCTAAATCCAATAGGCAATCTTCATTCTTGAGTAGCAAGCACTCACTGGGCAGTTCATTGTTTTCTTCCAGATACTTTAAAACACACTCCCTCAAATTCCAAAATCCCGCGAGTGCATATTCTTTGGAAAGCCAGTGCACACTACAATGAAGGAGCCTATCCTGTTCCGTTTCTTCCGTTCAGAGCTCATATTTTATTGATACAGCGCACTACAGGGCCAACAACAGAAAACAGGTTTGAGTCCTTGGCACAAAGAACTTCTTGTTGGATAATACAATGATACTTAAAAACTTTTCTGCCGAAATAATTTTCAAGCAATGTAAAATAATCTTTTATCTTGCCAACCATGCAAGGCAAACACTGTGCAAACACTCTCTACTTTTGTTCACTCTACTTTCTTAACTTCAATTACATTTTTAAGTTCTCTAAAAATGTCCGCACCTGTAGTTAAAACTAGTTGGCGCAAATCAAGAAGTTCTTCCAAAATATCAAAATTATCGTTCTTATAACGTATAACGTACAAATATGCTAAACTGCGCATTGCCTGTGATGTTATAGCTTTCATCCAAAGTTAATGAAAAGTATTTGCAATATTGTAGTTCAGCGACCATTTGTATGTCAACATCCTGGTCCCTGTCATCTATACGACTCATGAAGGTATTTCTAGACAAAGCTATTTTATCAACCATATTTTTGACGTTTATATCACCGACATTTTAGGCAGATATTAAAACGCTATTTTTTATTATCTCCTTTTGGTCAGAAAAGGGTTTTTTCTTGTGGTCTAACAACATAGGTAGTTTAGAAGAAGCCTTCACCATAGTTTCCATTTCGTCATATCCTTTTGGAACAAATATTGTTGGCGGGATAAAGATTTCTTTTTTTATTGATAAATTCCCTTAGCAAGTGTGATCCGGCAGGATATTTGCTGTTGAAATTACTATGCAGTTGTTTGAAATGTCGGTCCAGGTTAAATTTTTTCGGCACTGCTACACAAATTCCAGATATCAAACAAACAGGCTTGGAAGTATTTTGATGCGTAAACAAAAATTGTTCATTGCAAACAGTTTTAAAATCATGAATTGCAATATCCTCTTATATATATCCTCATATTTCTTTTTTGATGCCGAAGGTTTACTCATGGACACAGTGAAAATAAAATTTTTAAAACAACGACGCTCGACGTCAAAATTTAAAAACAGTTAAAAAAAAGCATAACGTTTTGCTCGACAGTCTAAAATCAACTAAGTCAGACAATCAGAGTGTCGCACTCACTCTCGCTCGAGAACGGACAACCATAGCAAGACACAAGCAGCTTCAAAGCAGTGTCGCTTTCCGGCGTTGTTGTATTTGGTAGCTTATGAATAGGGTTTTTACAGATTTTGATAAAGTTCCTGAAGACGACATTATTATTTTTAAAATTTAAAAGTCTTTTAAAAGCCACTTTTAAAACTCCACCGTGTTACCCGTGGCACCCGCACCGTGGATAGACGTGGCGAAAATGCTAGAAAACTGACCATCAAGAAAAATTATAGAGGGAAGGTGCTGATGTACTGCACATCAAAAACTGGCAAGGGGCTGCCGGAGATGGATATGGTTGAAGGCGAAAGTTAAAGGTCAAGGTCCACTTACGAGTTCTAGCACCACAGGAAGAAGTAGAAGAAGGGCATCTTTATCGTCTTCAATGGTAGAATTTTATCCCTGCTCGAATTTGTTTGTATTTCCTCCGGAGCATTTACTTTTTCAGACCTATTCTTCTCTTCTATGACTTTTGGACTTTTTGAATAAATTTTGAAAACATCCTTATGTATCCTATAGTTCTTCTATTGGAACTTTTCACGTGAAGCATTAAACTCAAAAAGACTTACCATTAAACACCAAATGACGTGTTTACAAATCGCCATCGCGCGTTGCACTAACCATGGTAGCATCATCAGGAGATGATTCAATCTGATTGAATAAATTTAACAAAATCGCATTTAAATTAGTCTATAAATTCTTGAGACGCGTTAGCATCATCAGGAGATGATTCAATATGATCTGATCATTCTAACATGATTAGCGAAACACGCGTCGAGATATTAAAAACAAATTGTTAGGTATTTAGTAGTAAAGCTTTTTTAGTTTAGCCTATATATTCTGTATATTAAAATTTCTTTTCGGGCTTATTTTTTAATAATTACATACGCTGACCTTGTCCTAATTATTAGCAACGTATCTATGTTATATCCATTTGCATAACATCATTGAGTTCAATTACGAGCGAGAAAGCAATGGTACGATTTAATTTGAGTACTGATGCGTTACACAATTTTTCTTCAATTAGTTGTAATTGATTTGTTGTATAACTAGCTTCATAAACAAGTCCTTCGTCAGAAGTTAGGCAATACAGGAAAACAAGAGAAGGGAGGAAGGTAATTATATTTTTAAAATAAATGATCAATCATCTGATGTAAGAATAATAGCGAGTTGAAAACTATATTAAATTAAATACTCGTTTCTTAAATTAAACCTTTAAAAATTTTATAGCTTGCAAAAAAATACATCAATTCTTCAAACAAGAAACATATGATGGTATGGTTCGAATCCTTCGAAGAAGTTTGTTCTTAAAGCTAGCATTTTGGCTTTGTTAGATTAAAACTCTGTCCGTGTAAGAAGTGTCAGTAACCGAAAAAACTGAAAATTCATGGTGTAAAGTTTGGAGTGTATGTTTGATATGGTCGAAAGTAAACTGCTTCAAATTCTTGGAGATATTTCGCCAATAATGTTCCTTCTGAGAGCGTAATTTTTTGGGACCACTTTAAAATTTCACCAACCACCTCCTACTCTTCTTCACCACCTGGTTTTGATTATCGAGACTATTAAAGAACATCTAATTTGCGAAGTTTATCGAAAATTACATTTCGACGGATGAAGGGTTCCTACAGTGAATTTTGAAGAAGTTCTCGACGAGTGAACATGTTGTGAGATACATGTTGAGTGACAACATGGCACATAGTCTACATTTTCCATAAAATCGTTTGGTTTTTTTTTTGTTGATGAATGGGTCTGTCCGTCAATCAGAACTTAGGCATTATAAGCATCCTATAATCAACAGTGTCATGATGTCTACAAGCTTCTGACAATGTCAATAGATGCTGAATAGTTCCAGATTATGGTAGACCGAAAACGGGTCAATAAAAACTCGATTTATAAAAAAATCCTCTAAGCTAAACCCACATAACTACAAATTTGCCTTTAGTAAACCATGTCTGTTTGCTCATCGAATCATGCCAATGCTACCAATAAACCGCCCCCGACGAGCTGTGATTGAAGCGTCACCTGTCACTAACAACCTTCGCGTGCATTTCTTATAATTTTTGTATAATTAACGCATCCAGGAATGTTCCACTTTTTTCGTGATAAACTATAATGTAGTAATGAGCTTTGAAGCATACATTTGTGTTAGATATAGTAGAAATGAGTTTTTATGGCTTAAATCTTATTCCTAGATATTGACGTGATGTCAAAACAAAATGGCGTAGTCTGACAATTGCGCGCTATTTTTCTTTTGTTTGTTCTATTACAGATGACTAAATGTGCCACAAAAAGAAAAAAGGAAACTTGGGACGCACTTCAAATGCAGGCTGTTTTAAAATAAAAGAAGTGGCAAGATCGTTTGTGCTTCCAGACAGAAAGAGACAGATTTAAAAAAGGAGAGTACTATGATCATCGATTGGAATGGAAGGCAACGTTTTCAAAGGGAGTTAGTCATTTTATCATTATTAAATTTAATTTTATTTGTTTTGTATATGTACAGAATTCAAACTTGATATGTAGTTTTTTCTGTTAAGCGAATGTTTTCTGTATCGTACTTCCTACATCTTTACTTCGACCGTTATTTAATGACAATTCCGATAGGCTCGGACGCCCATATGGCAAACTGTTTAGTTCTGTGGGATTCTTGTGCTGCTCGTCATCCGGAGTGAGGAAGGGGTCATTACGTCATTCGCTAATTGAAACTCGGTCATATAGTTTATCTATTTTAGATGATTTAATACTCGAAAGCTTGCTCGTTTGTTAAGAGATTTATTTCAGACAAGATATTAGGTCAGTTCGTACACTTATATGTACTTGAAGCTTAAGAAAAGCTTTTAATCCATTATACAAAGATCACTGTAAAAGTTTATAACGAGATCGCAGCTTCGCAATCTACGTATCTGCATGAGTTGGTGAAGTGAATGTACACTCACAACTTAATATTTAATTTAATTAAGAATTAGAAAAATAAAATCATAAAATGAAACAAAGACATTATTATAGAAAACTCAACGATGGTAGGAAGGATTATAAACTTCATCTTAGTATATGTAGAAATAAAAATGGGGATATACTGAGCGATCAAGAAACAATTTTATAACGATGGTTTGTGTAGAGAACAATAAGAGTGGTTTGTGTAGAGAAAAATCTACAATAAATCTGATTTTTATACTTCATCAAGCTTTGGAAACATGAATACGACATAGACACTCACTACCTATTCATAGATTTTTAAAAGTGCGTATGGCAGCATAGACCGAAATACATTGTACAAAGTTATGAAAGAGTTTTAACATCCTTCACAAATATCGCGCCCAACATATCACCTTCAACATATCTCGCCCATTTTTAACTTATTCTGGTTGCGTCAAGGTGACAGTCTTTTATATTAACACACGTGGCACAATCATAAAAAAAGCATCCAGATTCTGGAATATGGGGATGATCTCAATGTTATAGCTAGATCAAAGTGAGACCTCATTCAGGCATACATAACACTTAAACAAGCTTCTGAAAATGGGGTTACAGATTAACAGGTAATAGGAACAGAAAATGTAAACGAATTGACATATCTTAGCTTTAACGAAAACAACACCAATTATATCAATTTAGAAATTAGACGAAGAATATTCCTTGCAAATGAAGTTTACTACGGTTAAACATTTAGGGTAGATTAGATTTAGAGGAGATTGATATTAGATTAAATTTCTGATCGGGCCAGTGTTGTAGTACTCATCAGAAACCTGGACATTGACGAAGTATTGTGAGAACCTCTTAGTGTTCTTTGAGAGGAAGATAAATAAAAATATCCACGTTCGTGCTTTGTCGTTCTCTCATCCGCCATCCAAAGCGCCAGCAAGCGTCTCCCAGGACCGGTTTCCGGTCTTAAGCCGTCATCAGCTGGGCTCAAGCCGAACACCTGGAGAGCGGATGAAGGGAATGACAAAGCCAAGATCATATAAATCGGCCATGTCGAACTGGTGGCGGCAATCACATGTCGTTTACCACAGCACTGCCATCCTGTGGTAAACGGCCGCGACAGATAAACTGTGCGAGACCATTTCTGGCCCATCTAATCTCGGGTAAGTACCAGGTCTGTTCAAAAAATAATTAAATGGGCTTGTGGAGAGCGATATTAAAAACCAAGAAAATACATTCGCGCTCCTCGTTGGTGTTTTGTTGTTCCTCCATCCGTTATCCAAAGCGCCAGCAAGCGTTTCCTAGGACCGGTTTCTGGCTCAGCTGAGCTTAAGCCCATATATATATTATTGTTATTATTATTATTATTATTATTATTCACCTATGGGCCCTGGTGGACCACGCGAAGTACAATTAGAGGCTTTTGTTGTTGTTAGCCTTCCTTTGCGCCCATATATATACTTTTTTCCTATCGTCAGACCAAGTTGTTCCAGTCTTCCTACATTTAGTTAGCCTACTCGGATTCATCCGTTTTATTAGACTATTAGTCCCGGAGTACATCCGATCGTTTGGGGTCTTATCGGATCTTGTCTTCAGACAAGCATTGAGAATGGCAAGTGTGACCTTGGCGAAACGTCTGCACGTTCCGAATAAACGGGACACAAACTGTAATGTATTCTTCCATCGGCGAAACACAACGAACTAATATATATATATATATATATATATATATATATATATATATATATATATATATATATATATATATGATAGAGCTTTAAATACATCTCAAAACTAATATAAATCGATAGAAAACAAAATTTTTTACTTTGTTATCCATCACTTTTATAAGATTTTATAAGAGACACTAAGAGAGAGAGCGAATTTTTGTAACCATAAAACTTATACAATGAGTCTAATTTTGTAAAAATTCTAAATATTAACGGGTTAAGATGGATATATGAGATGGCATATTGAGAGGAGAAGGGAGATAGAGCTTACAAAACCTAGACATTACCAACATCCGGTAGGAAACAAATCTAGAGATACACCACGTAAAAAACTGAAAGACCAGGTAGACAAGAAACTAAGGGAACTAAACGTGAGTAACTGGAAAGACCACATGAAGTAGGACCAATCGCGCCGACTCCTTGTACAGGCTAAGACGCATCTGTGGTTGTTAAGCTAATGATGATGATTATTTGATTTTTAGGATATGATGAGTCTTAAGTCTTCCATAATTGATTTTAAAAGTTTCCAGAAGTCCGCAGTTATTTTGCATTTAGCGTACGAAAAACACAAGAAATTACGTTACCATGTTAAACATTATCTTAAATTGTCTTTTTTTTATAAGCAAAAAATTTAATTTATGTTAAAAAATTTAATTAATTTATGTTAAAAAAAAACGAGAACACCGTGACGTTTCCTTAAAAATTATTTTTTAAAGTGAAAACTTTTAAATCGAATAGAGAATTAAATTGTTTTTTTTTTGCGCGAACGGCTAACAAGATGTCCTTAATTTTCTGTAGAAGCCTCTAAGTGAAACGCTCGACGTCTCCAGAAAGCGATACTGGTTCTGAATGTTTGAAAACAAAATGAAGAAGAGAACGAGAATGTCTTCGAGTTTCAGTAGGTAGTTTAATTAAAATAGGGGTGTGTCAAATATAAGAAGTTCGATTTTTTTAAGAAACGGAAATTTTAAAGCAAATAATTTCTGATACATATAGTAGGCAAAAAAAACTATTGATTTCATCGAAAGGTCTTTTGCGAATATCTCGAAAACCGTTGAATATATGAAACTACGCTTGTCGTCATTCGATTCGCCGTTATTTTCTCTATATAGTAGCATATATTCGTGGAAATTGAATAACTTTCGGTTTTTCAAAATTTTCCTATTATTTCCTAAAAATTTTTGCTCAGAAGTGCAAAACTTTAGAAAATAGAATTGGTTTATTTTCGGATGTTTGACAGTCTAAACCACACGCATCAATATTCTAACACAAGTTTTGCTTTATCTCTATTAGTTTTTTCGAGATATGATTTTTCGAAAATTGGAAATTTTCAGAAAATTACGGTCATCTATAGGTTTTTGGCGATCTCTCTCTAGTATACAGAGTTGGTAATAAACTGAACTAATAATAGATAGTTTAGTGCACAAATTTGAACCGGCTTGACGGTGCTGAGCCCTATATCTGATTCGGCATTGTTTTGCTTACATAAAAATCCCCGCCATCTATTTTACATACTAGCCTGTTTTTTTCCTACACCTTAATAATTAGTTCTTTGTCAAGTAAATTGTATGAGAAATAAAGCGAATTGTAGCAACCAATAACATTTTTTTGCTGGTTCAGTTTATGTACAAAGATGTTTTTTAGTTTGAGGTTTGTCCGCTCTAGAATATGGCGCTGCTTTTATTCGTTGATGTTTAGTAAAACCCTGAATCAATAGATTTAACAAAATTTAAATACTAAAATCTCTAATCTAATCGCTAATCTAATCTCTAATATAATCTCTAATCTAATCGCTAATCTAATCTCTAATATAATCTCTAATCTAATCGCTAATCTAATCTCTAATCTAATATCTAATCTAATCTCTAATCTAATCTCTAATCTAATCTCTAATCTAATCTCTATTCTAATCTCTAATCTCATCTCTAATCTAATCTCTAATCTAATCTCTAATCTAAGCTAAGCTAAGCTAAGCTAAGCTAAGCTAAGCTAAGCTAAGCTAAGCTAAGCTAAGCTAAGCTAAGCTAAGCTAAGCTAAGCTAAGCTAAGCTAAGCTAAGCTAAGCTAAGCTAAGCTAAGCTAAGCTAAGCTAAGCTAAGCTAAGCTAAGCTAAGCTAAGCTAAGCTAAGCTAAGCTAAGCTAAGCTAAGCTAAGCTAAGCTAAGCTAAGCTAAGCTAAGCTAAGCTAAGCTAAGCTAAGCTAAGCTAAGCTAAGCTAAGCTAAGCTAAGCTAAGCTAAGCTAAGCTAAGCTAAGCTAAGCTAAGCTAAGCTAAGCTAAGCTAAGCTAAGCTAAGCTAAGCTAAGCTAAGCTAAGCTAAGCTAAGCTAAGCTAAGCTAAGCTAAGCTAAGCTAAGTTAAGCTAAGCCAAGCTAAGCTAAGCGCAGTATGTGTTCTTTTATTTAAAAGAATAATTTAACAATAAAGTACCTCTTGAAGAGTATTATATGATTTAATTTTATCTGTTTTTATTTGCAAATTGTCGTAACTTTGTTCTGCCATTGCTTGTAAGAAAAGGTTTAGTTTTTTCAAAACTGCAGTAAGGGAAACAAACTCATTTTTATTCCATGTTTTTTGCCCCAGATTTGTTGCAGCTTGGGCGGAACCCTTGTTCTGTCTCATTAGCCCACGGAGACAGAATAAGGGTTTTTAAAATATTTACTACTTTTCTTTGTTCATCTTTTTTACGTATTTGTAATAAATTAATATAGGCAAGAGAACAACATTTCTTTAGAAAAGTTCCAAAATTCATTGCCAATGTTGGAGAGTCAGTATGTATGTGTTGTAGAATTATATCGAGCTATATTATTTACACCTTCAACAATCAGATAAAAATAACAGAGTTTTGAAATATCAATCAGATCTTTGATTGATCTTTTGATAGAGTAAATTGGAGGAGTTTAGCTAATCGTCTCATATTTTGTCTGATAAGACCAAAATTGCCCTTAGTTCTTCCCCCTTTTAAATATGTAGAGCCCTAATGGTATATTAGAAAGTCTTTTTTTGCGAGCACATTAATTTCATCAGGTTTTTTCAGCGCATTCTTGAAAATAACTCTTTCTTCAACAGCTCCTCATGTTTTAGCAATCTACCCATTAATAGCTTGGTCTGCCATCACTTTGTGAGGTTTGTCTGTTAGTCTTTGGTTCACAATTTTTATAACATATTTTTGTATGTCTATAGAGATATTTTTTTTATAAAATGCAAAGCAATGTAGACAAGGGAGAAAATCTTATTCAGATGAATTAGTACCCACAGATACTCACTCTTTTTACTGGTCTAAGAGTAACGTTTGTTCTATTTTCCAAAAAAAAAAAAATGTCGCCTTAGAGCTTTTGAGTTTACAGGAGATGATAAAGTCCGTTAAACTTCTAATTCACCCTTATTCCAGGTGAACATATGTCTAGCAAAATGTAAAAATTCTTAGTCGCCAAATATTTACATATCTTTTCTATCTTTGTAATTTTTTCTTCCAACTTGATCAACCTGTAAATAATTTAAAAAGAAATATAAATATTCTTTTTTTTTGTCTATTTTATAATTACTTTTGTTTACTTGTTTACTAGGCCTAATTAGGTGAAATTAATTGAACTGTTTTTTTTTTTGTTTCAAAGCAGCTCAATCAATATTAGGCCTTTATTAGGGGCTTTTATTTAAATAAAAGCCCCTACCTCGATTTTAACTTTTTTCTCTGGGATACTTGCATCCTTAATTTCTAAGTTTACTTTACTTTTGGTCTAAAATCAAAAGGAAATAATACACCTACAAATATTTATTTAAGAAAATTTCACCTCTTTTAAAACTAAAACTTCTATTTGTTTCTGCTTACTAATTTCAACATTCAGTTCAGAAGCCTTTGAACCTATGTGACTATCTTGATGATTGACTGATTTTAATATAAATCCTATAAAACTAGAAATTTGCCCTTCACCTGGTCTTCGTTCTCGGAAGAAAAGTGGTAACGATAATCACTATTTCCATTACTCTCATAACTGCTTGGCAATGAAGGAATATAAACTGAATTATCTACATCGCTGCTACAATTACTTGGTAAGGAGGGGAACTTATAAGGATCATTTTCATTGTTATTGTGATTATTACTCTGTGGCGATAGAGGAATTATACCGTGCTGGAAAGACTTATTTTCCATTTTTATATTATTTTCCACAGTGCGGTATAGTGTAAAAAAAATGACGAAAAAAAAACTGAAAACAAAACCCAATTAGGTCGTCCTCGAGTCCTCATTGTAATGGCCGTAAAACTGTAAACACAAAACCAAGCCCTATAAACCGAAATTCCTGCATAGGACCTACCAAAAATTTTCACATCCCTTAGACAAAATGGATAATGGGAAAATTGTATCAGGAAGGCCATTCACCGTCAGGAAACCCGAACACGAAGAAGAATAGAGGATCATGAATCAAATGCACCAAAGGTCCTGCTACCATGCGTAAAAGGAATTACTGATAGGATACGCAGACTACTAAGGAAATATAAGATCAGAACAGCCTACAAGCCGCACAAAACTGTCGCAAACGTCCTAAAAACCCTAAGGACAAAGTTAGACTGGAAAATCGTGGGGTATATAGCAACATAGAAACAACATAAAAAACAAACAAACCACTCCGGACATAAAATCAATTTTGAAGGAGCGAAAGAAATAGCGAATATTGAAAACTACCAGGTCTGAATAATCAGAGAAGCCCTTGAAATAAGAGAAAGGGGTGAGCAAAATACGCGAAACGACGCTCGCAACATTCCAAAAGTATGAAAATGCCTTCTGAAAAAAGAAGAAACGCAGCAACCTGGCGGCGAGGAGGAAAAATCAATTAACGGACGCCTGACAGTGTTGCCGATCGCCGCGAATAGTCCCGAACTACCTCGATACAATCTGCGCAATCGCCGGCCGACTATAAGACCGAGCGTAACGATCCGTGCACGTCAGTTGGACTCTTCAGTCGAAGTGGACAATACTTGAGAATGCCAAATGAGATTTTGGCGAAACCTCTTAACTCTTCACAGAATCAATGGATCGACACTCGGAATAATTTAGAAACATTATCTACCATCCGTGAAAATATTAGACATTATATTATGATATATTAGTTTAATTTCTTGTATATTTATGGTTGATACACCCTCATCACCGCGACGATTCAATTTTGGTCTTTTTTAAATAATTCAGAATACACCTCCACTTCCGTTCGACTGGGCAAACGTGCAAAAATTATTACCCCCAGGTAATATAACAATAACTTTATTATCATCTTCCAACCCCTGGTCCGCCGCATTTAATTCTTTTACTTTTCGGTTATTTTATTATTGTTTTCTCCTTTCTGGGGACGAATGAAAACTTTGCAACTGTCAAATTATAGATATAATTACGGTCATTTGACGCGTATTTTATATTGTTTATAATTTTTTCAAAACATATTTATAGGGGGTTCTTTTTGTTGTTTTAAAAACAACTCTGTTTTTAACTATTATGATCAAAAAGTAAAGTTAAAAATTCGCACGCTTTACGTGTTGATACAATAACTTTGTGGATTCCGTTTTGAGTCCATGGAAGAGCTTGGAAATCCTGTCCAAGAGCTATTTCGAATTGTATAGCAATGAGAGCGAATTTCTTTAAAAGAGATAATACATTTGGATGAATACATAAAAACTTTGTGTTGTATTTAAATAGTCACTTTATTTTTTTGATCATACTAGGTGTGTCCGGAAAATAATGCATTTTTTTAACCATTACATTTATTGTAGATATCGTTACAAACGTTTAATATTCTTCGAAGTAGTTCCCTTGGGCATCTACATACTTTTTCCAGCGGCTCTGCAATATATGGTACGCGTCCTCGAAGGGTTCAACGGGGTGACCTCGGCAAAGGCTCTCATCATGGTGCCTTGGACGGCTTCAATACATCCAAACCGGATTCATTTCAGGGCGGTCTTGAGAAGAGAAAGAAGTCGGCCGAAGCCATGATGGACTCTAACGGGTTGCGGCAGCGTTGCCAAGTGTGCTTTGCCATGTACTCACGGATGCGCAGAGCGGTGTAGCTTGGAGCGTTGTCATGGTGGAGCTCCCAGTATTTCCAGCACATCAACGTAGTAGGCAGCGTTCACGGTTTGGCCTTGAGCTACGAACTCTCTGTGACCACACCTTTGACGTCGAAAAAGACAATCAACATCGTTTTCACTTTCGACTTGCTAATTCTTGCTTTTTTCGGTTTTGGGGATCTGGGTCATACTCAAAACAACATGTTTCATCCCCGGTAATGACATTGTCCAAGAAAGAAGGTTCAATTTCCAAGCGTTCGAGAAGTTCAGTCGCGACAGTCATCCGGTGATTCTTCTGATCGTTTATCAAAAGTTTGGGAAACAGCTTGGCACAAACATTTCTCATGTGCAATTTATGGATCATCAGCTCGTGTACAATTGTTTTGAGACTGTTCAGAATTTCAGCAATCATCCGGACACTCAACCGACGGTTAGAATTTAACAGATCGCGCACACGGGTCAATTTGACGTCGGTTGTGCTGGTTAACTACTGTCCAGCGCGGAGTTCGTCGACCACCTCTTATTAGCCTTCTTTGAACGCTTTTAACCACCGCGAAACTTGCGAATACGATAGACTTCTGACCCCGTAAGCTTGCACAATCAATTGGTGGGTCTCCGCAAGAGGTTTGTTAAGTTTTGAACAACATTTTATTAGATAACGTTGCTTGAGTGACGATTCTATCGCGTTTCGTGACACAGACACTATACAGGGGTGCGCGGAGACAATGATCCTGACGCCCCAACTAATCGGAGCAGACTGGCGAAGGCATCACTTTGAAGCTGAGAGCCCCCCGCCACCCAATCCAACTGGTCGGAACGCTCTGCGGCCACTTTAGGTACTAGCAGAAAAAAATGCATTACTTTCCGGACACACCGTGTTCACAAAAACGCTTTTAAGTTAAACTTTTAAGTTAAACATAAACAATTAGTTATTTTACCAAAATTATTTATTTTTCAGGGTATGTCTTTGATTATTAATATCTTTTGATTAAATTATCTACTTTAATATATTTTTTTCATTTAAACCTCAATCAGTATAGAAAAAGACTATACATATAGAATGTTTCAAAAAATAATAGTATTCCTAATATCAAAAAAATCTGCAAAAATAAAAAAAAAATGTTAAAATGAGGTGTTTTATTCAAACTATCATATCTAGGCGAAAAGGGGACTTAATATACTTTCATATACTTGTTAAATAATTTAGCTTTATTTTAAAAAATATTTTTATTTAGTTAGGTAAATTTCACTGGTATGATGCTCTTCAAAAACCGATTCGGTCTCGCTTTCACTCTCTTTGTCGTCGAAAATATCAGCTGCCTCATATAACGCTTCTACTTCAGACGCACAGTGAGTACGAAAACGCGTGTTCATTTTGAGTTAAATAGAAAATGAAAGAAACCGATAAATAAATGTTAAAAAAAAGTTTTTAATAAAAATACTATGGGAAATATACTATTTTTGATTTACTTACCAACAACTGTGTCAAGATCGAAAAAAATACACTATTTATGCAAAAAGGTTATTTAGCGATTTTTATTTATTATACGCCACTCAACAGCAATGGGTGGCAGTAATTATTTTCCCCACTAAAAGTCATCCCCTCGACGTGACCATTTATAAGAGAAAAACACTTTTAGGTCGTCCCTGGGTAAGGGATACCCAGTGCTTCTCTTGAGGGTTAAAATATAGTTGAACATTTGAAATACTTTTCGCATCACTACATTGTTGGTCACATTCAACCAATGCTAGCATAGATTTTTTATGTCGTTTTTCAGAATCGCCTCAATGAGCATCGTCATGGCTTCTTGGACTTGTATAACGCTGTCATAAAATATTCCTTTCATAGTTAGTTTGAGTTTCGGGACAGGAAATAGTCATACGGAGATAAATCAGACGAATACGGAGGATAGTGAAGCATACAGATTTGCACACAAACAGCGAGGGTCCTATGCAGAGCAAATCGAGCACAGATTTTCCATTTGTTTAAAACCTTTCTCAAAATTTTGTGAATCGTGTCTTTGGTCGTATTTAATTACTCTGCTATCAATCTCACAGTTGAATTCGCAAACGCAATCATTTGTTGTTTCTTGGCCGACCTGGTTTTGGGTCGTTTTTCAAAGCATCACGACCGTGCTGAAATCGCTTATACCACTCGAACATACATGTACGGGATAAGCGATCATCACCAATAAACTTTTTTCATCGATTAAAATGTTTCTATAAAAGTTTTATCGAGCTTGAAACAAAATTTAATATTAGCTCTTTGATCCATCGTGTTTTTGTGACGAGGTGACAAAACGTATTATCACTTTGCAATCCGTTCATCGATCCTAATGATTGCGGTTTGGTTTTATAAAAGAGATATGCAGATTTCAGATTATATATTGTTTCAATAGATGGCGCCATTAGTTGTTTCCTTTAAATATACAAAGTTTCGTTAATTCTCCGACATACTGTGTTTTATTGGAATAATTTTGTAAATTCCACTTAAATTTGAAATAAACAAAATTAGTAGATCACTACGGTTATTGTAACATTATGTAACTTTGCGAGGTATGTTATCCCATGCAAGTCCAGTTTTTAATAAGTTGGTATGAAGGCGCAGAATCACTTGATATATCCATTATATCATTATGAATTTCTTGTGAGAATAAATCCATTTTGCATAGCCCATTTTTTTAATGTAAGTAAAATGCTTCCATTTACGCCATACTCGTCGAATTTGGTTTCCAGCGATTACATTCTCTCGTAAACTTATAGAAATTGCTCATTGGGCGAAGATTCACTTCAAATGATGAGGTTAAAGCTGTTGGTTAAAGAGTTGGATCAATGGCATTATACTGAGAGAGTTGAAATATTGGAGTGTTAAGTGAATTAGAAAGTTTCGACATTGCATTTTCTAAAACATTCTTTGCGGTAACATTAACATAATGACCAGTATAATATGTTCAGTCAGCTTCTTTTAAATCAAAAATCGACATTAAATTATTAGGCAAAATTAATTATGTTCGAGGTCTTGGACGAAATAAACTTTTGCAATCAAGTAATCAACGACAGATAATTGGGATAAACTATTTTAACTGTTACACGTGAATATTTCCCTTTGTATACTTCTATTAAGTGTCTGTTAGTTAATTTTCATGGGACGTCAAGAGTTCGTCGATAACACGTGAATGCTGGACGTCGACAAAGCCCATAGTCCTGCATAAACAGACAGATCTCCCGGTGTGATTTCTTATTATACTTGAGGCAGTGACAGTGATTACTTAATATATCGAACATTTGATCTAATATACTCGAGAACAAAAATAATAGGAAAGGAAGGAAATGCAAATTTTATTTTATTAATTTTGTAATTTTTGTGTATGCCATGATGGTAGTTCAATTCTTCTATTAGAACCTTTGGTGGGACACACTAAACTCGAAGAGATTTAGCATAAAACACCAAATCACTTTTTTAAAGTTCTCGACGAACATTTCGCAAACCATGTTACCATCATCAGGAGTTGATTTATTCTCGAATCGACATTTTTAGAAAAACCACCACTTCGAGATACATTCCTAACGATTCGAAACATAGCTTCCATAATAATATGGCTAGTTTAAATTTTATAGTTGATAGATTAATTAATTTTCTTTTAAACAAAGATAATTATAATAATAATTGAAATGGATTAGGGAGGTGTCGGAAGGGAATGTCACGATTGTAATCGAAGGTATATTGGACAAACTAAAAGATCCATATGGTTAATACCAGGTATAAAGAAGACATTGCTCATATAAGGCAAGGGGAGAAATATATTGTGTTGTCCAACATTTACTCGAGTTTGACCATAATATACATATTAGTAATTGAAGATCTGTTAGAAGTAACGGGTTTTCCAAATTGAGCGTTTTTTGATTAATTCTTTAATAAAACACAGATGGCGTTGTGAATTTGCCTCGGTCTACACGGTACACGGTCTCGGTTCACAATAGAATAACGCGTTAAAATTGTTGAATTATTTTATGATAATGGGTGTTCAGTGAAAAATGTTTTTAGAAAATTACGTGATATTTACGGTTCACACAATCGTTCATCTGAAAGCACTCAATCAAATTGTTTAAAAATTTCAAGAAACTGGTTCGGTGGGAGATAAAAGAAGAGCAATATATAGCCGTAGTAATCGTTCACAAGAGCATATTGATTGGGCACTTGAAAGAGTTGCTGAAGATCCAGAAATTTTCATTGGTTGACGTTCAGAACAATTTACACCCAGTTAATCCACAACATGGCTTATTTTATGAGAGGATTTAGCTGTATATATAATTCAAATAACACAGGAACTAAAGCCACTATATCATTCAAACGTCGTGCATTTGTTAATTGTATGAAAGAACAAACAGATGATTTTTCTAAAAAATAATCTTTTCAGAAGCATATTTTAAAATTGGTGGCCATGTTAATTAATCAAAACTGCCACATTTGGTTGTGAGTTACAGTTTGGTGTGCATTATGGCCAGGAGGCGTAATTTGTGTTCTATGCGTATTTCCGTATTTCTTTCAGAATGCTGCTGAATGGAGCTGTAATTGTGATATCGCATTGAATCGTAATTGAGATATCGCATATATGCATATGCGATATGCAGATAGTGCATATTTGTAGGGTGAATTGAATAATATTGATCTGTAGGAGATGTGATTCCAACAGGATGGCGCTACACCTCACCCTGTTAATGAAATAATTGATTTATTGACAGAAAAATTTCCTGAACGAGTTAATGCAAGAAACGGTGACGCTAATTGGCCACCAACATTATGTGCTTTGATACCGTTGGACTATTTTCTTTGGGGTTACGTGAAAAGCCAGATATATAAGAGCAATTAATAATCGATTCCTGAACTAAAGGATGAGATGATTCGAGTCATTGATTAGATAGAGTCACGGTTATGCCGAAATGTCATCCAAAATTTTGGCAAAAGAGTGGACGTCTGTGGAGCTGCGAGAGGTGGCCATTTGGCAGATTTGTCTTTCGTGTTTAAATGTCATACACTATGCTTCAATTATCAATAAAAAGTTTTTTGAAATCAATGCAAATTCTATGTTTTATTCAAGAATTAAGAAAAAACTGCTCAATTTGAAAGACCCTTTATGATGAAGCTACAGCGACAGTTTACATGGATGATCTTGAAGTTAGAATCAATGTAGTACAGAGTGTACGACAAGGTGATTCAATATCACCAATTCTTTCTCAACCTGCCTTGAAGAGGTATTCCGTAACCTGGATTGGCAAGCGGATGAAATAAAGATCAATGGTGCATACTTTAGCCATCTTAGATTCGTAGGTGATATCGTTCTCTTATCACAAGACCCAGATGAGTTATAAACACATATACAGGAGCTGTAAAGAGCGCGCGAACCATTTGGCTTGAGAATAAATCTAAAAAAGGGCCAAGTCGAAGGTGCCGAGGATAGAAGAATTGCTGTTTTAGGGACGGATATGGATATTGTGGATCAGTACATATATCTTAAGCAGAGGATTTCAATGGAGGGTGATGCCGCCCGGAAGGTGGCGCGTCATGTTAAGTGTGGGTGGCAGGCCTTTGGCAGGCTTAACATAGTTTTTACGAGCAAACTGCCACTATGTCTAAAGAGAAAAGTTTTTGATCAGTGCGTCCTGCCCATTTTGTCATACGAAAGTGAAAGGTGGATACTCATATCACAGTAAGTTCAAAAACTTCGGGTAGTACAGAGAGGAATGGAAATATGTATGCTTGGCATTACAAAGCGGGACAGAAAGACCTGTACATGAATCAGAGAGAAAACGAAAGTGTGTGATATCATTAGAAGAGTAAATGAGTTGAAATGGGTGTGGACAGGCCATATAGCGGAGCGATGTGACGACAGATGGGTCAAGGCAATTCTGGGTTGGATACCGTTAGATCATAAACGTCCAAGAAGAAGACTGAAAACGCGATGGACAGAAGACATCATCACTGTATTATATTGGACTCGAATGGCAGAGGAGCTCAGGACCTCATGAGTTGGAAGCATGCTGGGGAGGCCTTCATCCTGGAGTGGACGTACAATGGCTGAATGATGATAATGATGATGACATACAAATGCTGCATACAAAATACATAATAAAATAACATGACGAAATACATTTTTTACTTACTTTCTTCCTACCGGATTAAATGCGGAAAATTATCTACAGTTCTTATTTATCGAGGAATTGTCATCACTTTTAGAGAATGTTCTCTCGATCATAAGAATATTTGATTTCAAATGTATGATGCACTGGCACATTTCGGAATTGCCACCCGGGATTTCATGAACAACAATTATCCTCGATGTAAATGTCGTGGTGGTATTGTTGCATGGCTCTGACTATAATGCTCTAGATTTTTGTATCGGCGGACACATCAAACACTTATTGTAGGGTAGAGTTGAGTAATATTAGTTGAGTAACTTTTCGCTTGATCTTCCATAACTTTAAGAATATGCATCGTATTTAATTGATTCTTACTCTCTTAGGTTCGTAATTTACTCTTCTCCAAAACGTCTAGCGGTATAAAAATGATCCGAGTGCCAGTTTGAAAGTTATGTCGGAAATGCGAGAGCGCTCCAAGTTGCTCAACGTGCCTCACTAGTGGGGCCAGTTGAGCATGGATATGGGGCTAGTTGAGCGATGGCTAAAATGGCCTTGATAACTGTATAGAATGATCCGAATACAAAATAATTGTAATCAACAAGCAAATACTTATTTATTATGATTATTACATACTCATATTGTTATTATATCTCTGGAAAAATAAAATAAAAAAATTTCAATCTGGATTATTATGACACTTTTTATATTTAAAATTATATATTTAAGAATAATTATAATGCAAATAAATATTAAATTAAGGTAGTAATTAATTATGAGATCAAGAATATTGTTAGATGATAAATAATCCCAAATTATTATCTTTGTCTCTATCACAATTAATACAAACATATCTCTTTGAAGTCATCCTGTTAATATTAAATTGTTCGACTGAAGCATTTACAGTCATTTTTTCCTTCTGAAGGTGAAGCTTTTGCTGCTTCACTTAATTGTTGACTAGTAGCTAAACCTTTTGAGGTCTTTCTTGTACGCATCCTAAAATGTAATAATAATCATTAATACAATTATCAATATAAGTAATTTTAATTAGTCAACTTTGTGTAGAATTATCACATGCACAAATTAATTGATGGGTATTCATTTATTAAAGAAAAATTTAATTGTCTACAATGAATATCTAGTGGAGCTAGTTGAGCAGCCATTGAACGCTCGTTGCTCAACTAGCCCCAGTTGAAGCCAAGAAAACAAAAATTAGGTTATAAAAAATCATAAGAGTTATAAATAAATAACCATCTATAATCGAAAGAACAATAATTAAGTAATCTTTAAAGCAATAAGTAATCTCGTTTTTATACGAGTATATTAGAAACATTATGATGACCTGTAATATTTTTTCTCGCCAAAAAGAAACAAAACGTTCTCTTATTTTATCGGAGCACCGGACAGCAATTGACAGTCGCGCTATATATTCCCCTCCCATAACCCCTTCTTTTTGCCATTTACACTTTTGTTGTAGGTTGCTTAGTTTTCGAGATATTTCGATTGCACAACTTGCCCCTATGACCAACTAGCCTCCCTTTACCCTACTTACAAATACCAGAGAGGAATTATTGAAGCGTATTCAGTAGTCTGCCCAACAATTACGAGAAAATAACCGTGAAATATCAAATGTCTGTCGCCATACGAACACAAGCTTGTATTCAGCAAAGAGGATGACATTTTGTAAATATCGTTAATTAAAAATTTGTGAAATTATATTAAGTTTTTATTTAGTTTACGGATGTAAATCTGATTATTTAATGCTTATAATTTTATAGGCCTGTAATTTTCGAACGAATAAAGACCGTTCCACTATTCTTGTGTTTTTTAGACTTTGAATTAAACCTATTTTATCCTATATAGTGAGTATATTTTTAGTTTGGTTCCTTTCCCCCACCGTGTATTTTTATAACAACTAGATCTTTTTAGATTACCCTCCTACACTAAATGTAATTGCCCTGAGATAGTAACACTACTTTTTAAAGTATTAATTGATTTTTTGTGTGTTTTATTAAGAGGAGCAACCGACGATAAGCGCGGAATGCTAAATGTTTTAGGGCGAATAGTATCTTGCTACTTCAGTCGGTAAGCGCTGTCGGTAAAATCAAAGGGCGACATCTAATGGATGCATGTTCACATTTCTTTGACTAGAAGCGAATGCCTTTACGTTGATCCTAATCCGATTACATCCGATTTCATGCGATTGCCAATAGATAAAATTTAAACTAAAGACGACGCTGTCGCTTCAAAGATACACCCAACATTATTTTACATGCTTAGTTTTATTTATTATGCTCGTAGAATTGTCCGGAAATATTTTAGATTTTTGTAATGAAATAGAAAATTTTGTTATGCAGTGAAATAATTTTGTTCAGTAAGAGATTAAACGATTTGTTCAACAATCTTCTAACAATTTTAATACAAATTTAAGTACAAATGATAAATAAGTAACGATTAATATCTAAAAATTTCCACTACATTTTAAATTGTACGTATAACAATTGTTTCGACACAGAGTGCTGTTTTCAAATACAAACTATGGTAAACTAACAGTGAGAAAAGTAATTACAATCTAAAGTGTGCATCGACCTAATAATACCATAAAATATGATAGTGGGGAAATCCATTTTTGTCAACGTCTAGAAAGGTAATATACGTTTAATAACGGTGAACCATTCAAGTTTAGCTGGTCATTTAGCAAAATATTAAGAACATTAAATTCACAGTTAAAGAAGAGCAACATGATAATATTAATTTTTTAGACTTAACTATTACTAGAAAAGACAATAAACATGATTTTGCAATTTTTCATAAACTATCAAATACAGATTTAGTTATACACAATAAATCTCGTCATCTTTATTCATAAAAGATGACTGCATTTAACTCTTTTATACATAGAATATTAAATATCCCCATATCAATAGATAATTATAATAGAGAATTGAATGTCATCAAACAGATCGCAGTAATTAACGGATACGACCCAAACATAAATAAAATAATTATTAAAAAAAGTTATAATAAAGCCATTAATTTAAAAAATCCGGTCAATAATAAAAATGCAGCGTTCAAAACAATTACATATACGGGAAAAGTTACCAAAGTAGTGTCAAGATATTTATCCAAAACAAACAATAAAAATAGTGCTTTTAAAACAAACAATAGTCAAAAATCAAACCAATAAACTGTATAAATCAGAAGTTTATTTAATTGAGTGCGGGTCATGTCTAAAAGTCTATGTTGGACAAACAGGAAGATCTTTCTCTACTAGGCTCAACGAACATAAAACAAGTTACAGTAAACAACAAAATTATTCTCATTACATTAACGATTTAATGTTAGAAAAGCATACTTTAAATGATAATTTTAAAATGTTACCTAATGAGAATAAATCCAAAAAATTAAATCTTTTATAGAGCCTAGAAGTTAATAAAAGAAATAATTTGGATATTTTACTAAATGACCAGCTAGACTTGAATGGTTCACCGTTATTAAACTTATATTGCCCTCCTAGGCGTTGACAAAAATGGATTTCTCTACTAACTATATAGTGGAAATTTTTAAATAATAATCTTTGCTTATTTATCCTTTATACTTAAATTTGTATTAAAATAGACATGTTTAGAATTTTTGTAAGAATTGATGTTTTATTTTCGTAGTGCACTTTATTACGTTTTATAAATACATAGCCTTCCTTTAACAGCACAAGTTGGCAATGATTAACACGAAATCAATAATTTTCCTAAACTACGACATACATTTATTGTTTTTTTTTTAAATATTTATTAATAAACATCTTTTTCTTTAAATTATATACACCTTTTAGGAACAATAACGAAAATAAACATAACACTTGATCTACCTAATGTAAAAAAAATGTTAAAATAACTTCATCGGAGAAGATGTTATGGGTGGAAAATGTCGTAGATTTTTTATGGAAAATATTTTTGATGAAATGCAAACAACGAAAATTATTTGTTTTAAATAAATCAAATTGTGATTTACAAATATCTTTTTTGCTCAGGAAGTATAGAAAGTAATAAAAATCTTACACGCTGACAGATTTAAGGGAAGTTTTAGTAATATTTTTGGTGACAAATGAAACAACCTTTAAATAATTAAACCAAAAAGAATTAAAGTTCCTAAGTTTAAATAAACCGCGTTTTTGATTTTAAGTCACGTGGGTTGTGTGATTAAATGAAGAATCTATAAATTCTACACAACTAATAGGAATCAACCACAAAGTTAATAACTTACCTTTAAAAAACGGAAACGGTGCTACGTTTTAGCTATATTTGACATTTATTTATAAAAAAGTAATGCAAATTTAATCTTCGAAGTAATCTCCCTCACGTTCTATACAGTTTCGCCACTTTTCAGGCAACTACCAAATCCCAGGTCGAAAAAAATTTGATGGTTTTATTATGATTGAGGCTTTTTTCGACTTCTTTAATAGATGTTAAACTGCTATCAATCAGCTAATGTTGCTGAATACGCCAGATGTGATAAAATCTGCTAGCCCAACTTGATGCTCCTTTCCAGAATTATTTTTGTCGTATGTGGTCATGTGTTGTCCTAAAGCAATGCCAGTATAAAGCATTTTCATCTAGAGCATTACGAATCTGAATTAGTTGCAGCTGATAACGGTCAGCCGTGACATAATGCTCGACCCCACTACCCAGCAATGTCTTTTTAACGTGGATATCTGGTTATTACAGTATTGGTTGATGGCTCATCAGTATGAATCCACGATTTTTGTCTTTCGATTATCGTAGAGAATCTACTTTTCGCCACAAGTCACAATCTTATGCAGGAAATTCTTTTCCTGCATAAGATTGGAATGCAAATCTGGAGACTAAACATCAAAGCATCTATTCTCATTCTCAGCTTCATAGGGGACCAAACGACTCTCCTTTAGAATTTTCCCTAGCTTATGTAGACTTTTACAAATGATTTGCGGTTTTACTCCAAGTTCCTGTCCTAGCTCTAGCAGTTTACGACAAGGATTTTCATCCAGAAGTGTTTCTAATTTTTCATCCCCCACTTCTGTGCTGTCCAATGAACATTCTGCATCATTCAAATCAAAATTTCCAGTTCGAATTTGCTGGAACTACCTTTTACCACTATTGTAAACATTATTTCCCAAAGCAGTGCAAATCTTGTCCTACGCTTTCGTAGCATTTTTTAGTTATACCTCAAATGTTGCTTTTCGAACGTATATTATACCCAGTTCTGAAGCTGAAAGATGGCACTTTAAAAGAGCTATACAGAGAGGAAAACGTTCTAATTCGAATAGGGTCTGCAGTCGATGAAACATACGAGTTGAGAATAAAGTTGGACACCTAATATTATAGTTCTTGAGTAGGCTTTGAAACCATTTTATTCTTAGTATTTAAATACAATATTTAAATGCATTGATAAACAAGCTCTGTTTGCTTTTTAGATATTGGGTTGATGTAAAAGTTAGTCCCATATTTTTGAAATTATTTTTTTTTGTGTTTTATGTGTCGTTCTATTCGATGACTTTCCTCCATCTCTTCGATAACTACATAATCTGCCGAACATGGATGTTTAAGGTTTTGAGCTAAAGAACTGATTTAAGTGATTTTTCAGGTCTTCCCAGGAAGTAAAGTTCTTATCATCTAAGTTGTTTTAAATTGATTTAAATAGATAGTACTGGTATGGCCCGATGTCAGGAGAGTACGGCGGATGGATCAAAACTTCCCACTCAAATTAGTCCGGTTTTCTGCTAAAAGCTCGCAATAAACGATCAGTCCATTTCCTTTTCTATGGTTTCTTACCTTTTTTTTGCGATGGTTGAAGGAGCATTTCCACGGTTACACCGTGATCACTTACGCTTTATTTATATATACATATATAAATATATATATATATATATATATATATATATATATATATATATATATATATATATATATATATATACAGGGTGTTGAAAGTGAAACTAAATTTTCGAAAATTTGAGATAATTTAAAAACGGTTGAAGATATCAGTTTCAAAACCTGGGTAGTTGGGTTTTCAAATGGGGCAAATCCGAATTTGGTACTAGATTGAGCCTAGTTCCTAGAGGGCGCTTGCTACATACTTTGTCTGGAATTAATTAGCTTATATTTTTTACCCTATAAAGTTGGGAATATTTTGACTTCAAAATAGAGAAGAGTCATAAACTCCACGTAAAAAAGGTATCCTGTCAATATCGATATCTCACGCCGTTTGCGAGATATTCGTGTTCGAAAATTCCATTCCATCTTGTCGATGGTTCAAAAATCTGTAATTCACAAAGTTTGCCTTGAATTTTGTGTACAAATTATTACGTCTCTATGACAACTGTCATAGTTTTCTATCTCTCCTATTAAACGTAGGTGGAAACGAGTTTCTCCAATCTTGAGTTGGTGTTAAATAATTAGTTAAATATTAGAGTAACAAATCTCCAGACTTAATCAGTTTTTAACCGTGATATAAGGGATATGCTCTGCGTTTATGTACAAGTAAATTACAATAATTGCGCTGCAGTTAAAAGATTTGAAGAGCTCTACCCAACCAGAATCATCAAACGAACAGGTTCGTTTTATTACAACAATTCTGATGGACGACTGAAACGTATAACGGTAGAACAAGAAGAGGATATTTTGGTTAGTATCACCAGGCGCTTGGAGGCAATCTACAGGAATTAGCAAATCTACCGTTTCAAGAGTTCTTCATAAAGGAAAATTGTTCCCTACCATTTTCACCTGTTCAAAATTTATTGTCACAAGATTTGCCGGCTAGATCAGAATTTTGTCAAAATCTGCTACCTAAAAAAACGAAGACCCCATGTTCCTGAAAAAGATATTGCTTACTGACGAGGCAACTTTTACCAGAAGCGGAATTTTTAACTGGCGAAATAATTATTATTACGCCCTGGAAAATCTACACCTACCAGAGAGCAACATTTCCAACATTTCCATTTCCATTTATATATATATATATATATATATATATATATATATATATATATATATATATATATATATATATATATATATATATATATATATATATATATATATATATATATATATATTTTAATATTTAAGAGGTAAGTAGGATTGTGAGAATTTAAACACACTCTTATACTAGTGAAATAATATTTATTTTTTTCATTGTATTTATAGATATTTTTGTCACATCTACATAGTTCTCCATAGTACACGTCTAAATAGCTACTTCAAAAGCAAATAATGAAAAAATTATTGCCGTACAGTAGAAGTTAGTTACATTAGGAACGTATATTTTGTTATAGGGTGATGTAGTTCCTGACATTTTTGTTTTATGTTATGTTTTTTGGAAAAGACGTATTTACATCAGATATTGGAAGTTCACCTGAATAAAAGAACAAAAATATACGTTGCTTTTTATTATTTAAGTTCCATTTTCTATACTACTACATACATAAATAGTTGATGAAGTTGATACAGTTAATTTTTTTTTATTGCAGATATTTAATGAAAACACAAAAATATTCTGGTGAATCTTTATGACATTTATGCGATGTGATAAAAATTATCATACTTCTTTTACCAGCAAAGAAGTATTAGGTTAAACGATATTACATCTCATTGAAGTTGTGGATATCATAAACAACTGGCCCGTCAACGAATAAAATTCAACTCAAGAAATATATTTCTAATTTCTTGATCTACTTATTAAGAAGATTTTACCAAAGAAACAAAAAAAATATATATTTTATTTTAATTCTGCAGAAACAAACTATTTGAAGCAAAAAAGCTTTAAGCGATATTATGGTATATGAAATAGCCATCATATTTTCTCGAATTTAATCCTATTGGGCTGTTGAGGGAGAATAATACCTCAATAGTGTTCTGCTTATGCTTAAATAATAAAATAAATAAAATAAATATTACATACTAAAATAAATTTTTGAAAATCAAACTTAGATTAAAAAGATTATCTGCAAGTCGAAGAATAAAGCGTTTCTATTAGTTCTCTAAAACAGTTAATAGCAAAAAAGATCGGCACAATCGGCACAATGCTTGATTTTTACATTTACTTTTGTAACGTATGATAATGTACCAGTACATAAACTATAGGAAACTCTAAAACTCAGCAATATAAGATATACAATCATCCAGGTATTTCGTGAACTTTATAGATAAAACAAGATTAAAATTGGAGAAGTAATATCGAAAGGATTTACTAGTAACTGGGATGTTGCCCGTCACCAGGCCTGTTGTTTCTCTGAAAACTTGAAAACTTGAATGTAGCCATATGTGATTAAGTATTAATAACAAGGATACATACATTTTATAATTCGCTAATCACCAGATATTGATAGCCCAAGATAAGGATGATCTTCAATGTCTCGGAAAATTAAGAAATAATTCCAAACAACAGGTTTGACAATGAACTTCTCAAAAACCAAATATCTGTGAATCGTAGATGAAACAGGGACCCTTATACTTGACAATGATGAGAAAATGCCAAAATGTGACAACTACAGGGTGGTTCAAAGAGTTGTTAACGTTTGATTGTGCTGTAGAAAATTTTTATTTCAAATTTTCATTTTGATGGCTATGTAAATAATCAATATTGTCGTTAGTGGTGTGGAGAAAACCCGAAAAAGAAACCTGAACGGGTTCTGCATAGACCGAAGGAATTTGAAGAATACACTCAGGACACTTGGTTCCAATAGGCTGGAGCCACCTGCCACATTTTCAATTTTTCTTTGCCTGTCGTTCAGGTGCTTTTTCCAGAAATTTGTTAAAATTGATCAACTAGTTTTTTTTATATCATTTCAAAAAGTTAACAACTCTTTGGACCACCCTGTATCAACATTTGGAAGCAAGAATACAAAGAAATGAAAGAGAAAAATAAGAAATTCGACAGAGAAAGAGAAAAGGAAAAAGAGTTATACGAAGTCTGAATGGAATATGGTGGAGAAAGAAAGAAAGGAAGAAAGAAAGAAAGAAAGAAAGAAAGAAAGAAAGAAAGAAAGAAAGAAAGAAAGAAAGAAAGAAAGAAAAAAAGAAAGAAAGAAAGAAAGAAAGAAAGAAAGAAAGAAAGAAAGAAAGAAAGTAATATAATATATACAATATCATAAAAAAGAGTATAGTATTGTGGGGGTCAAAAATTTATAAATGGATTGAAGCAGGCAAAAGAAGAATACAGGTCCGTGAAATGGGTGGTTTAAGAATATCTTCAAAATATTTAAGAGAAAAAATAATTGAGAACGCAGAAAGTCGACAACATACCTGCTACGGTATGGGCTAAAACCAGAAAAATCTGCAGTGCGAACATCAAGAAAGCGATAAGGGAAAGAAACCTACACGACAGTCAATGGCAGGAGAAGGTAAGTTGGAAAGAAAGCCTGCAGATCGGACAACATTCTTTCTGGATTCTTCCCGATGGCTTCAGTCCTCCAGATCTCCCACAAGTCATTGTTTTTTACACTGAGTGGTGACCGTCCATATTTATAACATTTAATCTAAATCATCCTCCATTATAATCTAACAAGTTTAGTATCGCCTTTTGTTTTACTGTTTTTTGATTCTTCTGTTATCCTTGCCCACTTCTTATTCTTATCCGCCTTCCCTTTCCAATCTGTTATTTCCATCTCTAGCAGATCTTTCCATGCTATCTCATCTCATCGTTTCCTCGGTTTTCCCCTTGATTTTGATTACCCCGGGCTCCTTCCCAATATTTTCTTGGCCGGTCTATTGCTGTCCATCTTCTCGATCGGTCCCCTTCAACTTAGTCGTTTGCTTCGGATTTCTTTCATTATATCTGCAATATTAAAGATTGTTGACAGTTCATCGTTTCTTCTAATCCAACTTCCTCTTTCTCTAACCTCCTTCTGATTTGATGGGGCCGATTTTTCTTAGTATTTTCCTTTCCGTGGCGCTTAAGGATAGTTCGTGTTGTCGTGTCGAATTGTGAGAGTCCACGTTTCTGATTCGTATAATATTGTTGGTCTATAGATTTCAAGATATTCTGTATATATATATATATATATATATATATATATATATATATATATATATATATATATATATATATATATATATATGATACGAGATGGTCAGGAAGAGTCCAAGAAGTCATGAATTTTTCATTAAGGACATATTTTTTAACATATTTCACATAAAAAAAGTCCTTAACGTAGTCGAAAGAGCATTTGGAATAATCCAAATAATTCCGAAATATACGAGAGAGACAATATATTGTTTTTTTTTATTTTAACCTCATATTGTCCCGATTTCAATCGTATTGAGTTATTGTCAGATAAAAGTCCCTCATTCAATATAGCGTATCTAGTTCCACGTAAAGATACCTCATTATTTATTCTGCTGTTAATTTACTTGAAACAATAATTGTTATATATCACTAAACAAGTATCAAAGAAGATTATTTATTACGTCATAATACTGAATATATGATCCACTTAGCCATTTTCTCGTTAAAATTAAATAAAGAAAAAATCTACAATAAACCTAAAACTAACAACATTATTGAAATATTATTTCCCATTATGTAGGTTATAAATCGCGAAGGTGTAGGGTAAATTATATCAATACCATAAAGATGTCCAGATAACCAACAAAAAAATTTATATTGCAGTCTTATAATATATGTACTTCCGAATTTGTCGATTGTATGTTTGATTTAAATTAAGCTACGATGATAGTTATTGAATAATATATTTCGTACTTTAATAATTTATACGGGGGTTGAATGAAAGGTTTTTTTTAATTCGACAAATTCGGATTGAAATCGATTTTTTTCCTTGTTGTTCTAACCCCATCTCAATGGCTGACCCATCATTCGTCCTCTTGTTTGCGTGCTGAAATAGCGAAAGAATATTTATAAATGCAATATTTTATTTATAAATTATAGTTGTTGTACGAGGGAGATGTGACTAATGATGAACTTATTACATCTAACATGATTGTCGTTTGCGAGGGTCGTTCGAAAAGTCCTCATCCTGACAAAAAACCGAAACATTTTTAAGGTAAAAAATGGTCAACGTAGTTTCGTTCTTATTTCATACATTAAACGTCCATATAATACGATTTATCCAATTCTGTGCAATAAGCAGTTGTCTCAGCTGGCTTTATAATTTGAAGTTAATCTTCAACTCATCGTGTTTTACATTAATAACATGAGGAAATGTAACTTAAGCCGTAAGACCATCGTTTTCGTCATACGTTCGGTGAATGGGCTCAAAATCAATTGCAACTTGACTCAGAATTTAACCGCAAAATGTTGTTCAGCGACGAAGCTCATTTTTAGCTAAATGATTACGTTAATAAACAAAATTCCCCCATTTCCCATTTGGAGTGAAAATATTTCGCAAATGATCAAACAATTGCAGTTGTATCCAAAAAAATATACTGTATGGTAAGGATTGTATACCGGTGGCATCATTGGGCCGTATTTATTTAAAAATCAAGCTTTCTTTAAAAGTCAAAAAGAGCGTTACCCTTAATGGAAATCATCGCAGAGTTTAATGATTATCTAACCCTGAATTTGAATGGTATTGATCTAGAGATGTGGTTCTAATAGGACGGCTCCAAATGTCATACAGCCAATGCAACATTCGATTTATTGAGAGAACAATTTGTTGGAATTTTTTTTTCGAGGAATGGATCTGTTAATTGGCCACCAAGGGTATGTATTTTTGGATGGAATTTTGGATTATTTTTTTTGAGGTTATGTTAAATTTTTGGTCTATATCGATAAACCACCAATTATTGATGCCTTGAAAGCTCGTATAACTCAGACAATTGCGAACATAAAACCCCAATTGCTTGAAAAAGTGGTCGAAAATTGGATTGATAGAATGCGCTTTAACAGAAGTAGCCGTGGCAAATTGTTTTCAAACATTAATCCCACTGAATGTTATTTCACACAAAATAAATAGTTTCAAGGCTTGTACTTTGTTTGTTGTTAAATTCGGACGCACTAAAAATCACTCTCTCTGAATTTGAATGACAGTGATCTGGAGATGTGGTTCCAATAGGACGGCTCCACATGTCATACAGCCAATGCAACATTCGATTTATTGAGGCCAAAATTTTACCAAAAATCACTTATGTAAAAGTTGCAAAATAAAGAAGTTATTAACAGTTACAAAATTTGAAAACAGACCTGACTTTTTGATATTCTCGACCACTAAATTGTAGAACTCTTAAAGAGAAGTCAATTTAGCAAAAATCATTTATATGAAAGTTGCGGAATAACAAAAAGAGAAATGTTACATGTTACAAAGTTTATTCATAATTGTCACCATGCGTCACTACACGCGTTTTTGCCCATGCGTCACTACACGCGTCAAAAATAAAATCCCGGTGTCCACGAATAGCATCACAAACGTCTTCGATGCACTGTTGTAGTTCTTCTACAGTATTTACTTCCCCATCATGATAAACTAACTTTTTTAGTTACAGCCCCACTGAAAAAAATCGCAGGGCGTTAAATCTGGGGAGCGTACAGGCCAAGAAATGGGTTCATTGCGCCATATCCATCTATTGGAAATTCATTATTTAAATGGTCGTAAACTTCTTGTCTAAAGTCTGTGGCGGAGCTCCATCGTGTAGAAATTCCACATATTCTGTCCAAGATTTAAAGAAACAGCTTGTAATAATTGTGGCAGATTGTTTTGAAGAAAATCCAGATCATTTTCACCTGTTAGTCGACCTGGAAGAAACAAAGCCCAATAAGCATGTCATTTACTACGCCAGCCAAAACATTTACTGAAATCTTCTTTTCAAAGCATGCGAATTTTCTACTGTCCAAACATGGTTGTTGAGGAAATTATTTACTCCATTTCTTGTAAATGTGACCTCGTCGGTAGCCAAAATAAATTTGGTGAAATTTTTATTTCTGTTGTACTGATGTAAAAGCTGCTGACAAAATTCAACTCTTCTAGGATAATCTTAGGGTTGTAACGCTTGACCCCGTTGATAATGATATAGATATAAGTGTTCTTGTCATATAGTCTTCCACACTTTACTATGACGAACTTCAAATTAACCTGCTATATACCTAGTGCTCGTTGTTGCCTCGATTTGGACAATTTTTAAAATTTCTTCCTTGATCTCTACCATTTTGCGTGGAGGAGATTTTCCAGTGTGACCTCCTCGTTGTGCCTTTAAGTACCCTGTGTCGCGAAGTCTTGTAACTAAATTTACAAAAATCCGCGGAGCTGGATGATTTCTTAAAGGAAACCTTCGCGTACAAACGACATGCTGCGGCTGCATTTTATTGGCACTCCCCGTAAGCTAATATTTTCGTAAACGTGTGGCGTTTTAATCGCAGAAAGTACCCAAGAATTATACACGCACTATTAAGGAATTATTACCACTGGTCAAATCCAACATCGCACTCGAAAGAAATATCGTACAAGAATACAAAAAACTTGTCATACCCAGTATCAGCAGTACACAAATTATGCAGTTTACTACGCAGTGATTGAGAACATCAAAAAGTCAGGTCTGTTTTCAAATTTTGTGACTGTTAATAACTTGAGGATGGTTCCGGCATTTTATTGATGGAAAGTCATACTAAATTGTATAAATAAAACAAAGTTGTCTAATTTCCACTTATATTTTTCTCTAAAACATAACATTCTTTGTCATCCGAAGAACTACAGTGTAGCGAAACGCGTTATGTTTTAGAGAAAAATATAAGTGCAAATTAGACAACTTTGTTTTATTTATACAATGTTAATAACTTCTCTAGTTTGCAACTTTTATATAAATGATTTTTGGTTAAATTACTTATTTTTACAAGTTCTACAACTTGTTACAATAACTTACTCAACTTTGAAAACACCCTGTGTATATACATTTTTAACAGTTTTTCTTCCCCTTTCTGGTTAAGAACCCATGTTTCACGTCCGATCAAAGCAATAGATCTCAACATTGTCTGATATAATCATAATTAGGTATTTCTGAATATGAGTTTTTGTTCTTATTAGGTGGTTCATCTATTAGCTTTGACCAGTCTTAGGTCTATCTAGACTGCTCCTTCTACTTTCATTAGTTTGCCCTTCTTTGATTCTCTCTCAATTCTCAATTCTCTCTCAATTCTATCGTCGCCATATCGTCAGCGTAACTCTCTATTTGAAGACTTCTGTAAAGTATGTGTCCTCTGTTCAACTGGCCCTTCGTAATAATCTTTTCTAAAACGATATTGACAGTAAGGATATTGGATCGCCTTGCTTTAGTCAAATATGCTCAGAATCGCGTTGGAATAAGTCTAAATACTTTTGAGAAATGTCGAGAAATGTTGAGAAGAATCGACCAGAAAGCTTTTTTCATATCCAAAACATCGTGTAAAATGTATCTTTAGTCATCTTCAGGTTTTTGGCACTCTGAACGCTCGTCATTTTCCATCGATGTACGATAACGTTTAAATTCAGCAGTGCTCTTTTTTATCATCGAAAACCAATGGGAAGAATCCTTTAACTCTTTAGAGCAAAGTACTTTAAAACAGTTATAATTTATCCATTTTTCAGAAAACGTCATTTGTTTGCTTTACTCAATCGCCACTAAACGTAAGCGTCAAAAACTTTGCAGCATACTGTAAACGAATAACTTTTGACATATATCGTAATCATTTGGTAATATTTACGCCATCTCTGTGTCAGACTGAACATTTTTCGAACGACCCTCGTACACTTCTAAAATTGAAAATAAAAAAAAAATGCATGACTTTGTATGTTCAATTTGAAGGGAAGGGAGGTGAAATTGCTAAAATATTTCTAAATGCCTTAAATATAAAATGACTGTGTTAGATATTCGACGACTTTAGGAAATGAAAATTTAAATGTGTTTTAGTTTAGCTTAAAAGTTAAACAATAAACTAATTATTCATATTCTTGGAAGTCTGTTTGGTTCAAGTTGAATGATTGTACGAAACAAACAAGGTAAAATTCTTTTTTTTACTCTATTTGTTTCCATTTATGATACCAGCAAATATTTGTTGTGTATTGGTACTGCTCAAATATAAAATTAACTGAATTGTTCTTCTTCTTCTTGTTCTGGAGGTTAAGTTGACCCGAAGGCCCTGACTTGTATTCGCTGATTTCTTCGAACGTCACGACAATGTCGCTTGTTCGAAGGGTTTTAGCTGCCGTCCTTTAGGCATGGAGGTGATGACCGAAGAGGATGGTCATACTGGGGCAACGGCCGGCAATGAAGCTGCCGTGGCTCTGATTAGCGGATTGTCCGAAAGGGACGCCGTCGCTAGGAATTTGTCCAGAAGTCTGGACAGGAATGTCTGAATCTCTGGTGTGTCAGTTTCCCGATGGATTTGCGCATTCCTTACAAACCATGGGGCACCTACTAATGTGCGGAGAACACGTGACTGGAACGATTGCAGAATTGCAATCGACGTTGGGGGGAGGTACGGGAACCAGGCCTGAGATCCGTAGGTGAGGACGGATCGGACCATGATTTTATACAGGGTTATTCGGATGTTCAGCGAGAGCTTACTTTTGCCGTTCATTAGGGGGTAAAGCAGACGAGCCATGGCTCTTGCTTTCCCGGTTACCTTCTTAAGGTGCGGCACCCACGTGAGGGCCTTGTCGAACTCAAGGCCCAGGTAGTGTGCCGATCTGGCCCATTTGATGGGGACTCCGTAGATGCGGATATTCTGTCTGATTATCGGCTGTCTTCTTGTGAAGAGGACAGCCTGGGTTTTGCTGCGATTTATTGCTAACCTCCAGTAGGCTAGCCATTTTAGGGCTTTTAACGTCTGCCTTTGGAGCCTGGATGTGATCAGCCAGGTCCCGGGGGCTGACGTATAAAAAGCGGTATCGTCAGCATAAAATGCAGTCTTTACATGCGGAATTTTAGGAAAGTCCGCCATGTAGACGTTGAAGATTACTGGGGCAAGAGGGGATCCTTGCGGTACTCCCGCTTCGATTCGCTGGACTGAAGACAAAGTACCATCGACGAGCACTTGGAAGGTGCGTCCAGTCAGGAACGATGCCAATAGCTTGACTAGGTCTGTTGGTATACCCAGCCTGAGCATCTTGACTATGAGTCCGAGATGCCAGACTCTGTCGAAGGCTTGCGAGAGGTCTAAGAAGACGGCTCCCGTATGGCGCCTGCCACCGAAACCCTGCCTGATTTCCGTCGCGAGCCGTGCCGCCTGGTGGACGGCCGCATGCCCCCTTCGGAAACCGAGCTGTTCGTCCGGCAGTATGTTCTTGTCGGCAAGAACGAAGTTGAGAGCGTGTAAAATCGCCCTCTCGACGATCTTGCCGAGTGCGCTAAGCAAGCTAATGGGTCTATAGCTACTTGGCTCTCTTGGGCTTTTTCCTTTTTTCAGGATTACTATGATTTGGGCCTGTTTCCATATAGCTGGAAAGTGCTGAAGTCTGAAAGAAGCGTTGACAATATTTGCCAACTGGGCTATTTGCTTGTTTGGTAGCCGTTTCAGCTGCATCGGAGAGATACGGTCGCGACCAGGAACTTTTCTAGATTTCAAACCTCGGATAATATTGTGTATTATCTTCGGCGAGACTATTTGGCTGATCAAGTAGCCAGGATTAGGAGTTCCTTGGTAAGATAGAATTTCTTTCCTAAACTGTTCAACTTTAGTCCTCTTTTCGGCTGAAGGCCGAAGAGAGGTCATCTGCTTTTGGTAGGTCACGGCGAAGAGCTCCGCTTTTTCCGCCCCCGTGACGGCGTGAGTATCACCCGTCCTCAGGGGAGGAATCGGCGCTCTCGCCTTTCCCACCAAGTGATTGGCCGTTTTCCAAATCGATCGATCGGCCCTGTCGATTGACGCTAGAAAATCGTCCCATCTGTCAATCCTGACTCTTCGAGAGCCTGTAGGGACTCCCTTTTGGCTTCGTTTGCACGTCGCCCGAGCTCAGGGTCGCCAGTCAGTCGATAGCGTCTGTATAGTCGGTTTTTCAGACGGATCTTCTCTTTTACCTCGGACGGAATGTCTAAGGTGGTCCGAGAAGGGTCCGTCTTGAAGCTAGTAGCCACTTTCGTGGCTTCTATTATATCTTTAGTTAGTTTCTCGACCGCATCCTCTAGCTGCTGAACGTTATCAATGCGCGGGTTGGGCCCGCTGTTTTGCAAATGCTCTTGGAATTTGCTCCAACTGATGTTAGATACCTTTCGCGGTGGGAAGGTGTCCACCTTGGTACCTATGGTTAGAATGACCGGGTAATGATCCGACGTAAGCTCGTGAACAACCTGGACGGTGCAATGATTCGTTAGATTTCTCACGATGAAGAAATCTAAAAAGCTGTCGAGACGGGATGGTTCGTCCGGGACAAGCAGGTTCAGCCCGTATCTATCCGCCATAGATAGCAGGTCAGCACCCCTCTTGTTTATCCATCTCGAACCCCACACTTGGTTATGAGCGTTATAGTCCCCTCCAATGATGAATGGAGTGTTGTTAGTCAGGAGCCTGCTCACTTCACCTGAATCGAAGTTGTTGCAGGTTCTCTGATACCATGAAGATAGGTTTACGGGACTACCTTCTAGAGCCACTTGGACCGACATCACCTCTGAGGAAGTAAAGCCCGTCGGAGGCAAAAGGTTATGTCTGATTCCTCTCTTGACGAGAATCATCAGACCACCCTTCGCTCCGCCGAGGCGATCCTCCCTATAGCAGCAAAAGTTCCTCACGCCGAACCGTTGACTCGGCTTGAGGAAAGTTTCCTGAATCAGGGCTACGTCGATGCCGTGGTCTTCTAGAAACGCCGTTAATTCCAACTTTTTCCCGCTCAGGGAGTTGGAATTCCATGTCACAACGCGCAATGAATCTTTATTGTTCATTGGCGGTTTGATACATGGCTAGAGCTGCGTTCAGTTGCTGCTGTACCATGGCAGCCATCTGACGCATCATGTTCTCCATCATTGCGGAGAAGTCCGGCAACTGGATTTTTGGGAGAGTGGCCTGTGTCGGGGCGACCGTCGCCTCGACCGGGGTTTTCCTGTTTGTTTGAGTCCCCCAGACGAATGTAGGGGGTGGAATCTTCGGCGGAGTTTTGACCGGAGCGGTTTCCTGTGTTTTCTTGCCCTCCAACCTAACTGAATTGTTGCATAATTAATTTCCGCTCTATTTAGCCTTTCTGCGTTTCATTAAGATCGCAAAAAAATTGAAAAAAACATTTATACGGTTAATTTTTTTTTACAACTGGTTCATTTTTTAAAATTTATGGTAATGTCTGCTCAACAATTACAATTGTTTTACAATACAATGTTGTAATAAAAACTTTAACATTATCATGATAATTCTATTCTAAAAACATATCTTGAAGTAGTTTCGTGTTCAGTGTTGTATGGATTTTTCTGCGACCTAGTTCATAATATTCTATGCCGAGAGATTGGGAGACTCTGATAAAGTTAGTAGACTGAGTTCTTGGTGCAGATCGGTTGGTTATGTACTATTCGGCATTGACAGATATTCGTAAAATTTTGTTTTGATGAACCTGCATTTTGTTTACATTGGTAGGTGTGTCTATTAAATAACGAGACTGACGCTGCTACAGAAGAAGTACGCATACGCCAAACGCCAGCGACCAACAGTTGTTTAGCGTGAAGCCTTCTCTTTCGAATGCAGTTTCAAACCTCTCGCGTCTGTAAAAAAAAATTCGCATAACTGTAGCCTCCGTTCGCATTAGAGTTGTTTTTTGTTTCACCGGAAAAATGTTAAGTGTAACAATAGAGCAACGAAATGTGAAATTTCACTTAAAATTTGGAAAAACCGCTACGGAAACTAATAATTTTTTGAAAAAAGTATATGGTAATGAATGTGTATCGCGTGCACGCATTTTTGAGTGGTTTAAGAGTTTTTAGATGGCCGAGAAAACGTTGAAGATGATCCATACCCGGGTCGCGCTTCCACATCAAAAACGGATGACAATATTGAAAAAATTGGTAATCTGGTTCGATCTAACCGTCGGTTAAGTATTCGTGCGATTGCTGCAACTGTAGGAATTTAAGAATGCGTACGGCAAATTGAACATAACAATTTTAACACGAAAAAGTATGTCAAAATGGTGCCTAAAATGCTCACGTTTAAACAACAAGAAGCTCGCAAAAATGTTTGTACTGGCACTTACTTTGAATGCCATTGAAAATGACCCAAAGTCATTGGAAATGATAATAACATGAGATGAATCGTGGTTTTTTACTGATGATCCTGAAATGAAGCACCAATCCATGCCCTGGAAGAGCCCAAATTCACCGGGAGTCAAAAAAGCTCGAATGAGCAAATCAAACTTCAAAACAATGATGATTGTTTTTTTCCACATTCATGGGATTGTGTACCCTTACTGGGTTCCTGAAGGTCAAACTATTAATCAAGTACCTTCACGTTATTGCTGAACTCCGTGAAAGAATAAGGAAAAAACGACCCGATTGTGGAACGATAAGTCATGGGTTCTCCAGCAAGACAATACGCCGGCTCATTTAGCATTGTCTGTCAAGAGGTTTCTAGCCAAGTACAGCTCCCAGTGTTAGACCATCCGCCTTATTCACCGGATCCTACACTGTACGACTTTTATCTGTTTCCTAAGGTGAAATCAGCATTAAAAGGAACAAGATTTGAGTCCGTTGAAGCTGTGAAAGAGAAAGCGGCACGCGTTCTGAAGGAGATGACAGAAGAATATTTCCAGCACTGTTTCGAACAATGGAAGACTCGCATAAAGCGTTGTAGGGATAGAAGAGGGGTGTATATTGAAGGTGATAATAAGTAAATATGTATGAAATGAAAATAAAATGTTTTACAGTATCAGTCTCGATTTAATAGTCACACCTCGTATAACAGTAAGGTACATTCTGTTTTTAATGAGGATCTCTTGTTAATAAGGCGGTAGAGTTGAGAGAGTATGACATACCCTTCATTGAATTTGTTAGTTATGTGAATTCTCCATGTTAATCTGGTATCCAGGTATACACCGAGATAATTAACATATTCTTCGTTTGTTTTTCAAGCGTTGGGTTTTGATTTAAGTGGATTATCGGAGGGTTATTGCGGTGCACTTGTCTATATTGATTTTTAAATTCCATTTATTGAGCCACTTTACAATGATATTTGTTGCTGCTTGAAATCTAGTTACTGCCAGTTCAATATTTTGTTCTTTGATTGGAATAGCTGTGTCATCTGCAAACATCAAGACAGAGGCTTCTGCCTCTGGTATGTCGAATGTGTATAGATTAAATAGGATTGAACCAAGTATAATGCCCTGTAGCACGCCGGTTTTGATTTTTCTAATAGTTGATATTGAGCTATGTATGGATGTTTGGAAGGATCTGCCATTTAAATATGAAAAAATTATGGCTATTAGCTATTTTGGTATCTTAACGGATATCATTTTATGTTTTAGTCCGTAATGTCATACGTTATCAACGGCTTGGGCTAAGTCTAAGAATATACTTAGAGTGTACTTCTTATTCTCAAACCCTTCTTCTTTAGTGTTTGTTAAGCGTTGGAGTTGCTGACACGTAGAATGCCATTGTTTGAAATCAAATTTGAAGACTGGAATTATGTTTTCGTTGACAATCGCTTGGTTCGATATGTCGTACATTATTTTTTCCAAGAGTTTAGCTATTGTAGAAAGGGGGCTTATTTGCCTATAACTTAAAATTACTTTGTGATTTTTTCCTGGCTTTGAGTGTTTCAATGTTTGTGAAAAATATCCCAGTCTTAGACAATCATTTAAAAGGGTTGTTAGTATCAGTTTTTACTTGCATTTTTAAGTATAATATTCGTTATTTGGCCGTGACCTTGTGCTTTTTTAATCGATAGGGTTTTTCTCCTCTGGCGATGTAGGTTTGATGTCCACACCGGCTAGTAGTGTGTGGGCTTTCTCTTTATTTTGTATCAAAATTGTAAAGGTATTTTGTGAATGTTGTCGACCGAATACTGTTTCCAGGTGGTCACCGAAAGTAGTATACTTCTCATCATCGCTATGTAGTAATGTATTGTTAAACAGAAGAGAGGGGATTTCTTCCAATTTTCGTAGCATTTTAATATAACCATAAACCTGGACCTTACGACTCTGGTTCTCTGATGTATTTTTGGTATTCTGTTATTCTAAGACTATCTAATTCCCGCTAAATGCGATAATATACAATAGGTAAATATACAATAGGATAATATACAATTGTTTTGATTAATTAGTTGATTTATGGAAGTAGGGGGATATTATTTCTAAATTATTTTCTTGTTTTTTGTTTTGTTGTTGACAGGCGTATACTTTCTTGAATTGTTGTTGTAATATGTGTAATTGTTTTATCCATATTTGTTGCCGTTGTGAGAGGTATCTGTACTAATTTGTAGTCCATTCTATCCTTGAAGAGTTCCCAGTTTACTTAAGTTTTGTCTAGGGAGAATTTTTAACAAATTCAGCTTGAAATGTTACTATAACTGACAGGTGATCTGAGTCGAGCTCTATGTGCAGTGTTTGATGCAGTTCTTTTTTTACATTTTTTTGTACGATTATGTTCAAAATGTCACGTTTGTGATCTTTCCTGTATGGGTAACATGTGTGATCATCCGTTGCGAGTACATGTAAGTTGTGTTTTGCTGCAATCTCATTTAGCTTTACCCCATTTGGGTTGGTTTGGCGACAGCATTTTTGGAGTTGAGGTCTCCAATTAACAACATTCTGGTGTATATGGTTTATGTGTATAGTTGTAAATTAAGGCATAAATTTGCGTTATGCATACAGTCTGCCTCCAGAAACAGTAAAATCTTTGAAGGCCGTTCTTTGAAAATTCCCTTCAAAATCCCAGACGAAATATGTTGGATATTTGAAATCTTGCCGAGACGCTTTCCTTTCTTCATGGTCAGTTTCAGTTTTGGGAAAGCCAGAAGTCACACAAAGTCAAATCAAGCGAATATGTAGGATCAAAATCAAAGATAGTATTTTTTTCGCCACCTTACAGCTGTTAAATCCCAGATCAAAAAAAATGGTGATTTTGATGTGATAAGGTTATTGAGGTTTCTTTCGAACTTTTATCAAGAGATGTAAAGCCACTATCAACCAGATAATGTTGCAGATATTGGAAGAGATGAAAATCTGGAGTGGCCAAGTTTCGAGAATACGCCGGATGCGATAAAATCTCTCAACTCAATTCGGTGGTCGTTTCCAGAGTCTTTGTTACTGTATGTGTTCGTACGTTGCCCTGAAGCAAAATGACTTCATTTCTTTCCTTGTCAGTGTAAGATTTTTTTTTCCTCCAGTGTCACTAACACTAATAAGTTGCTTCTAATAACGGCCAGCAGTGACTGTTTGACCAGATTGTCACGATGCCCAGCTGATCCCACAATATACAGCAATCGTTTTTTGGCGCGGGTATTTGGTCTTTCGGTACTAGTTGATGGCTCATCAGGATTAACCCACGATCATCACCTCTTTGGATTATCGTAGAGGATCCACTTTTCGTTATAGGTCATAATGTTAAGTTGGAAGTTATTTTCTTTAACAACTCTCCTTTAGATAAAGTTGTTTAGAAATAACTTGCGATGTAACTCCGAGTTCCCGTGGGTACTCTGACAGTATACGAGAAGGATTTTGTTCCAGCAGTGCTTCCAATTCTTCATCCTCCATATTTTTTAGCTGTCCCGGATGTTCAGCATCATATCAAAATATCGAGTTCGAAATTGCTCGAATTGCTGCCACTCCCTACAACTACAGTACGAAACATCATTATCTCCCAAAGGTCATGTGTAAATACATTATTATTAATGATTGATGTTATAGATCTACAGGGTGGGGCAAGTGTTAGCCTGACATTTGTCATTTTAATTATTTATATATTTTAAAAGAAACAAGACAGAATATTTATTCTTATAATATGATAATTTCATTTATTAATTTTGCAACTTAAAGTTTAACTTTTAACTTTGTGGCTGTTTTATCACATTTTCCATGACTTTTGGCAATATATGTGTATACAAAAAATTCCCATAAAAATAACCCGGGGCCGTTAAGTCAGGAAATCTAGTCGGTCACAATAAATCTCCATTTCTAGAAATTAAACGACTACAAAAAAATGTTGATTGTGTCACATGAGGTGTGTGCTGTGGCTCTATCTTGCTAGAATCACATACTCGCCAGTTCTTGCTCTTCCAATTGAGACACTACAAAGTTGTTTATAGTCCTCATCCTTGACTGTAACTGCATTTCCACTATCGTCTTGAAAAATTATGGTCCGATGATATTTGGAGCATAAAATATGAAACATCATACTGTAACTTTAACACTGGATGTAATAGCCTTTGCTGAATGTGAGTGGGTTTATCTCTTACCCACAAACGGCCGGCGCTGTTTATTTATATGAACACTTATTACTCATTATTAATTTTGCATGGAAATTATCAGTTTAATGGAAGTGGTTTATGATGATATTACAGTATTCTAATCGCTTATTATGGTTTGTAGGTAACAGGTCTTGAATAATTTCAATTTTATAAAGAATCATGTGCATACTATACTCCACGCGTGCAATTTTCTATTTTTCTATTTTTAGTCTTTTAATCTATTTTTAGCACTCCCCACAGTTTTTCGATTTCTGATGGGGGTCTATCCCCTTCTGTTCCTCATAAAACTTTTAATAGGTGTGTGGTTAATAATATTGATTATTTTGTTGCAAAATTTAAGCGATTATTTCCATAACAAAATAAATTAGCTTAATAATCAGTATTGGGTATCGCTAGGTTAGTCATTTCATTCATCAAGCCAAATTTTCACTTCTTCGTTCCAAATTTTCACTTCTTCGTAAGAATGTAAGTCTTGTTCTGAAAGTCCGTGTTGCATCGATCGAAATAAGCGGTAGTCCGATGGGGCTAAGTCCGGTGAATAAGACCATATTTTATTTCCGTTCAGTTTCTTTCCTTTAACTCATTTTAAAATATTATTAAAACTTAAACTCTCCAAATGTAGAAGAACGTCTGTCGACCCATCACATCAAATAATACGGATACAAATTCCATCTTCTCGCCACAATTTTTACATCGTTGGTCGGACGTTTACCCCCAGCGACCAAACGCCACGTCATATTATCTCGTCGTTGGCGTTACATGTTTTGTTGGTTGCCAGAATTCGGCGGTTTAACAACTTTCTAAAACATGCGATTTGGACGTAGATTCCCTGCGACCGAGCGTATCGGTAATTAGTTTTAAACGCTAATTTGACTGGTATGGAGCGCTTGATATGTCTCGCGTCGCGGATTTGCTACGTGTGTACACACTGAGTAGTACTTTTTAAATAAAAATAATCAACTTTTAATTGCAAACATGAACGGGTCTGATTTTAAACAGTTAATAATGACTAATTTAAGTTTGGAGAAGTTTGAAGAAGTTGAATTAAAAACGAACTGTCGTCCTACGACAGTTAGTCCTATATAAAAATATGACAAGTTTTACGCGAAAATTTGACAGTAAACTATACAATATTATTTTGTGGCAATGTGGTTGTGAAGACACTAATTCTCTGTTTTGTTTCGGGTGTTTATTGTGGTTGTGAGGGACCTACAACATTTGTGCTTTAAGTATGTTGAATATTCAGAGTGCTTTAGTCGAACTAATTCCGGACTTAAATGAAAAAGTTATTGAAAATTTATTTTGGACAAAAACAGGCGAATAGAATTTCACTTTAAAAACTAGAAAACAGCGAGGTGCTATTCTCCGACAAAAATGTGTACAATAACCCTTTTTTGTCATAAAACTTTCATATTTTTTTGAACTATTCGAATTTCTCCTAAACTTTTTCGAATTTTCTCTATTGATTTGCAGTTACAATAAACTGTTTGAATGATTTACTCTTCGGAAAATGGCAAGTACCTACTTATTCATTCCCTTATCTGCGCAACAAGCAACAACCCATCCTCCCAATGACCTTGTAAGTAGTAACAATACAATATTTTAATGTTTTCCTGGTTCACCTCCTGTATAGGGTTTTAATAGCACGAAAAGTAAAAAGGAGTAAGCTGAAAGAAAAAAAATCTTCAGCAGCACTGTTGTCTTCTACGCCTTCCCACTTTAAAAACCCACGAGCTGCCACTGATTCAAATGAAAGACGGTTATTAAACTTTCCCGCAAAGAGTCTTTTTCTGGTACAACATTCAAAGCTATGAAAAAGTATGTTTTTTGCACAATGACAATTAATAACAAACTGGTTTGTGATGGTATTTGTTTATACTCCAAAATGCCATAGACGACATTAGTCAATACCAACAAATGTATCTCTTAGCATAATCAATCAATCAGTGTATTTATCTTCTATATAAATAAAAATGAATGTTGCTAAGCGCAAAACTCAAGAACGGCTCGACCAATTCGGCTAATTTTTTTTTCGTATGTTCCTTAAGGCACACGGAAAGTTTTAATAATAATAAAAAAAATGCGTGGACAATAGTAAAAACAACACTGTTCTTTTCACATAAAAACTAGCTGCCAAACAGTTGACGCAAATTGTCAACGTCAATCTAAACAAAACAAATATGCCATTCCGTCAAATCTATAAAATACATTTGCAAATATGTAAGAAAGGAAGTGATATGGCTCTGATTTGAGTTAGTGCTGAGAATTCCATTGATGAAGTTAACCAATACCAAATAAGCTGTTATGTTAGCAGTAATGAAGCAATTTGGCGCATTTTTTCTTTTCCCATCATGAAAGATAGCCCACTGTAGTTCACTTAGCAGTCCACTTAGAAAATGGCCAAAGAGTATATTTTACTGCACAGAATGTACTACAACGAGTTATGCAACCACCATCTACAACCTTGGCCAGTTTTTTTGATATGTGTCAGAATGATGATTTTTGCCCGAACACTGCTATACTCAGAAATGCCAAAATGTTATACTTGGAATCAATCCTCAAAAAAATTTCAACGACGGAAACAAGGAAATCCAGTTCCAGGCTACCGCAATGTATATTCCACTGATGCCATTGGTCTAATTTATTCAGTCCATCCAAGCAATAAAGAGTGTTTCTATTTACGATTACTGTTAGTCAATGTTCGGGGCCCAACATCATTCCAACATTTACGAACTGTAAATGGCGAATTATGTGGCTCTTACAAAGAAGCCTGTGAGCGTTTGCAACTATTAGAAAATGATTCCCATTGGGATAAAACCTTAAGTTATGCTGTAATTTCTTCAAAACCTCAGCAAATACGAACATTGTTTTCTATAATTATATCGACATGCTTCTCGTCAAAACTAATTGATTTATGAATCAAATGCAAAGATGATATGTGTGACGATATCTTGCATCAAATGCGCACTAGAACAGGGAATATACATTTACAGTACACAGAAGGAATTTACAACGAGGCATTGATAATAATTGAAGACATGTGCTTGATGATGTCAAACAAAGTATTATATCAATTAGGCATGGCCGTGCCTAATCGCCCAATGCACTAGGCTTTTAATCAAGAGTTGCGATGTGAAAAACGGCATGATACTCGATGCTTTAAGGGAATCAGTTAGAATAAATGTTCCGCTGTAGAACTAACAACAAAAATATGTCTTTAATTCACTTATGAAAGTTGTAAATGATGGAACGGGAGGAATTTACTTTTTGGACGCTCCAGGTGGTATAGTAAAGACTTTTTTGATTTCATTGCAATTTCCAGAGCGACTTGATTTCGCAATGACCATAAATAAATCACAGGGTCAGTCTTTAAGTATTTACGGCGTTAATCTTGAAAACCCATGCTTCTCTGATGGACCGATGGTAAGTTGCCTGCTTTTGCGTTGGAAAACCGTCAACTTTATTTGTTTACGCGCCAAGTAACCAAACAAAAAATATTGTATACCATAAAGCATTATAATAAATATCATCAAGTTTATAAAGTATTGCAGTTTACGAAATAGAAACTTTATTTTTGTAATTAATCGTCGTTTATTGTTGAGATATAAATAACGTGATCATTCGGGAATACTTATTTAATTTTTACTATTAACTTTTGATAGAACGAAGTCTGTCCGGGCAGCTAGTATATAATAAAAATTGTAGATTTGCACTACACTACAGCCAAACTCAAACTGTCACAAATATCACGAAAAAAATGCCGGCTACATAAAATGGTAGCGTGACACTTGCCCCACTCAATATAATAACGTTGTATACATAAATTATTATATCAAACACAATAGCGAACATACACAATTCCATAGTTTGCCTACAATTTAATTTAACAGAAAATATCGTTTTTTTTACGTTGTGAGTGTTAAGCTGAAAGTTTTTTAGACCACGGTTTTCTGTTTCGCTGACTGGACATTAGGAAAGATTTTTTGTCTGATTCTCTATTTAGAAAACCCACGTACGTTGAGACGTAACTCACTACCTGATATTCTCCAATGCTTTCGTCCTGTATTCGCTTCGGATAGGGTTGCGTTCCTTGCCGATGGAGTTGACAGGTCCCCAGCGGGCGAACATGGACAGGGCCCTCTTCTCCGAAGACGACTTCAGCGACGCCAACAAGTCCGAACTGTCACCTGCAACCAAACCAACATACAACGTAACATCGATTTCTTTCATTGTAAAAAAAACAACAGAAACGGTTCCGTGCCCAAACCAAATTACGATGTAAAGACAAAGTTATAAAAAATTGCGATGGCCGGAAAAAACCATTTCCAGTTGGTCGTTGAATAAAAGACGAAACAACACTGACAGGCAAAAAGACCGACAAATTTTCGCATCGGAGTTTGGAAACTTCGGGCGTTTTAAACTTTTTAAAATTTATTTATTTTCCGAACTAAAATATTGACAATGATTTGCTCGGATTATATATCAGGGGGTATCAATAAAAAAGTTTACATACATTATTCTGAACAGGCAAAAATAAATCGCATTTCGGTCATCAAAAACTTCATTTAGGAAGCATTGCATAGCATAAAGAAATTTTTGATCATGTGACAACATTTGTTTAACAGTCATTTATGTCTGTCGTTGGTAATGTTTTTATAAAGATGGGAAATATCGAACCGTCATTAAATTCTTTCATTTAAAAACCAATACGCCTACGCAAATTAAAGTTGCGATGGATGCTGTTTATGGGACTCTGCATCATCATTTGAAATCTGTGAAATTTTCGGAAGCTGAATTTAAACGTGGTCGTACCAGCTTGGTTGACGATCAACGTTTGAGATGGATTATATATTTATAAACATACAATACAAATAAATCATATATTATTATGTTGCATTTGCTTTCTTTAATGTTATCGATAGCGGTTACAGTTTTTGGCGGTCCCGAACTTTCATCGTCAATCAAGCTGGTAAGACCACGTTTAAATTCATCTCCCAAAATTTAACAGCCCTCCCCCCTGCCGATTTTCCGTAAAGAGCATCCATCTTGGCTTTAATTTGCGTAGAGATATTGCTTTTCAAATGCAAGAATGCAAAGATGACTCGTTATTCTATTTTTTCCGATTTTCTTCCGATTCGATCTTTACAGAAAAATTAACATCGACTGACATAAATGATTTAAAATGAAACAGCAACTGAGCATCTAATATGGCTAAAATTTTAAAACATATCTTTTAACGCATGCACAATTACAGTATCAGAATTCATGTTGCGGCAGGAAACTTTTCAGGCTACCCTCGTATATCGGTCGACTGCTGAATGTAGGCTTTTCATTTTTAATATGACTATGGCCCATATTACTATGATAAAAAAGAAGGATGGTTTTCTAAATAAAACACAAAATATTTATTTATTCATCCAATTTTTTTCTGACTGCTTCCACGTAATGACCCCTCAGTTTTTATACTCGACTTTTGGAATTTCCTTCAAAGTACCAGCGAACTCTCTTGAATGGCTTTCATAGACTCAAAACGGCGTTCAATAAGTGATTTCTTTAATTGAAGGGACAAGAAAAAGTCACACGGTGCCATATTTGGTGAATATAGTGCTTGCGGAACGTCAAACGAAAAATTGCCGAAGAATTATTATAGTGTGTGTAATCGTCATGGGAAAACCATAAATTATATTGCCACAAATTTGAATGATTTTTTTTTCAAATGGACGCACGCAAATGACGCATTGCGCATAAATATTACTCTTTATTAACTGGTTATCATCTAGTTAACCAGGGAACTATTTGTGGACAACAAATTTTATAATTCAGTAGTCCAATCGAAGTAAATAGTTGACATGACTTTAATTTTTGACCGGTGTCTTTAACTCCCTTTATCCCAAGAGTAGAAAAAATAAAGGAAACAACAATTTCATTAGGAAATATTAATTTTCTTACGCCCAAAATAATATAACATTATTGTTGGCAAAATTGTTTTTTATTCCCATTAAAAAAAACTCTAGTGCGTAAATGAACCACTGGGAAGAAATATAAAATATAATTTTTGCTTTTAACACTCATTCGCTTTTTTCCCCTAATTTCCCAAACTTACCACTCCTATAAATTATACATATTCTGCTTTGATACATCTGTTATCTGGTGACTATTATCAAAGGGTTTGCAAAAGGTTTATGTTCAACATTTTGGATGATATTTTGGCCTAACCGTGGCTCTATCTCGCCAATGACTCGAATAATTTCATTCCTTAGTTCAGGAATCTTTTGTGGATTGTGATTATAGACCTAGCTTTTCACGTAACCCTAAGGAAAATAGTCCTACGGGGTCAAATCTCATGATCTTCGAGGCCAATTGACATCACCGTTTTTTGCAATTACTCGTCCAGGAAATGTTTCATTCAATTAATCAATTATGTCATTAGCAGAGTGAAGTGTAGCGCCATCCTTTTAGAACCACATATCCTCCGGTTGGATATTATTCAATTCAGCCCACAAAAATCCAGTTATCATCTCACAAAATCGAACACCATTCACTATTACAGCCTCATCAACAGCATTCTGAAAAAAAATGACACAATTACACCTCCCGGCTATAATACATACGAAACAATGACTCTTTTAGGATGTAAAGGTTTCTCATGAATGAATCATGTATTTTCTTCATCCCAAATGTAGCAATTTTGTTTATTAACATAACAATTTCAAAATTTACTTCATATGAAAAGATGATTTTTTGATAAAAATCTTCTGTATTTTCTTTTACCCAATTGACAAATACACGACGTTTTGAATGATCTGGTGACTTTAGTTCCTGTGTTATTTGAACCTTATATGCCTTCAGGGCTAAATCATTTCGTACTTTTAGATGGACGTTTGCGCAAACCGTAAAATAAAAATAAAATCAAACCCTTTTTTAATTTAGCTTCCATTTTCATAAAATAGTCCAACAATTTAAAACATTATATTGTGTACGACATTACCATTTTTATAAATAATCCAATCCATTGCACTTCTGAAATGAGACTAGAGCTAGGCAAATTCACAATACCATCTGTTTTTGTGTTCAATCATTCATCAATTCTTATTACATATTCCCATCCATCATCTATTGACTCCGCTACTGCTCTATAAGTCTCTAATTTCTCTAACTCATGCTTCATTCTACGTTGGTATTTCGTCCTAGAGTTTTCGACTGTTTTTAATCGATCAATGTTGTATTTTTTTATCTTGCTTTCTTTTTCGTATTTTTGTTTCTACCATGTAGGTTTCATTTAACAGCACTTTAAAGATGTCTTACCACTGCTCTAGAATGCTATCAATGTTGGTTAATATTTTGCCATTTGCGTCTTTCATCAAATTTTTTCAAGAACCTACTCTCTTTACGTTCTGGTCAAATTTTCTTGTCTCCTGTTTGTCGTATGACATCGTTGTCTTGTATTTTCTTTATTTATATTTTTAATAGCCTTGGTCTTTGTTCTCTTATACGCACGTATGATATCTCTTCTTAATTTCATGTATTCTTCTATATATTAGTATAATTTTAATTATTTATAAAGAGATTTTGAATGTTCAAGTCAGGAAAGGAGCTAACATAGACACGGATCACTACTTGACTAGAATCAAACTTAGCTTAAACCTCGAAAACTTATTCAAAAGAGACTGCTAATACCAAAGTTCGACCCAACGAAAATAAAACCAGCCCTAACAGAAGAGCTTGATAAACAACCAGCACACAACTGGCAAGAATTGAAACAAAAAATTATTAAAACAGCCTTATAGTTGGTCCCTTTATAAAAACGTAGAAAACATCCGTGGTGGGATGAAGTTTGCGATGAAGTTTGAACATCTGACAAATAACTAATTATTTTACAAAAATATGTTATAAATAATTCTAAACTAACATGATAGAACTAAAACTATAATATATAAATAATATAAAAATATATTTTTCACAATAAAAGCCAATGAAAACTATAACCATAAAATATTTTATGGTTAAACGAACCACTAGTAAAATCGAAAAACTATTTTATATATTGTACAAAGCATAATGTATATAAATGTACATTACACTTCTTACAAATATAAATTGTGTGATTATGGCATACTCTGCATCTTCGCCGTGATTTATTAACGTTTGAAACAATAAGATGGCCCTTATTGTCATAACGGAGTTCATCTATTGCAGGAAGCCCCAAAGCTATATACGATTTAAAATCTATTTGTTGTACATTTTCCCTGCATTGGCGACCGAACTGTCTATTGCATTACAAAATAAAGGCCACCACCTATAATTGGCAATGGTGTTGTCATGTAGATCAACACCGCCCATGTATTTATTATATTGGGCAATAACATTAGGTTGGGATACATATGTATCCACCTTTTCTTTTCTATTGTAGCGTTTTACGGGGAACGAATAAAGGAACCGCGATCTTGTTTAGCAAATGATTTATAATTTTCGAGCGGACACTTATCTGTTCAATCGCCTGTGGCGAAAAAACCTTTTAAACTTAAAAAAGTTTAAAAGATGAAAATATATTGTCAAAAAAAAATTGATGGTTTGTTGGTTTATCTATAACATACAGGAGACTCATGACAACATCACTGCCAAGATTTAGGGCAGATTGTTTTTGATTTTGAGTATCACCATGAAATGGTGATAGAAATGAGTAAAAAAGATGTCCATCAGAAGAACAAAGGCACCAAAGCTTGAATCCGAAACGAACTGGCTTACCCTTGATTCTTTTTATTTAGAGTATCTAAAAATGGCCTAACTTTGGAAAATTTATCATTTTTATTCAAAAGATGTCAGATAAATGTACGTTTTGTTTTACATATTGAAATCAATTCCTATTTTTACATTTTTTTATAATATTAATTTCTTCATCAGTCCTTGTCTTCATCGGTTGACGAATAATGTTCAATATGTGGTAACGAGTGATAACCCGAAAATATGAAAATACCTATAAAGTTTTAAAGTTCGTTTTTTGACATTGAGAATTTATAACGATTGTTACCATGAGCATATTTTACTGAAAAATTTACAATCAAGTCAACAATTTCGTCATCAAAAAACATAAAAAATATTTCAGGGGGATTTTTTTTCTCGAAAGCTTATTTTTTAGTTCTTCGTATGATCGAAATTCATTAGATGTAACTGTATGAGTATATTCAATCTGACCTTGTTTCCAATTGACGGCAGAGACAGAACTAGAATTTCCACAAGCAATATGTTTTCTTTTGAATTCCAATGTTTCATCATCTGATGAATCCCATTCAGGCTGAAAATCGCTAGATTCAACATTGACCTCTTCCGGAACGTGCAACCCAAATTTTCCAGCTATATCTTTTGGCTCCTGAACTTTCCGCAGATATTTTCGAAAGGCCATATTACTAAAAAAACCGTTTTTACCTAATTAAAAATCTATGCGTGCCTAAAAGTGTTTATTTTCAATACGCTGACTTTTTAAATCCTGTGTTTATTTGGTTTTGGTTCACGAATGATACCAGTGGTGCATTTATGCACCAGTTAATATCTTATCAAAATAAATAAAACCCGTATCAAATTCTTAAGAAAAGGAAAGGAACGGATTTACGGTTGGAGACGCATCAGCAACTACAAGGCTATTTAGCAACTGGACCAATAGCTTAATGTGGGTTCCGAACCACGGTCATCAGCCATTGACAACCCAGGCCAGCACCCCCTCAGGCTATTAACCCTTGGTTATGTGCTTACCCATAAGTCTATCAGGAAGCCTACCGACTGGCGAGTGACCGACGTAGAACACTTCTCAGAAGGCATTCGGCCTTACCCAGCCTCTAACTGGCGTGACTGAGGGGTAATTCGTTGTCGGATTTTACACTCTTGCCTAGAAACAATCACAAACATTTAGGAAGTAAACAGACAGAAGAAAGAAAGAAAAACAAGATTTCAGAAAAGAAGATGAGCTAGTATTTCAGAAGATTAAATCATCTCCTGATGATGCTAACATGGTTAGCGAAACGTGCGTCGAGCAGTTCAAAAAAGTGTTTTGGTGTTTAGTGGTAAATCTCTTCAAGTTTAGTGTTTCACACTAAAGGTTCCAATAGAAGAATTGATCCAACCAAATTGTTAAAAAAAAACATAAAATGTGTGGTTCACTAACGCACCACTGGGATAAAATGGGTTAACGTGGATATTTCTGCTGGATTTACTTTTAGCACAGTGTCCTTTTGATGGTTGAGCAGTTTCTGGATCATCATTTCAAAATGTAATAATCTAAAAAAAAGTATCTATAGTAAGACCGCGCTTAGCGTTGCTCCGCTTAACACTGTTTCAGAATTGCGCGGTACTGGGATACCCAGAAACTGCTTTGTTGCTTTGATACTCGCTTGCATTATTGCAGCGTGTATCTTCGCTGCATGCTTCCTTCATCATAGTTGATTTATTATCGGTCATTGTGACTATACATGAGTACTCGTTATTGTATGTATAAAGAAATAAACATAATATTTCATTTTATTGTGATAAATACGGTAATTTTTAGTTTTTACAATGGATGATTGCAAAGAAAAAGAAAGTAAAGCGTCAAGAAAAGCATTTCGATGGAATCTAAAATGCAGGTGTTTGGGGGATTAGATGCAGATAAACGGCAATCTGATATTAGCACTGCATTAAATCTGTATGGATTAACGATGAGATTGACACCTGGATTACCGATGAGATTTACATCTGAATTGACGATGATGTTGAATGTAATATGTCATTCAGTCAAGCAATTATAATGGTAAAAGCGAAAACAATTTTTAATCATATTCAGAATGAAAAAGGTTACACGAGTGAAAATTTCGTAGGTAGTCGAGGGTAGTTCTATCGATTTAAAAACAGATTACTGGAGAAGCGGCAAGTGGAGATACAAAAGCAGCTGCTGAATTTCCAGCGAAATTAAAAATAATTATAGAACGAGAGAATTATCCCCCTGAATTAGTTTTCAATGTTGATGAAACTGGCTTTTTCTGGAGAGTATATCAAAACGTACATTTTTATCTCGTGAAGAAAAACGAGCACTAGGATTTAATGCTGCAAAAAATCCTTTAACTCTGCTACTGGGTGATAAAACTAATACTTTAACTTTATGATAACATTAATACTTTGACTTTAAATTAAAACCACAACTTGTTTATTATTCGAAAACCCCAAGAGCAATGAAAGGACTTGCCAGTAATTTGGCAGTCCAATTAAAAATATTTTTTATATATTTTTATTTGTTTACCGAACATTTTTAAATGCCCGTCTATTAAACGCTACTGCGAAGTTAAAACACTAGAATCGAAAGCTTTAAATTTGATTGATAATGCTCCAAGCCATCCGAGTCTCCAAGCCTCCATTTGTCGGGCTTAACAACATGAATTAAAGTAGAAGTGATTTTCTTGTCCCCAAATTCCACTTCGTTAATCCAGTCAATGGATCAAGGCGTACTATCAAATCTTATATAGTTTATTATCTGCGGTCGACATTCCGACAACTGAATGATAAAAATGATGAACAAGATAAACAATCCATTAAATATTTTTGGAAAAACTACAATGTTATGGATGCTGTAGACAACATCAATATTTTCTGGAATGAGGTGGCTGCGAAAAGTTTGAAAGGAGTATGAAAGAATGTATGGCCTCAGCTAAGCAAGTATATTCACACAAGAGAATCCATTGTTGATGTCGATGGAATTGTCAAGTTCAGTAATGAAACAGGATTGGATAATATAAATGTGCAGGATATTGAAAAATTATTGCAAGTTAAAACTGGTGAAAGTCGTTCCACCAACGATCTTAAAGAATTAGTAAAACAACAAGTGCACGAAAATGAAATATTTCTGAAGATCATGAACAAAAGGAACTTTCAACGGACTTTGTAAAAAAGTTTAGTCGCTATAAAGAAAATTATGAATTAGTTTATACAAAATGATTTAAATTTTGATAGAAGCTCAAAGGAAAGACGAAGTATCGTTGATGCAATGTTTTGCTATCGACAACTGGTTGCTGAACAAAATAACAAAAAGGCAAACTATTTTAGATTACTTCTTCACTAAAAAATAAAATATTTCAAATGAGGAAGAACATTTCTTATTACAAACATAACTTCTTTAATTGAACTTCACTGATATTCATGAATATTTTAAGAATTTAAATCAATATTAGCAATAAATAAGTCTATAATTATTTATTATTATTCACGTATGGGCCCTGGTGAAGTACGCGAAGTACAGTTGGAGGCGTTTGTTGTTCTTAGCCTTCCTTTGCGCCCATAATGATTTCATTCTTTCGCTATGAGCTTTTTTCCTTTCGTCAGACCAAGTTGTTCCAGTCTTCCTACATTTTTCTCTCTGGCCAACCTCTCAAACGTTACCCTTTGGGCCTGAAACAGCCTCTACCTTGAATTTCACTTTGTGTAATATTTGCTGATCTTAGGTCCTCTTTATTTGCAGCAATTCATTTAATTATTTCTACCTTAGCTCTATTTTCATAAAATTCGACTATTTGTCTAGTTAGCCTACTCAGATTCATTCGTTTTATGTGTCCGTAAAACTTAAGTCTTCCTTTTCTCATATCGCTATGTATATCTGTGTATTGTTTGATTTCTTGGTTTTCTCAAATGTCGGTATGTTGTGCTATTTATTTGTTTGGTGCCTAAGATTTTTCTTTCTTTCTTTTCAATCTCCTTGATGTCTCTCTTTCTATTCAAAATGAGCGTTTCTGACCCATATAGACATTCTGGCTTAATAACTGTGTTGTAATATCTCAGTTTTGTGTTTTTAGATATACATTTTTTTGTAAATATTTTGTGTAAGTCTCAATGCAGTTTCCATTTTTTGACATCTACCCTTATTGGCCGCTTTTTCCGACCCTTTTTCCATGATTATTTTACCCAAATATTTGAATTGAGGGACTCGTCTGATGTTCCCATATTTTGTTTGAGAAATGGTGTTCTTAGTCTGTTGTAGGTCATGTATTGTGTCTTTCCAAAGGAAATTTGGAGTCCTACCTTTTCTGCTGTTTCTTTTAGGATTTCAATCTGTTTCTGTGCCGTTAATACATCTTGAGCTAAAATGGCTAGATCAGCAGCTTGTCTCACTCCAGTTCTAATTTCGAAGATGTCATCCATGAATTTCTGAGATGTCATCCATGAATTTAACTTTTGACCTTGTGTTAGTTAGTGTTGCTTTAATAATTGCCAGCGTTTTCAGATCTCGTCCTTGTTCTTTCAAAATTTGGAATAAAGATTTGCGGTCAAGAGAATCATATGCTTTTTTGGAATCCATAAATCTACAGACGAGATTTTTATTTTACTATAATTAATTACTACTACTAATCTATAATTAATGTAATAAAAAAGTAAATGCCGTTAAAAAGTTTAACGCTGTCTTCTTTAACGTTGGAACTTATTGGAACGTATCTCCCGCGTTAAGCATGGTCTCATAAGACAAGCTTAAATTGTTCTTTAAAATGGATTGAATTGATTCAAATAATATTCCAGTAACATCTACATTGTGTTTAATATTCCATCAACAATTACTCAGTACAACATCCTTGATTTTGGTAATGTTTTCTTCGTTGGTTGACGTGAAAGGTCTTCCTGAACGAGGTTCAGCTTCAATTGCTTCTCTACCATCATTAAAGTTATCGTACCACTTTTTTTTGACATAGCTTCATCGCCGTAATACACTTAATGGATCAGCACAAGAAATTTCGATTTTAGACAGAATTTAATGCAGATCCATATTAAAAACTCGCTGAGAAAATTTACAATTACAATAAACTATAGATTCTAACTTAACAAGCAAAATTATACGAAAGTTCGATCAGATATGACAAGGATAGTCATACCAACTTAAAAAAAGAGTAGTTGTAATACGTAAAGCGAACGAATTTTAGCAACAAAAATCACCTTACTTTTTGATTATGGTAGTATATTGAATGTTTTTTTTTGTTTCCCTGTATATATTGTGAGAAGATGGGTTCATTTTAATAAAAGAAAAGCTAGAAACAAACTTGTTTTATTTCGATTTAGTAAAAATTCAGATGTGCTATTTTATTTTCCAATTTCTCACATGCCATGTTCCAGGTTTTCGTAACAATAAAATATTTATACATACATCTTTACACATGCGGCAATACGCTTTACTGTATACAGTCGATTTCCTTGAATATATCATTCTAATGTGAATCATAACTTATATCCGGGTGATATGTTAGCTGGTAAGTACACCAACGCTTCGAAAAAGAAAAAAAAATCATCATTTAAAGAGTCATAAGAAAACAGAAAAATATACCTAAAGATTATAAAAACATAAAAAAACGGGGAATAATTGAATCGATTTGGAGTTATCCTTCGAGAATTCTTCTTTTATAAGTTGTTCTTTCTGAAAAGATTTTTTTATAGGCCGAACAATGTGAAAGTTGTGAAATTTATTTTCAAACGGTTGGAATTTTCTTCGTAATAGGAGTAATCTGTTAGATTGTCAATACCTAATATATAAAGTTTTATATCATTTATTCTTATATATATATATATATATATATATATATATATATATATATATATATATATATATATATATATATATATATTATATATATATTTATTATAATATATATTTATATTATATAATATATATTATATAATATTTATATTATATATATATTTATTTAATATATATTATATATATATATATATATATATATATATATATATATATATATATATATATATATATATATATATATATGCTGTTTTGTTTTTATTGTCTGAAATCTTAACACTTTTACTGTATAACACTTTCACGTGCAAAATATTCTTGCCGCACGCAAAAATGTGACTAGACACCCATGCATTTGTATTCCTACAATGGAAGAAGAAACAAGTTGGTCTCTCATATGGCTCTTTATAGCGAATTTTGCATAATTTTTATTTACACCCATATCAGATCCAGCTGACGCAAGAACTAAACAGCCTATAAACCATTGGCAGCGTGCAGATTGGCCAATTGGATCTTGGAAGAGAAGGAAGCTGAGTTTTTTAGGAAAATCATCTTCAGTAAAGAACTTTTTCACCGCATTAAATGCGCTAATAAACAACCCTTCTAAAATTACTTCCCCTCTTTCCTAGCCAATAGGCTTTTTTTCTCCAGTGTCATGAATCAGCCAGTTACATTAATCAGTTACTTCTGATAACGGTCCTAGATTAGAGCAATTCGAAATGCAATTAATATATCTGGCTGTATGAAGTATTAAGCCTTAAAATTATCACAAATAAAATTAAAATTATGGCTGCTCGTGGTAATGTATCCTCTTACACCAACAATATTTATGCATATGGCTCTCCACTTGAGTCTGTGGAATGTTTTAGCTACCTGGGTAGTTTCCTTAATTCTAGGAGATCCTGCGATCCTGTCTCGGAAATCTGCAATCTAATTAGCTGTGTTTCTAGAGCCTTTTGGAAACTTTGCCATAGAGTTCTCGGCAATCATGACCTGTCTTTGAGGGTAAAGGTGACTATGTACTGCGCTGTGATCGTGCTATTGCTTACTTACAGGTATCTATCGTAAAGCGCCCAACACAAAACTCTTGAGGGTTCTCGAGAGAGAACCCTCAGGTCATCTGAGACAGATAATGGGAATCCAATGGTACCATAAAAAATCAACAAGGAAGTTCTCGGTGAGGCGAACTGTTTGTCGATAAAGTTCTCGTGGGAAGAGGGCGTCTGCATTGGGCGGGACATTTGGCCAGGTTGGACGACCATCGTATAGAAAAGTATATATTATATGGTGAACACATTGCTATAAGGATGCTCTCCATGAAACCTTAAAGAGCGTTAATGCTAGTCAGCAATGGTGACTGCCTTCAAAAGAACACAATGGGGATTTCAATTAAATCAGAATTGATAGTAGCAACTATTTACAAGTAAGCTTTTTCCCAATATAATTCTAATTCATCGATTGTTTTTGTTACATTCGAAAATATAATTTCTCCGGTAGCGGTATCTTTCAAAGTCTTCGGTGCTACTAGTTCTGTAGTTACTTCAAAATTTTGATTAATTGCAGGGATAAAACTAATTAATTGAATAGAGTGAATGAGTTTTCTTTAAATTGAAAATAAGCTTATGCTAGCAAATGTTTTTACTGCATTCGAACTTATTTCTTGTCGAATTGTTCAGTATATTCTCTGATCTAATGCTTTTTCCAGATACATTCTTTAAACACATCTTCAAACTCTATAAATAAGACCGTCAACCGACGATCAGAACGCATAAAATCCGGGAATCTGTAGACATTATCATCACTTCTTGAAGTTGAAAGTCTGACGTTGCGAGATTCATCTTCAATCGAGTCTCGGCCTTTTGTGAATGATTTAAATCACCTGAAAATACGTGTATTTAACAGAACACTATTTATATCGGCCTGTTGAACGTATAGCTTAGTACTTATAGCAAAATCTGGAGAACCGCATATTTTCGGTGAACAATTAATTTTACCAACTATTAAAGATGTATTAAAAACTGTTTTACACAAACCTGAATATGATGTAATCAAAAAAAAATCCTTTGAGCAATAGCACACTTAAACGAAGTATTGATGAAAGAAGTTATGATATGGAAAGGTTCTTGTGTAATTATCTACAAACGACTGGCATATGTTCGTTTTGTTATGGACCAAGAAATCCATGAAGAATTGCTCCTTATGCGAACTTTAATAAAAGGCACTAAAGGCGAATCAATATTTAATATTTTGAGAGATTATTTCATGAAAAAAGCGATCCCTTTATTAAATATAATATCAACGGCAGCAGATGGAGCACCTGCCATGTTTAGGCACTATCGTAGATTTATAAGCCATTTCAAACAAAATGTACCCGAGGTGTTTGCAATACACTGCGTCATCCTTCAACAACAATTATTTTGCTAAAAATCTGAGTGGTAGATTGCATCAATCTCTTCAATTTGGCATTAACACAGAATTAAACAGAATTCGGAGCAACGCGTTGAATTCTAGATTATTTGCACAGTAGTGTGAAGAAAATGAGAATTTTCATCGATTACTTCTTCACATTGAAGTACGCTGACTGTGAAAAGGCTTATGTTTGACAATATTTTTCTCCCTTTTTGAGACAGTTTTAGAGATTTTGGATGCTACAGATCCAATTTTAAAAGAAAATTTAATCAAGTGGAAACCAGACATTGTTTATTTAACAGATTTGTTTAGTAAATTTAATGAGGTTAACTTGCAGTTACAAGGTGACAGTTTAAATTTGATAAACATAAAGTCCATCATTTCAAAACATTGGACGAAGCGAATTTTCCCAGTTTCCCAATTTATCACAAACTGTCAGGATGATGACGTTTCAACCTTAGTTCAACATTTAAATGTCCTTCACACATATATTGAAAGTAAGTTTGAGGATGTTTTGGCTATAGAAACACCACAGTGGATTATCTATCTATACTGTGACATTGAAGAAACGAATGTCATATTACAGTTCAGACAGGGATATCAGCAATTTTGGCTTCAGAGGGAACATACGTGTTACTCATCCTGTATTATGGACTATCGCGAGAAAGTTTTTGATAGCTATTTCATCTTCATACCTCGTGGAAAGGTGTTTCAGCGTGATTATCAATCTTCTTACAAATAAAAGAAATAGATTAGAAATCACTGACCGCGTAGATTTAAGGTTAAACCTAAGTAAATTGAAGCCAAATATAGAAAACTTGCTCTTAAAGCATCAGGTTCATCCCTCCCATTAAAAGTATTTATTTTTTTGTGTAGTTATTTTATGCAATAATTTTACTAGATTTGCATTTTGAATCGTTTTAATTAATGCATTTATAAAACTTAACATTTTTTTTAAAGTTTTTCACTCTGTTGTTAAACCTATTAAAGGGAGTAGCATTGTGTCAGCTGTCAAAAACGCGTTTGAAGATAATGAATTTGTAAAAATTCAATATTAGAAAGGTAGGGGATCTACCCAAAACAGAAAAAATTGGTACGTGGTCTACGAGCCAAAAAGGTTTGGGGGCCTCTGGTCTAAACGTATTGAATTGCAAAATTACTACAGTGAAAACTTAACGAAAAAATCCTAAAAATCTTATGTTTCCTTCGTTAGCCCGAAAACTATTTGAACAATGCTTGTAAATTTTAATTTGTACTTTGCACCTGGTCTATATAGTGATTACCGACGTGTTTATTCATAGAAGAGAATGAATATATGCAAAAACTAATGAAAGCTCTGGCACTAACCTGATCCGCTTAGAAAGACCAGGGTCATTTCCGAAGACTTAAGTTTATAACACACAATTCTGGATCTCGAAATCGTGTCGCTCATTGTCGATGCAAATTTCATGTAAATTGCGTCCGATTTCGCACTTCATAACCGCGAGGAGGAAACTCACGGTAGTCCACCCTCACCCCATTTACCACTCCAAAATTTAATCTAATTTAATTTATTTCCAGCAACTTAACAACATCGGTTTTTTTCGCGGGATGTTAACGAAGTTGAGGCAACGATGATTTGCAATTATTTACCATTCTCCAAGAGGCTTTTGTAGTAATTTTCGGGATTTTCGCTTTTTCGTATCTTGTCCTCGGCCTGCGCCTGTCGAATCAACTCGCTGATCGGGTAGAACCAGAGGGGCGGTTCCGTCGGTTCTATAGGCTTGGAAGTCACGTGGTATAGCTGCACGATGGCTATAAGGAATATGAAGCTCCACATCTGTAAATAAAACAAACAATTTAATCATATCTTTTTTTGTTATTATAAGTTGATTAGATTGAAAGAAATATTTTTATACAGGATACGGTAAAGAAATGGGCGATTTTCAGGGGGGCGGGTTTCAGGGTTTAGAGGTAAAGCGACTACCTTAACTCTATTTGCACCATCATAGCATTAGTAATCAGAATTAGTGGAACGGTTATTTCGTCGCCAATTCAATATTAAACTTAATTAAACTTAAGAGGATACATGGGTTTCGAAAAGCAAATAAAAACATATTTTCTTTATTTTTTTTATATATAATAAAATAATTATTTTATTCAAACTTTAAGTATATAAAAGAACAACATTTGAAAAATATTTTATAAAATTTTCATCAAAAAATTTTACTCCGATTGACTTAAAACTTTGGAAAAATATTCCTGACATGTACTATTGGATAAAAATTTAAAAAAAGTGGATTTTTTGAAATGTCAAAACCCATGTAACCCCTTAATGATCTGGCAATATCGCTCATCATGTTAGCATTATTAGGAGATGATTTAATTTAATTCAATATTAAATCATCTTCTTAAGGTTAAATTATCTCCTGATAATGCTAACAGGGTTAGAGAACCTCGTGTCGAGAAGTTAAAAAAAGTAATTCCTCTTTCACTTCTTTCTCTTTTTAAACGTGAAAAAATGGCTGGCAGAAAATAAATTAACATCAAATGAAGGGATCATTGCCACTAAAGAGGAATATTTTGGAGAGTTTGTAAATCGTACTTTTTGGAAGGAATAAACGTTAGAAAATTGTTGAGAGAAGTGTATCAAGGATACTAAAAAGAGACTTTTTCTTCTTCCCTGTGGATCATCAGGAGCTTTGACCTACCCTAGGGGTATGCAGGTATTTTTTTACATGGAGCGATGGCCATCCATTTCCATAACCCCTATTATTTAGTTCTAACGGTTGGAGCCAGTATGACGTTACCATTTTAAATATTTATAATTTTTAAAACAAGCAAGATATATTTTTTAATAACATAATTATGTTGTCTTTAAATTTTGTGTTAATTCATTTTTGAGAATTGTGTCAATGAAATATGAGCCATAAGCAGTAATGCAACTTTGAATGCTTTTTAACGCATTTTCCGTAACTTTGGTCAACATATCTGGTATTAATGCAGCTATTTCAACACGGGCATTGTCCTTGGGTTGCTGTATGGTTGTCGGCTTATTTATGTAAACCAAAGATTCCCAACTTGTTCTGGAACACCGACTCCTTTCAATAAAAAAATTCTAACACCCCCTCTTTTATACTAGTGAATTATACCAAATATTAATATATTGTTGTACATTGTCTATACCTATTTTATTTCTCTATCTATCTATTAAGTATAAATTAATTAAAAATACCAGCAAAGGTACTATCGAATTATTTACTAAAAAATTAAAAACAAACAAAAATCAAAAAGAAATTAAAAAAATAATGAGATGGTTGAAGCCGGTGGAGTTTTTACAATTTGTTAATATCGGGTTGCAATTTCGTTAACAGTAGTCGCAAATCGCCACGCTCAGTGATGTGCAGTCTGTTCTTTTTCTTAGACAGTAAATTAGCTACTGCACTGAATCCACGCTCAACGAAGGGATTTACGATTAGAGGTGCATCAGCATCGAACGCTATTTAGCGACTGGATCTACAGCTTAACGTGGGTCCCGTACCACGTTCATCAGCTACCGACAAACCCAGGCCAGCACCGCCCTCAGGCTATCAACCCTTAGTTATATCTTACCCATAAGTCTATCAAGAATTCTACCGACTGGTGAGTGACCAACGTAGAAGACTTCTCAGAAGGCACCCGGCCTTACCCAGCCTTTAACTGTCGTAACTGAGGGGTAATTCGTTGTCGGATTTTATACTCTTGTCTAGAAACAATCACAAACATTTAGGTGTGAATATGTGTGGGCGTATGTGTGTGTATGTGAGTGTATATAATTGTGTGTGTAGGGTAGGAAGTAAGACGGAGAGCAGAATTAAAGAAAGAAAGAAAAGAAAGAAAAAAACACCTATCCGAGCGCTGGAATCGAACCAGTTACCTTTGGATTACCTGGCAGGCGGCTAACCCACCAGATCACCGCGATCACCACCAGACAGAGCTGGAATTGATTTTCCAAACCAGAACTTTTGGTCCATTTGTGAATTTTACTTTCAGTTCTTCGTTAGTTGTGACTTCTACGAGTTCCTCTTCTAAATTTGATGATTTTGTTGTACATATATTTGCGAAAGGATCTACAACCCAACTCGGTACATTCATGTTTAAAATATTCTGGAGTCGCTCCCTAATATCAGCATGAAGTATGTCCGAGTGTGAGCCGTAAGTAAGTAAGTTTTCCAGTTTTGCAAAGACTGTCGATAATGTGAGAAAGTGACTGTATTCACCTCTACCTAGATTTCGTTTGAACAGAAGAAGTTTTCCTACAAAAGCAGCTAAGACGTTTATTATTTTAACTAAATTCAACTCATCACCTTGCAATTCTATATTGACTTCATTAAATATTTTAAACAGGTCTGTCAAATAAACGATGTAATTTTTGGCTATAATCAGGATTTCGCGTGGTCTCTCTTTTAATGGAGTTTAGTACTGAGTCAAATGATTGTCAGTCAAATGATTCATACAAATACCTTTTGAGAGCCAACGAACTTCTGTGTGCCGCAGCAAGCGATTGTAATCTTGATCAATGTATTGCTTCGAATCTTATTGGCTGCTCTAATAACATAATGACGCGACGTAAGCAGGTGTTTATTCAGATTTTTTGCAACCAAATGCTGATGATGAATAGCACAATGTACTGCGAGTACATTTGGTACTGTTTATTTCAAATGCGCTAGGAAACCCTTATGATGCCCCGTCATTGTTGAAACACCATCAGTAGCAGTTGACAAAATATTGCGAATCGGAATTTCTCTCTCTTGAAAAAACTTGCCTAACGAACAAAATTTTAAAGACATAAAAATGTTATAAAAAATTTTACAAACTTTTAACGTTAACGCTTCGGAGGGTACTCTCCCCCCGTTTTCAAAACTAAACTAAAAAATAAATTATATTAATTTGTAATATATAAAGTAACGAGTGAAAGTAAATATATTTTTTGTGTATGTCAACGATACTTACATTGAAAACAATAGATTTTCATGACAGTGACATACTACCAAAAAATATATATAGGTAATGTTTACTGTGTGATTGTTATTGTACTGATTGTGTATTCAAATATTTAAATGTGTTTAATTGTGTTCTTTAGAATCGGGAATCATATTGAATTTAAATATACCCAAGGCATAGCAATACAGTTATTTTTATTTAAATTAATTATAGCGGTTTCTTTTAATCTTCTGTATTTTGTTACCGATTCTTTTAATACCGTTTTAAAATTATTCCAATTGATTTTATGACCCGATTCCCATGCGTGTTGATAAATTCTGGATTTAGTAAAATCGCCCTTTCTAAGAAGGTTTGGGAATTTTATCAACCACATTTTTCTTATTTTGTTGTAATTGTTTGGTTTAGTCTTTGTTAATAGAGATCTAAGAGTATTTTTTGTTTTAAATGTCGTTCTTATGTTGTATTTATTTCCTACTATTTTAATTGTGTCAGAAATACCGCGGATATAAGGAATTGTGAGGTTAATTGTTTGAGAATTATTATTATTGTTATTAATAACTTGTCTGTTTTGTCTAGTATCAAAATTTTTAAACGATTTATCTATAAAATTTTTTGGGTAATTGTTTTTTATTAAAATGTCTTTTATGTGATTTGTTTCTTTTTATAGTGTATCACTGTCGGTACAAACAAGTTTTGCTCTGTCATATAAACTTTTAATTACTCCTATTTTGACCGATTTTGAGTGATTTGAAAAGAAATTGAGATACCTATCTATGTTTGTCGGTTTTCTGTAAACTGTAATTTTTAATGTGTTGTTTTGTTTTAATATTAAAGTGTCGAGGAATGGCAATTTATTCACATTCTCCATCTCTAAGGTAAACTTAATTATAGGCTCTCGAGAATTTATATCTTGTAAAAAAATATTTAGATCGTCAATGCTATGTTGCCATATAGCAAAAATATCATCAATATATCTAAGCCTATTATATCTATTAATGGCTTTTTAAGAGATTTATTTAATATGTCATTCTCGAGTTCCTCCATAAAGATATTACTCATCAAAGGAGAAAGAGAAGAACCCATTACCATTCCGAAATTTTGTTGATAAAACAAAAAATACTCTTAGATCTCTATTAACAAAGACTAAACCAAACAAAATACCAAAAATGTGGTTTATAAAATTCCCTGCGAATGTGACAAATTCTATATAGGTGAGACATCTAGACCGTTAGATGCTAGAATAAAAAACCTTCTTAGAAAGGGCGATTTTAATAAATCTAGAATTTGTGAACACGCATGGGAATCGGGTCATAAAATCAATTGGAATAATTCCAAAACGGTATTAAAAGAATCGGTAACAAAACACAGAAGATTAAAGGAAACCGCTATAATTAATTTAAATAAAAATAACTGTATTGCTATGCCTTGGGTATATTTAAATTCAATATGGTTCCCGATTCTAAAGAATACAATTAAACACATTTAAATATTTGAATACACAATCAGTACAATAAACAATCACACAGTAAACATTACTTATATATATATATATATATATATATATATATATATATATATATATATATATATATATATATATATATATATATATATATATATATATATATATATATTTTTTTTTTTTTTTTGGTAGTATGTCACTGTCATGAACATTCATTGTTGTCAATGTAAGTATCGTTGACATACAAAAAAATATATTTACTTTCAATCGTTACTTTATATATTACAAATTAATATAATTTATTTTTTAGTTTAGTTTTGAAAACGGGGGGAGAGTACCCTCCGAAACGTTAACGTTAAAAGTTTGTAAAATTTTTTATGACATTTTTATATCTTTAAAATTTTGTTCGTTAGGCAAATTTATTACAAAAAAGAATCCCTGAGAAATTTGTCTCTGTTTGGTTTTTTGTTTTTACCCAGAGATTCTTTCTTTAAATAAGAACAGGTATTTTTTATATTTTTTGAGTTTTAGATAGTGGCGAAAAGCCCAAATAAAGGAAAAAAATATATGAACACGCCACAATCATTCAGACATTAATTTAATATCGATACTCCCTTTGTATCTGTTTCCAAATGTTTAACAAATAATAACTTTTGATATTTTTTTTTCTCTTTTATGAATCGAACGTATGATAAAAGTAGTTATTTATTAGTTATAAAGTAGTTATTAGGTTAGGCTTGGTTATTAAGTATTTAATTAATCGCATAATGATATTTCAACGTCTTTAGCCATTTCATATATTCTTCTTGACACTGAATTATTATTCAGATGAATTCCTGATGATATCAGACGGTGTCCTATGATGAAGAACAATTTTTATTTCCTGTGTGATTGTTGGCAATATTAATGCCTCGCCCATTGTGTGTGGTTATTCCGCTATTGCGATTAACAATGAAACTTTATATGAAGGTCATAGTCCATCATTCTTCTTTAGAAGACGACGCAAAAAAGGTTCGATATAGTTGGCTATTTTTAATATTTCTTTCCAGTCCAGAAAATAGGATATATTTTTGTCCTTTTTATCAGAATGCATCTTATTCAAATGCTCTTGAACGCTTCATACCTTCATTTGAAAAAACTTTTTGGCAAATTAAACACTTAGGTAATGAGTGGTTAGTAGGAGAGTGCATAAACCCATGTTTTAAATACTTAATACTCTATTGCCGGCATTTCTTCTTAGATTCAAACATTTTGAAATAGAAAATTTGCCACGGTTTCAATAAATTAACTTTTTAACAGTTTTATAGACAGTTATAAAAATAATGGCTATATTATTTATATGGATTATTGACGAAGCACACAAAGATAATAAGATATTCCTAGAGCTATCTCTGCCTTTTATAGATTTGATTTGGTGCACGCTGCAACTTGTATACCTTTGCTTGTTTGCGATCCTGAAGCAGTTACTCTCCAAACAAGTCATTACAAGGTCTCATATTTTTGTCGAAACATGCTTGATTGCGTGTATTGCGTGTTTGCTCGCCAACTTGCAAAAACTCATTACCGGCCATACTAAACTGAGCTTGGTAGGCGTATACCTAATGCTAATTAAATTTTTTTATTGTTTATTTACCTGTAGCAATAAGATACAAATTTTAGATAGCTAGATAAAATATTTATTTATAAAAACAGTAGATATTTTCAAAGTATATGAATATATTAATTTTCTTAATAGGTAAGTACGCCACAGCCGCCCCCCATTTGTTTCTGGACCCGTTACCGCCCCATGGAAGGCTCCAGTCCCATTGTGGAGCGCTTCCGCCCCCTCTAGAAACCTATGATGTAAACCCTTAAAAAATAATTCATCATTCATTATTAATTTTGCATGAATATTGAAAATTTATTGGAAATGGCTTATGATGGCATTACAGTATTCTAATCGGTTATTATTGTCTGTAGGTAACAGACCTTGAACAATTTCAATCTTATAGGGAAACATGTCGAAGCCACTTCTCAAAATTCGGCGTAAACTATACGGAGAAATTCCCAATTGTGCACGTCGACGAATAGTCGTTTCTGGAGACTTTTGCATAAGTGCAACTTTTTTACTGTTTCCTACTGTTGTTGGACCTCTGATGCAGAGTCTATACCCAGCTGTTTCAAATTCTTGAAATTACTTGAATAAAGGAAAAATTGTCATTGGATAACACTCCGAATGTTCAAGACATTTTCGCTTTTGATTTTATTTAACGTAAATTATAACAATTTCCCTACGTTCTTTTAGCGAGTATTTATTCATAACAACCCCAAACTGCAACAAATATTCGGAAAAAAAATGGCGGCAAAACAAAATGGTAGCGTGATACTTGCTCCATACTTTAGAATGGGACTACTTTAAAAAAAAAAGATTTTCGATTAAAAGTTTTTAATTTACTCTCATATACCAATTCTTCTATTGGAACCTTCGGTGTGAAACACTAAACTCGAAGAAATTTGGCATTAAACACCAAATCACTTTTTCAAACTTCTCGACGCACGTTTTGGTAACCATGTTAGCATCATCAGAAGCTGATTTAATCTAATTCTAAAACTAAACTAAGTTTTATTTATATAATAACCCTACCTAACGAAGCGTGTAAAAATCATGAACCGTAAAGTTTATTGAGCCTTACATTAATAATTGAAAAAGCTGACTAAACGGAATAGGTTTTCCTTTTTCCCGGTTCATAATTTTTTTACATTTTTCTATTGCTTTATTTTTCTTTTTTTAAGCTTTCATATGCATCCAAAGCCCTATTATTACTTACACTTTTAACCAGTCTTAAATTACTAATATCTATATTGTGGTCATGTTCGATTGCATGTTGGGCAATACAAAATTTTTCTATTCTCCTATATCTAATTTGGGCAATGTGTTCTTTATATCTCTTTAATATGGATCTTTTTGTTTGCCCAATATACCTTCAATCACAATCTTGATAACTAATTTCGTAAATTCCCGACTTTTCATGTTGATCTGCTTACCCAGGACATCTCTTAATTTATTATATGGTTTGTACACAACCTTAATATCCATTTTTTAAAAATTTTGTATAGCTCTCGTATTAATTGGCCATCAAACGGTATTACCATGAACTTATTTTTGTTCTAATCCTTTTGAAAAGCCGAAGATTCTTTAAATTATTTTCTAAACTTATGTTTTTTAATTAATTTATCTACAATGTTTCTTATTATAACCGTTCACTTCGGATGCCTCCTTAATTCATTTAAATTCTTTCTTAAAATTATCTTTGTTTACAGGCAAATTTATTGATCTATTTACTGTAAAATTTAAACTAGCCATCTTATTTTTTAAGCTATGATTAGAATCGCTAGGAATGTATCTAGAAGTGGTGGTGTTTTTCTAGAAATATCAAAATATAACCAATTTTTATATACTCAAATATTATTTAAAAAACAAGTGGACAATAAGGTTGTGTATAACGCAGTAAATTAAAAGAAGTCCTGGGTAATCCAAAGGATAAAGTAGATCCACATGAAAAGTTGGGGATTTACGAAATTACTTGTCAAGATTGTGATCGAAGGTATATTGGTTAAATAAATAGATCCATATTAACGAGTTATAAAGAACATATTGTCCACATTAGATATGGGAGAAAGGAAACAAAATGGTTCACTCAACATTCAATCGAACATGACCACAATATACGAGGTGTGACTATTAAATAACGAAACTGACGCTGTAAAACATTTTATTTTGATTTCGTACATATTTGTTTATTATCTCCTTTAATTTACACCCCGTCTCTATCCCTACAACCTTCCATGCGAATATTCCATTTTTCGAAACAGAGCTGGAAGTCTTCTTCTGTCAGCTCCTTCAGAACGTGTGGCGCTTTCTCTTTCACAGCTTCAACGGACTCAAATCTTGTTCCTTTGAATGCAGATTTCAGGAATCCAGTGAAGGTACACAATCCCATGAATATCAAAAAAAAACAATCATCATTGCTTTGAATTTTTATTTGCTCGTTCGAGCTATTTGGATCTCGGTGAATTTGGGCTCTTCCAGTGCATGTATTGGCGCTTCGTTTCAGGATCATAAGTAAAAAACCACGATTCATCACATGTTATTATCCTTTTCAATAAATTTGGGTCATTTTCAATGGCATTCAAAGTGTCAGTGCAAACATTTTTGCGAGCTTCTTGCGAACTCAAAAGCACGCGAAAGCAATAAACATTCATTGCCATACATTTCTTTTAATAAATTATAAGTTTCAGTAGCGGTTTTTTCAAGTTTCAAGTGAAATTTTAAAACAATTCGTTGCGCTGTAGTTACACTTAACATTTTTACACTTTTAACACTTAACAACGATGGCTACGGTTATAACGATTTGTTTACAGAAACGAGAGGTACTGCACTCGGAAGAGAAGGCTTCACGTTAACAGCTGTTAGTCACTGGTGTTTGGCGCATGCGTACTTCTTCTCTAGCAGCGTCAGTTTCGTTATTTAATAGCCATACCTCGTATATATTAGAAATTTAAGACTGGTTAAAAGTGTGAATATCAATAGGGTTTTGGGTGCATATTAAAACATTCAAATAGAAAAATGTAAGAAAATCATGAACCGGGATAAAGGACCTATTCCGTTCAGTCAATTTTTTCAATTATTAATGTAAGGCTCAGTAAACTTCACGGTTCATGATTTTACACGCTTCATTAGGAACGGTTGTCATATAAATATAACAGAGTTTAGTTTTAGAATTAGATTAAATCATCTCTTGATAATGCTAACATGGTTAGCGAAACGTGCGTCGAGAAGTTTGAAAAAGTACTTTGGTGTTTAGTGGCAAATCTCTTCGAGTTTACCCTTATATACTTCATACCGGATGTCGTATTTTTTGCTCCCCGGTAGATTTGCATGAAAAGACACAAATGGAAAAATCATAACTTAGAATAAGTTAATAAGTATAAGTTAGTCGTTGAGAGCGATTAAGAAGTATACCGCCACCAACTACAAGGTCGATGCCGACAAAGTATAGCTATATGGTAAAATTGTTACGTACAATTTTACTTCAACCACACATTTTTGATTTTTAAATTTTGAAAATTAAAATCAAAACGTTATTAACTTTCGCCTGTTTCTGATATAAATATATACGACGACCGTTCTCTTACGTTATCTTAAAAATCTCAACATCCCCCGTGAGGAAACCGCTGTTAGGAATATGAAAACGAAAACCCGATTATTCCTGTTTTAAAATCTCTTTTTGCGGTTTATCTGAGAGGAAATGAGTCTTATTTCGCCAAAGGTCGCTTGAAGTTTCGTTGGCATTTCTCTGATTTGCAAATAACTTCAATAAAGATGACGCAGTTTTACCAAGGAAAATTATTTTCACGAAAATATTTCAATACATATGTATTACCAACATTTGATTTACTTTACATTTAATCTTCTTCTGATAATATTGATATCTTGATATAAACTTGAAGAGATTTACAACTAAACACCAAATCACTTTTTTGAACTGTTCGACGCACGTTTCGCTAACCATGTTAGCATCATCAGGAGATGATTTAATCTAATGATGATGGTAACATGGTTAGCGAAACGTGCGTCGAGCAGTTCAAAAAAAGTGATTTGGTGTTTAGTGGTAAATCTCTTCAAGTTTAGTGTTTCACACCAAAGGTTCCATTAGAAGAACTGAATATTGATATGGTCGTAACAAGAGTCAATAATCTAAGGGCTATTTAGAAAACAAATCCAAGTTATTAAATTACCAGTTGAAAAGCTATAGCAAGAATTAACATTTTAAGAGAGAATATCAAGTTGAGTTATTTTTGAACATCTTCGCTATTGGAATAATATTTGTGGGCAACAACGTAGTTGTATCGATAAAAAAAGCTGGTAATCCGATTGTACCAAGTAGAGTATAAGCGGGCCAAGGATGAACTTCTCCAATCGACAGGTCTTCCAAAGTATGATCAAAAATTGTCGCGTAGCAGAATTGCTGGCTGTTGATGACTTTCTTTTTATCATTCCATCGTTTAGTTTAAACCATTATTGTTTTGTAAAGGTTGACAGTAATTATTTCTATTCCCATAAGATTAAGAACAATGTCTTATGGCCATAAATAGTCCTCTTTTTCTTTGATGTATATGATTCGCCAGGGCATCATGATTTTTAGCAGGAGTTCGTTCTACTTAGATGTTTTACCTCATCTTCGATATTTGCCGGACTTGGCACCCTCGGATTATCACTCTGATCGGTTTTTCCTCGCTTTTTCTTTCGTAGCCATAATAAAGTTGCTAATCGGTTATAAACAACTATAGAGCAATATATAATTGATTATACGAGGGTCGTTAGTAAATACAAAATTTTGGATATTTTTTATACCTAGTCACCCTGCAATTCAATACTTTTAGGCCAATAACATTCCAACTGCAGAATAAGCGGTAGTATCGGCTTTTACCACATTATTTAAAGGGAATCTTTGTCTTGCAAGTCCGGTGGGTGTTTTTGTCTTTGTCTTTGACTCTCTGGACAAAGATTCACTTTAAATGATGCTATCAAAGCTTAGGCAACCGCTTACTTCGCAGAGTTATACACATCGCATTATAATGAGGGTGTTAAAAAGTTGGAACGTGGTTGGTTTAAATGCAAGATGAGTATGTTGAAAAAATATCTCAAAAATGTCAATTTTTAGTTGATTATTTCTTGTTAAACATTGATGACAAGGGTCATGACAAGGGAATCAGGACGATATTTTTTATCATCTGAAAATTATGTTATTCGAGCTCTCACTTCACTGACTGTGATAATGATCCACTAAAATTGATTATAACGTATATAATAAATATATGTTATCTTCGAGCGTATTCAGTTCAGTTATGGACCTGTTAAATTAGATCTCGTCCCCTTGGGGGTATTACAAGTTAAAATTTTCTTATTTAGAGCGAAAGGTCTTAGCCTTTTGCTCTAAATAAGAAAATGAGCGATGGACATTTTCAATGTGGTATGATATTAATTAAATTTAGTTTGAAAGCTTACCAGGAACGTCACTTACTTTAACACGATGACGCATATTGCACGTAATATATATATATCGCAACATGTATGACGTGACCTGAAATGATGCGGAAATATATCATTTCTAAACTATTTAGTTAACAAATGAGTGCCCATTATGTCCAGTCAAGTGTAAATTGATTTTTACGAAATTAATATCAAGTTCACTCATTTTTGAACATCTTCGCAGTTAGAGCAATATTTGTTGACAAGAACGTAGTTGAATCGATGAAAAAAGGTGTTAATCCGATTGAACCAAGTCTGGAGTATAAGAGGGCCAAGGGAGAATCTTTCGACAGGCCTTCCAAAGTGTGATCGAAAATTGTCTCGTTATAGGATGGCTGGCTGTTGATGACTTTCTTTTTATCATTCCATCATTTAGTTTAAACTATTATTATTTTGTAGAGGTTGTTATTTCTATTCCCATAAGACTAAGAACAATGTCTTATGGCCATAAATATTTCTCTTTTTCGTTGATGTAGATGATTCGCCAGGGCATCATGATTTTTGGTAGGAGTTCGGCCTACCCGGATGTTTTACCCTATCCTCAATATTTGCCGGACCTTGCAACCCCTCATTATCACTATGATCGTTTTTTCGTCGCTTTTCTTCCATAACCATAATGAAGTTGCTAATAACGGTTATAAACAACTATGGAGTAATATATTATTAATTATACGAGGAAAAAAATACAACATTTCGGATATTTTTTTAAATTTAATTCAACAAGAGGGTTGCAATTTATGTATCCGGAATAATAAATAAAACCAAATCTTTATCATTGAAAATGGTTTTACTGTTTTTCAAATATACTCCGCGATGATCGATACAACTTTTGTACACGTTCGAACCAATTTTCATAGACTTTTTTCATTCCGATTGAGGTGTCTCCAAAACATGTATTTTGAACGCATCAACTGCTTCTTCTAGCGTCGAAAATCGTTGACCACGTAGTTTATTCTTCATGGACATGAACAAAAAGAAATCATTGGGTGCCAAATCAGGATTGTATGGTGGATGACCCATCAATTCGATGTGTTGACCGGTCAAATATTGAGTTGTTCTGTCCGATGTGTGAGAGTTGGCGTTGTCATGGGGAAAAATGATCCTGCGTCGCTGGTTTGACCAGAATTGACCGTTCTACTGTTCTTGAGTGGCACTATAGCCACATGCCCATTTATCCCAAAATAACTGGCGACTATTTGCTGCGAAGTACTTCTTGCGCGAACAACTATTGTTGGGTTTGGCTTATTTTGCTGTTTACTTTCGGGCTCATACGCATAGACCTAAGATTCATATCTGTAGATGTTATACACGGCTTTTGACGCACAACGATTGTATTTTTTGAGTATTTCTTTACACCAATCAACACGAGCGTTTTTTGGGCGATTGTCAAATTATGCGAAATCTAACGAGAACGAATCTTTTTCACGGCTAAATGTTCATGTAAAATATTGTGTATACTTGTCATACTAATGCCCAGAGATGCCTCAATCTCACGGTATGTCATCTGACGATCTTGCTTTATCCGTTCGCGCACAGTATCGTTGTTTTCTGGCACAACAACCGATTTTGGACGACCTTCTCTAAATTCGCCCGTGAGCGAACGACGGCCACGATTGAATTCACTAAACCAGTGATATACAGTGACAGTGGTTTAAGATGGTGAGTTGATCGATGCACTGTTGTTAAGATAATTCACGTTGAAAGTCGTAGTAAATCATCGCACGAACATTTTGATTGAATTCGATTGAATTTGATTGATGAGTCAATTGAATTTTTTGGCTGAGACGAAATTTTCAAGTTATTAAACAACAAATTTAGGGTTCGTATATCAAAACGTTCTGAGTACGTATACAGTCAACAATCTCAAACTTTGCGATATATATGTCAGATGGCTCTTAGCAACACCATTGTTGTCAATTCCGGATACATAAATAGTAACCCTCGTAAATTTTGACCAATTACATTACAACTGCAGAATAACAGAATAAGCGGTTGTATCGGCTTTTACCCCATCATTTGAAGGGAATCTTTGTGTAGCGAGTCCGGTGGTGTTTTTGTATTTTAGCTCTCTAGACAAAGATTCACTTTAAATGATGCCGTCAAACCTGAGACAATCACTTACTTTACAGAGTTGTACAGATCGCATAATAATGAGGGGTTAAAAAGTTGGAACATCGTTGATTTAATGCAAAATGATAAAGATGAGTATGATGAAAATAATTTCAAAAGTTTCAACTTTCAGTTGATTGACGACATATTTATAAAGTTCTTAACTTTAAATGAAATGGTTAAATTAGTTTCGTTCCTCTGCACTAAATCTAAAACCATTAAAGAAGAAATCTTCGGTTTTTTCTTTTAAATATATCCACTACTTCATCTGCATGAATTTCTGTTCCATAGTGAATGTTCATGAGAGCCAAACCATTAAGTCTGTTTTCACTTGAAGTGTTTCGTAAATAGTTTTTCAGTCTCCTTAGGCTCGAGAAAGACCTTTCTGGGGTAGCAGTGAATACAGGAATGGTAGCCAAGATTTGTAGTAATGTGTAAATATTAGGATAAAGGTTTTTATCGCACATATCTAGGCATTCCAAACTAGATTTCGGGGTAGGCGAGATACTTATCATCACTGTTTTCCATACTTCAAGTTCTGCTTTAACCACTGATATGTTGCTTTCGGGAAGCAGTGACGAGTACATGGAAATTGTTTCTTCAATTATAGAACTGGCAGTAAAATTTGAAGGTAGCACACCAGGTAATGCTGATACTACTTTACGATGTTTGGTAAACCTTTCAACCAATTGTTGAATTGTATGATCAAGAAATGGAATGAACAAATTAATTTTGTAATACGTGCATACATCCAATGCAGGAATGTTCGGTCTATTTAATTGTTTTCCGACAACGCGTGGCATTCGCAGTATACCACCATTTTCTTCCAGTAAAACCTTTGCATCTTCATAGAGATGAAGATATTCGACGTCAGTGTTGTTTCTCAGGAGTTGTAAGACATTAATAATATCATCTACATGTTTGAATGCCGTGATAAGATCGATGTCAATTGTCTGTAATTGTTTTGATAGCAACAATGTATAGCTCATAACTTGAAGCTCATAACTGAAGCTCATAACTGAAGAATCACTAAACACATCATAAAATGCGAAGATCGAAGCGTACTTAGCAATTGGGCGGCTTGTTGCGATATTTCCTTATTGTGATTAAATTGGAGTTCTTCGAGAGCATTCACAATCTCTGAATAAATTTCCCTGAATCTTATAATAGCTTCATGTTTGTGGACCCACCGTATTTCACACATTGAGAGCAAGCTTTTTTGGTTACCGACGGGTAGTAGCTCTTGAATTTTTTCTTTCAACAAAGCAGTGCGTTGAGCAGAATGTCGAAAGTAGGAACCAACAGACTGCACAATCCCAATGCAATTTCGGACATTTGCTAATGAACATGAATCAGCAATAGCAAGGTTGAGAGAGTGTGCACTACAGTGTACATAAAGAGCAAGAGGACATTCTTGGCGAACATAAACTTGGGCACCGTGCAAATACCCACTCATAGCTGCAGCCCCATCGTAACATTGACCAACCACATGAGAACATTCAAGTCCATGCTTTTTCAGAGCTGTAATAATATTTGCGAGACCGGATCCTGAAACATCGACCGTTGGAATGTACTCAAGGAACATCTCTTTAAGTATATGGTGTTTATTATCTGTAAAATCAACATATCGAAGATATAACGAGACTTGTTCTACACGTCCGATGTCGGACAATCGCAAATAGTTTGGCTTTCTTTACTTCTTCAATTATTTTATGTTGAATTAATTCACCACAAATGTCAATTATTTCGTTTTGGATCTGAGGGCTTGTGTACAGGGCATTCTTCTGTGAAATATTCAAATGCTCAGCCAGATCTTTATCTCCAGACTCAGCCGCAAACCGCAACAGGGCTCTAAAATTACCATCATTCTGTAGTGGTTGTTCAGGTTCTGGTGCTTATGGTATAATTTGTATGCGCCCCGACTCGATTTTACCTCTCAAAGAGATGCCTTGTTTGCCGCAAAAAATTATTGCTTTTACGATAGGGATTATTTTCTTTCGATTCTCCTCTTGTTGTCTCTTTCTTTCAGAAGACAGCTGTTCAGTGACCGAAAAAGCCTGCGAAGACATTATTTTTAGAAAGTTATCTGCCAGTTCTGAATTTCGCTTGTGGTATCCCGAATTCGCATGAGCTTCAAATATATCTAGAGCATTTTTCCACTTACAAAAAGGTTCGGTTACCAACTGGCCGATCCTTTGATGACCGCCTTTACCTTCATCAAACGGACGTCCCATTACCACGCAAACTCTGCAGTATGCTCCACTTTTATATTCCGAATATGACAACCAGGGGAATCTCTCCAACCATTTCAATTGAAAGCGCAAGTTTCGTTTTGTGGAAATAGGAAACTTATAATCTCTGGGTGGGTTCCATGGCGTTTTTAAAATTTGGACTTTAAAATATTCATCCAAGATTTTTTCTTGATTCGCGTAAAAACCAACATCCAACTTAGCTACAGTTGTAAAAGATGAGGTAAAAGGCAAACTGGCCTGTTGCAGTCTAGATGTAGATTCGGCAGTTGAAGGTATCGAACAGGGCACCAGCGACATGGCATCGATTTCGACATTCGGTATTGTGATTGAGGTCGAGGTCGAGGGCCCGCTTGTCATCACAGTCTTCTTATCAGCATGCAAGGTAGCTGAAGCTTTGATAGCTAAATCCAAATTTGTTTCTTTATTAGAAACCCCTTGACTACACCACTTTTTCCAGTAGTCCATACCTTTAAGTTTATCACCCTTCCTTTTTTTCCTCTCCATTTTTCGACAGTAATAATGATTCACGTATCTATCCTTAACAAGGTCACCGAATAACACTGTACTAAAATTACTCACTTACACAGTACACTTAATTCTCTTCACTATTCGTTCACCAGTTTTCACTTATATTCGCTTCGAGTCCGCATGGAACAATACTGCCATAAGCGCGGTCACGCGCCGATTATATAGCAGCCCAGTAGTAGCCGTCCAGAAACTTCCAAACTGTCCTACCACAAACTTCCACAAAGCTACGCTCATTCCGACCGAGGGGAAACAACGCAAGTTTCCATACGATACAAAATAGTTCGACTACTCGACAAGAGATGGCGTTGCTGTGCGCAACGTCCACTAGTTCGGATATATATTCAATTCAAATGTAATAATTTAACTCTCTTCATTCCTCGTATTTTTTCGGTATAATATTAGGTAATATTTGGCTTATTTCGGGGGGGGGGGGTTGAACCCCCAAAACCCCCCCTTGGCTACGCCCGCGGACTGCGATACTCCATATAATATTAACAGTGTACCTTTTATATATTCACATCGATAACAACGCGATCACAACGTTAATATGAAATAATAGTTATAAAATAACAGATCGTTAAATAAATACCCACCTCTAGTAATGAATGAATCAGGGTGATATTTTTTATCATTTGAAAATTAGGCTCTTTGAGTTTTTACTTCACTGACTGTGACAATGAAACACACTATAATTGATTACAATTTATTATACGACAAGAGCCAGATAAGTAAAATAATGCATTTCTCTGAAAATCTGGTAAATTCTTGATTCGTTCATTTGAAAGTTTCCGGTTATTTGTTTGAATACACAAGGGTGAAAGTAAAATCGAACTGAATGAATATATATACATATAATAAATATATTTTATCTACGAGCGTATTCAGTTCAGTTATGGACCTGTAAAATTAGACGTCGTCCCCTTGGGGGCATTACAAGTTCAAAGCTGAGACCTTTCGCTGTAAATAAGTAAATGAGTGATTTAAATTTTCAATGGGTATAATATTAATGGATGTTAATTAAATTTAGTTTGAAACCTAACCAGGAACGTCATTTACTTTAACATGATGACGCATATTGTACGTAATATATATCGCAACATGTATGACGTGACCTGAAATGATGCGGAAATGTATAATTTCTAAACTGTCCAGTCAGCAAATGAGTGGCCGTTATGTCCAGTCAAGTTTAAATTGATTTTTACGAAATTAATATCAAGTTGACTCACTTTTGAACATCTTCGCAATTCGAACAATATTGGTTGACAAATACGTAGTTGCATCGATAAAAAGGTGGTTATCCGATTGCACCAAGTGAGAACTTCCCAATCGATTTCCAATAGTGTTTTTTTAGGAGTCTTCCAAAATAAGATGGAAAATTGTCGCGTAGAAGAATTGTTGGCTGTTAAATTTTATCTCATTCCATCATTTAGTCAAAACCATTCTTGTCTATAGCAGTTGACAGTAATTATTTGTTGATCCCATCAGATGAAGAATAATGTCATATGACCGTAAATATTCCTTAATTCCGTAAATGTATCCTTAGATGTGGATAATTAACCGCAGCCAAATCATGATTTTTAGTAGGTCCTAGTCGCCCTACCTGGATTATTTACATTATACTTCATATTTACAGCCTCTGGCACCTCTTTATTATCACTCTGATTGGTTTTTCTTTCACAGAACAGATCATAAATAACAATGGATCAATATATAATTGATTATACGAGAGTCGTTCGAAAAATTATTAAAATAATCATCGACTTTTCAAAAGGAACAGAACTATTGTTGCTCAATTTACAGGAGGGTTAAACAACATTTTGAAGAAAGTGGACTTTACGTCTAAATCAGTCTAAATAACACAGGTCGATAATTTTTGTAACATTGATGAGAATGTTTTTTTTTGCGTTTCATTTAGATAGTTATTAAAACTAGCATGTTCCATTTTCATGTACCTGCTTCTCCTTTATATCATGGGATGTTTGAAATTATTTGTACCTGACTTTGGACGAGACAATGTAGGAATTACCACAAGACCGTAGAGGGTTATTTCCGCAGTATTCTACGAACCTTTAAGGGCAGTTTTATTGTTTTTCTATAGTTTAGTTTGTTTCTGTCTCGTTTACAGTACATTCAAGTGTTTAAGTCGATTTTATATAAAATGACAAGTTCTAGTCGTTGATTTTACAAAAATCCAACGGATAAGTTTTATTATATATGCGGACGATTTATTTTAAAGTCACAAGCTAGATCTTTATCCGAAGAAGTAAAAAAAACCTATCTAGCCCCCCTAAACTTCCTCATGTTTATGTGAAGTGGCTAAACGCCCTCATGGGCTCCTCATGTTTAATGTGTGAGTGGTTACGAAAATTTAGTGCAATGAATGCATTGCAAAAATAATTCTTTGCCGTTTACTGTTCATGTAGTGTAGAGAGAACCTACTGACCATGTAAGTGATTGCTAATTTTGTGTCACTAAATCCAAAGGAATTTCAAAAAAGCAAAGGGACAAAATTCAGTATCCAAATTTGCCTTCTGACTTAGGCCAGTTCTGCATAGCCAGGAACTACCGTTACTGATTGTGCCTTTAAACCCGGAAAACATGTTTCCCAGTTATTCTAAGTCTTCATTAGGATCTGATATACAACTTCCTGAGAACACCAGTTGTAATCCAACATTTTTAACAACTACCAGTGAACACTACCATAACCCAGAATGAATTAAATGATTTAGTACGTGACCTGGGATTGTCAAAACAAAAATCGGAACTTTTTGTTCAATAGTGAAACCTGTAGATAAAAATGCAAGTGTTTCATTTATTGTGATATTGATGGTTTAATAAATGAACTTAATATGGAATATATATTTTCCGAGTCGCGTATTTTCATAGATTCGTCAAAATACAACCTAAAAGCAGTCTTGCTTCATAATGGAAACAAAAACCCATCTATTCCTTTAGCCCATTCAGTGACAATGAGAGAAACCTATGACAACTTAGCAATCATAGTAAATCGCGTTAAATATGAACAGAATCAGTTGGATATTTGTGGAAATTTAAAAGTGATAGTTATATTGCTGGGACTTCAAGGGGGTTTTACAAAGTATTGGTGATTTTTGTGTTTATGGGGCAATAGGGCAACAAAAGAACATTACAGTAATAAAGATTGATCTCCTAGAACTTCTTTTGACCCTAGTACTTCAAAAATAAAATATGCTTCTTTTGTTAACCCAAAAAATGTACTTCTTTTGCCTCTCCATATTAAGCTTGGACTAATGAAAAATGTTGTGGTTTCAAGTATCTAAAAGAAATATTTCCTCAATTAAGTGCTGCAAAACTAAAAAGACATATTTATTGGACCTCAAATAAACAAGCTTCTTGGTGATTTTCGTTTTTAATAAAAATGAAATAAAAAGGAATTGGTAACTTGTAACTTGAAATGAGGAAGTAGAAATGATTTCTGGGCAACACGAAAGATGAAAAATATAAAAACCTCATAGATGAACTGTTGAAAACCTATGAAATACTAGGGTGTCGCATGTCCTTAAAAATGTATTTTTTACACTCCCATTTGGATTTTTTCCGAAAATTGTGGGTGTAGTAAGCGATGAATAAGGAGAGAGGTTTCACCAGGATATCAGGACGATATAAGCAAGATGCAGGGATGCTGGAACCTATCTATGTTGGACTACTACTGCTGGTTTTTAAAAATAGATGATGCTACAGAACACAAAAGGAAAAATTGAAAGTTTTTGTCGCTATATGACATCTCATGTAATATATTTTTTATTCACATAATCCTCAGTAATGTCTTTGTATAGATTTAACACGTTTTACAGGTTTACATTAAATAAATATTAGATTGTAAAACATGTTGTCTCCCTTTTTTCCCTACCAACGACCCCTGTAATAAAAAAAACTGTACGTTTTACAACAATTAGCTTATCATTTTCGGATTTAGGATTTACAAAATACTTCATATACACCTATTTTCATCAATGTTACCTCAAAAAAGTTTAAATATCTTGACCTGTGTAGTGTCGAGTCTCGAATAACTAGCCTTTGAAATAATTTTCTCACCGAATTATTCCCTCAATAAATCGATTGTCAAGCTGGGTGGTTACATGTGGAGCTGTCCTGTTGGAACCACATCTTATCAAAATCAATACCATTCAAATTCGGAATTAAATAATCATTGATCATCGTTTTGTAACGATCCCTATCAGCTAATTGATATATTTGGATCTTCATCAACATTGCCAGTAACAGCGGCGATATTTTCTTCGGAACGCACAGTTTTTTGTATTATATTTGATTTAACATCGAGCAGTGTGAAGTGCGTTTGGAATGTGTCGATAATTCGGCTAGTACATCCCTCGGCTTGGCGAGTACGTGCACCATACAATTCATGAAGTTCTCTATAAGTTTGATTTGGTTTGGTAAATTTTGACAATTTACAAGCGTTGCTCTGATGTTACCAGACTATACTGAATAATTTTGATACTATAGGGGCGCAAACTAACAGTTCGTTTGATAGTGACCTCTATCGGAAGTTCGGATACACTAAAAAAATCATCCGTTAGTTCGGTTTTAAACATGGTTAGCGAAAGGCGCGTTGAGAAGGTAATAAAGTGATTTGGTGTTTAGTGATAAATATCTTTGAGTTTAAAATAGTTTGATTATTAAAATTTGATACTTTTTGTGCAATGTGGCCAAACGCACTTTTCGAAGGGTATATTGTATATTGTATATTATTTGTTTTTGTTATTACACAGATAAAGCAATACCTGGTAAGACATCTGTTTTATGTGTAGAAAAAGGAAAGCGAGTGAAAAAGGAGCTTCTCAATCATTTCGGAATCATCCTCGTAATAATCGAGCGACTGAGTAATAATATATTCCCTAAGTATTACTTGATTCTTTCACTGTTATACAAAGGATTTTCAGAGACTACAGTGAAATGTCTACTCGCACTACGTCAATTTAATATATCCGGAGATAAAAAAAATGTATTTTAGATTAATTTTGCTCGAGGCTGTTCCTTTTCTTGATGATTCAGGAACTTTTCAAATCTTTTCGTATACAGCTCGGCTTAAGAAAGCTGCCTATTAATACCAAACCATTTTGTAATATCAAGAAAAAGTGAGATATAGGGTTGTCCGAAAAGTTTGTGAGGATTTTTTAAGAGTAAAAAAACACAAATAGTTTATGTAAATATTTATTTATTTTATTATGTCTTATTTCCACAAAATTGTCTTATTTCCACTTTTATTTTTCTCTAAAACATAACGCATTTCGCTACACTGTAGCTTTTTTGTGTGGTTGACAAAGAATGAAATTGTATTGTGACAAAAGGTAGGTACGGTAAGGTAAGTAATTTTACATGTTTTTTTTCTGGGAATTCCCAGAACTCTTACTGAGACTTTTTTTGACATATTTAATAAGGGAAAATAGCGGACAGTCTACTTGGCCGTTAAGAAGGACATTTGTGTATTTGTGACGGTTTAGTTTCAAACATTCTAGTAAATTTAGTTTGGTACCCTTATTTTCTATGTGTAAAATTTAAAAAATAAAGATAAAAATAATAATAAAAATAATAAAAAATAATAATAAATAAAAGTACTACTTTGTTTTAAGGAATTTTACCTCAACGGACATAAAAAAAGAGTTAGATTTATTTTTGAAAGAAAAGTATGAAAGTATGCTGCTGAAGTTAAACGTGATCGTACATCCACTGAAGATGATGAATGCTGGGAATGCTGGGGATGCTCTGAACGTTTTCGATCAATGCATGGTTCAAATTGATCATCTATTGACGGTAGCGAGCATTATTAACTGTTTTACTTGGATTCAGAAGCTCATAGTATACGGCACTCTTCTGATCCCATCAAATTCACAGCATTGTCTTGTTTCCAAAGCGATTCTTTCTTGCTGTTGATGATGATGGTTGTCCTGGGTCAACCCATGATTTTTTGGGTTTTGGGTTCTCAAAATACATCCATTTTTCGTCTCCAGTCAATATCCGATGCAAAACAGTCTTTCTTTCATGCCGATAAAGTAAAACTTCGCACACCGTTTCGCTTTTCCGTCTGTTTGTCGTTCAGCTGATGTGCTACCCGTTTTTCCGCCTTCCGGATCTTTCCCATGGTATGGCTCGGTGACCAACATTTAATCTCCCTGCCATTTATTGTTGAGTTTGCATATTGTCTTCTTCCAACAATGCTGGTTTCTTAAATTTGGCTTCTTAAATTTGGCTTCTTAAATTTTTCCAATTTTTAAAAAGTCCAAATCACCACTTTTGAATTGTCTAATTCACTCCTACAAGCGTATTGCGTTGGGACATTATTACTGTAAGTTTCCACAAGTATACGACGGTTTTCACACGCGGTTTTCACACGCGGTTTTCTTTTGATTGACTATCATTATAGGCAACTGAAGATAGGCGAGCTTGCTGAGCTTGTAAACATCTGCATAGATCGAGTCCACTACCATTTACAGGAAGATTCGACTATCATTTTTAATTTCTGGCTGAGACAACCCTTTTTGCAGTTATACTTTATCATTAATAGTGGATATGAGTGATTTAGGGGCTGTAGCAGAATGTGTTGGTTATGAAACGAAGCTAACTTTACAGAAGACCAGCTTTGGAAATTTATTGCAGATAATTTGATCTTTGTCTGTAAATATCTTTTATAAAAGAACATTTTAACTATGTTTAAAAAAATGTATGATAATTGTTTCGACACACAGTGGCTTCTTCAAATAGGAAACTACAATGTTGTTTTTAAATATAGTGGCAATTTTGACATGTAGTCAACACCTGAGGTAGGCTACCGTCAACAAATAATAAATTTGGACCATGTATTGATCGAGAAGCGACCAGAATGGGCTACAAGACACGGAAAAAGTGATTTTGCAGCACGACAATGACCCATCACATACAACGAAAACGGTCAGAGCATTTCCGGCATTGCCAGCATTCATCATCTTCAGTGGATGTGCTATCACGTTTAACAGCAGCTTTATGTCTTTCAGGTTTTTTGTCTTGTGTTGTCTTAATTATACATTTTTGTTAAAATTAAAACAAACATTCTTCTATTAGAAACTGCGGTGTGAAATACTGAACTTGAAGAGATTGTCCGCTAAACACCAAATCACTAATTGTTTCGCTAACCATCTTAGCATCAATCTCGATTGAATCATCTTTTTACGATCCTAACGTGGTTAGCGAAACGCGCATCGAGAAATAAAAAAAGTGGTTTGGTTTTGTCTCTTCAAGTTTACGCATTTTAACCCAAATATAGAAACCTTATGCGACTAGCAATAAGTCATTTTGATGCAAGAAAACTTTATAACTATTACACAACTAAAAGTTAGATAATACGGTAAGAATAATTTAATGTTATTATTATTATTATCGAGTCTGAGAAAACTTTGCTACAGAGACAGAAGCTAGGGTTAAAGCAATTATTAGTTTGTTAATAGAATAAAAATTGTTTTGTTCAGAGGCAGACAGCATTATAATTAAAGAAAATAATATTTTACTAACACAGTTAGTAAACGTAGTTAGACTCTATCATAAAGTCAAAAAGACATATTTGCTCTTTTTCTGGATCTAGTACTATGAAATATATACTAGTACTATGAAATATATAAAGTGTACCGACCAGTATATATAGGGTGTAAGGAAAATAACTTTCGTAAATTTAACCAACGATTCTTTACATTATTTGGAATAAAAAGTTTTCTTAGAACGTGTATCCAAAATGCAATAATTTCCGAGGAAAACAGGTCAGAACTTTATTTTATTTTCCTAACAATCGGTAACGTTGTCAATTAAGAAAAATCAGTTTTTTGTTTCATTGTCTTATTAAGGTATTATTTGAAAATAAAATATAGGTTTCAGTATAAATTTAGTTCGTTTTCTTTACAAAAAAAAGGAAAACTCACATTTTAATGTAAAAGTTGAAATTACTAGTATTCATTTTTCACACTATAACATCTTTTAAACGATTCATTCATTCACCTTAAGAAAAACATGATTAATTGTCTAATTAAATTAAAGGTTCAAAATGTTTACTATTTGAGTCTATGCAAACTTGATACCGTTTAAACCAATTTTCCCGAATTCGTTGAAAAAGAAAAAACTGTCCTTTCTTGGTATCGTTGCTTGTAAGTAAGCTCAGCCCCTTCGGAATTTCAGAGAGCTTCTCCGTAAATAAGAAGCATATCATGATATTCGCGCACATAATAAATTTTTAGTCCTAAATTGAATTTAAATAGCTTAACTGACACACTGAAATATTTTTTATCATCACTAAAAAATATATAGATATCGCACAATGATAGTTCCCTCTTACATCTCTTCTTATTTACCAAAAAAACTGATATCAACCAAATAATCTTCCAATACATCCAATACAGCTCTAGCGCGTTAAGATTGTTGAAATATTTTTTGAAAATGGGCGTTCAGTGAAAAATGTTTTTAGAAAATTACGTGATTTTTACCGTTTGTATAATTGTCTATTTGAAAGCACTATCAAGAGAATTGTTCAAAAATTTCAAGTAACTGGTTCGGTGGAAGACGTGGTAAAAGAAGAATAATATAGAGTCGCACTAGTTGTTCTCAAGAGCATATTTATTTAGAACGTAAAAGTATTACTAAAAACTTTTCCTTAGTTCCCTACAATTTAGACTGATTGAATCCACATAGTGTATCTTAAAAAAGGATTTGGCTCTGAAGGCATATAAGGTTCAAATAACACAGGGATCAGATCTACTGGATCATTCAAAACGTCGTGCATTTATCAATTGGAACAATGAACAAACATATGATTTGTTTAAAAAAAAACATCTTTTCAGATGAAACACATTTTGCAATTGGTGGCTATGTTAATAAACAATATTACCGCATTTTGGGTAAGGAAAATCCACGCTTGATTTATGAGAAACTTTTACATTCTAAACGAGTCACTGTTTGGTGTGCATTATGGTCAGGAGGTGTAATTGGGCCGTATTTCTGTCAGAATGCTGCTGGTGAAACAGCATTTCTGACAGAATAATTGACTTCTTGAGGGAATAATTGGACGAGTTATTGCAAGAGACGGTGATGTTAATTGGTCACCAAGATTATGTGATTTGACACCGTTGGACAATTTTCTTTGGTAGGGAAATGTGAAAAGCCATAAGAATAGCTAAGAACAATAAGCTATAAGAACAATAAGCTATAAGAACAATCCACAGTCGATTTCCGAACTAAAGGATGAAATTATTCAAGTCATTTGTGAGATAGAGTCACAGTTATGCCAAAATGTCATCCTAAGATATTGTCTTTCCTGTTTAAATCTCATGTCATACAATGCAAAGCTAGACCTCCCGGGACAGCGTCAAACGATACAAAAATTGTTTTAACATTGTTCATTAGTTTATTTCCAGTTCATTCGTTGAATTATAGTCAATTTTCATTTGCCAAATATGCTTTTATATTAGCTTTGGTATGCTAATTCTTATAATAGTTTTGGTGATATTTAATAATGTTGCAATTTTTTTTCAAGGAAACCCTCAGTTTGTTGACTCTTGTTATAGGGAACTTTTTTCCCTATGTGTGTGTGTGTGTTTATATATATATATATATATATATATATATATATATATATATATATATATATATATATATATATAGATATATATATATATATATATATATATATATATATATATATATATATATATATATATATATATATAGATATATATATATATATATATATATATATATATATATATATATATATATATATATATATATATATATATATATATATGTGTGTGTGTGTGTGTGTGTGTGTGTGTGTCTTACGTCAATATCCTTTCAGCTAAGTGCTTCCATGAAAAATCAATTAAAACTTATACACCAAAATATTGAATCGTTAGTAAGCTAGCAATAACTCTCGCCGAAGCAAGGAAACTTTTTCTCTAGGGTACATCAACTATAAAGTAGAATATCTAATAAGAATAATATAAGTTCATTATTACCAAGTCGGATAAAACTTCGGCACTGAGATAGAAGCAGACGCTAAAAGAATTATATACTTGCCTTGCCTATAGAATAGAAATTTGCATCATTTCATACTAAACAGTATTATCACTAGAGATAACAATATTTAATAGACATATTCCGTCAGAAAGCGAAAAAGAAGAGCTTTTCTAGAGCTAATAATTTGGAAGATTTTCATATGGTATACAGATATATATATATATATATATATATATATATATATATATATATATATATATATATATATATATACATATATATATATATATATATATATATATATATATATATATATATATATATATATATACATACATATATGTATAGATATGTATAGATATGTATAGATATATAATACTAGGCTAATTGAAAAGTTCGCAGAGCGGGAATAAAAAAAGTTTTAGGTGAAAAAATGACTTTATTCTTCCATACATTTTTTCCTGCGGTTCTTCAATTCATTTATTCTATCTCTGAAGTAATTTTCTGGAACTCCTTCAACTACTCATCTACGGCTGCTACAACTTCTTCATTTAATGAAAAACGCTTGCCACGTAGAAGTTTTTTGAGGTTTGAGAATAGATGAAAGTCAGAAGGGCCATATATATGTATATATATATATATATATATATATATATATATATATATATATATATATATATATATATATACATACATATATGTATAGATATGTATAGATATATAATACTAGGCTAATTGAAAAGTTCGCGGAGCGGAAATAAAAAAAGTTTTAGGTGAAAAAATGATTTTATTCTTCCATACATTTTTTCCTGCGGTTCTCCAATTCATTTATTCTATCTCTGAAGTAATTTTCTGGAACTCCTTCAAAATACTCATCTACGGCTGCTACAACTTCTTCATTTAATGAAAAACGCTTGCCACGTAGAAGTTTTTTGAGGTTTGAGATTAGATGAAAGTCAGAGGGGCCAGATCTGGTGAATATGGTGGATCCTCCAACAATTCGTAATTCGTCGTTTATTTTGGCCATTGCAACAACATCTCTGTGAGCAGATGCATTGTCTTGATCAAAAATGATTTTTTTTCTTTGTTAAACAAGGTCTTTTTTCACATTTGATTTGAAGGTGATCAATTAACAAAATACCTTTTACATTTTTACACAAAATTGGTGCCATAACCTTTTTGATCGATTTTGACCACTTTTGCTATTTCGGAGCTGCACAACCGGGCTCAGTTCACTCTGCGGTTTGTTGTCGCAGTTCAAGATCATAATGCTAAACCCAAGTGTCATCCATAGTTACAAAACGATGTTTAAAATCTATTTTGTTCTTTCGAAAAAGATCCAAAAATTGTACTTGAAGTCGTTTTTGATTAGAATTTATCAAATGCGGCACCCATCTTGCCGATAGCTTTCTCAAGCCTATAGCTTTCTCAAATTCCTTTTTCAAAATATGAAACTCCCGTTTAATTGAGATGTCCATGGCCTTAGCAATTTCATTTAAAGTCATTTGTCTGTCATCCGTAACAATATCATGTTTAGAATTAATTATTGCACTTATTGGACATCCAGAATGAGGATCATCATCTAAGCTTGTACAATCACGTTAAAACTCACCTGTCCCCTTACAAACCATTGTTTTTGAAGGAGCCGACTCCCATAATACATTTATCATTTCACTATGAATTATCATTGCCTTTAAACCTTTTTTTACAAATAATTTAATCACTGCACGATTTTCAATATTTTTCATTTTAAAAAGTGTCGCAGATACGTTTACTTTAGCTGCTGTTTTTGTACGAATGAATTGACAGATAGACTTGAAACTTCACATATGTTGATAAGAACAATGAAATTTCAAAATTTAGTAGATTATATAGTTCTTTTACTATTATATAGATATTAAATCACCAATCGAAAAACTTTAATAACAATTATCATTTTACGCAAATATGTGTAAAAGCATGTTTGGTAAATAATAAATGAATGCCAAAATGGCAGCTTCTCATTGAGTAATTGAGATGATTTCCATGATAAAGGGTGTCACGATAAGGGTCACACAATCTCAGGTGGAACACATAGCAACCTGAGTCTCCGTCTAAATGACCAATTTGTTGGCTGCTCGACTGGGAATAAGCCCCACCCATCTCTTCAATTGGAGGGCATATCAGGCTCCACATCCTATCCATATCCTATCCACAGTCAAACAACCCATGTTTTCGCCGACTTTCCATCGGGTGGTGTATGATGTAAGATCTCTTTGGACTGCGTCCAATGAGACCACAGTAGCTGAGTGTCATCATACACCCAACTGTTGGGTTCCTCCTATAATGACAGAATTACAAGGAAAGTTTCCTAATTGAATAACAAACACTTATTATTCAACGCAATCTACATAACGTAAAACAATGCAAGGAGTTTGTACGAAATAATTTAAATAGAGAACATTGGAAAAAAATCTTTTTTCCGACGAAATTAAAATAGATTTATTAGGTAATGATGGAAGAGTACGTGTTCGGCGTCGAGTGAATGCACATTCGAATCCAAAAAATACTATTGGTTGCGTCAAACGTGTTGGTGGTAATATTGAAATTTGGGGTTCATTTCCATATGCAGGAGTTATTCCAATTTATTGGATAAAACAAAATATAACCAAAGAAATTTACTTAAATATTTTAAAAAATGTTATGTTGTCTTATGCCGAAGAACATATGCCATTACGATGGAACTTCCAGCCCGACAATGATCCCAAACACACCGCCAAAAGTGTAAAACTTGGTTGGATACCCACAATATTATTTGTTTACCTTGGCTATCTCAGTCACCGCATATGAATCCTATATAAATTTGTGGAAAATTTTGAAGAACGTATGTAACTTTAAGGAAAACATCAAATACCAAAACAAAATATGGGAGATGTTTAAGAAATCTGGTATTCCATTCCATCAGGTTGGGTTCCACAATCTCATGTGGAATAACAGTTGGCTGTCTGATGACACCCAGAACCAAAGAATTCTAACACTGCATATGTGCGCCATTCGACGGGAAGTTGGCGAAAAGTATGGGTTGTTGACTGTAGATCGGTTCTTCCTATTCTTGACGAGAGAGCACATGTCGGTGCCCTGAAGAGTCTGAACATCAAGAGACGAACATGTGCCCTCCAATGGAAGGCAGTCCCCAGTCAAACAATCAACAAAATACTCATTTAGGCAGAGACGCAGGTTGTTGGTGTTGTGGAACCCAACAGTTGGGTGTCTGATGACACCCAGCACTGTTGTCTCATTGGACGCAGTCCAAAGAATTCTAACACTGCATATATATATATATATATATATATATATATATATATATATATATATATATATATATATATATATATATATATATATATATATATATATATATATATATATATATATATATATATATATATACATATATATATATATATATATATATATATATATATATATATATATATATATATATATATATATATATATATATATATATATATATATATATATATATATATATATATATATTGTTTTTCTTGGTTTATTTATAATCCGTACTAATCTTGTGACATCATCTACAAACGCTAAACATTGACGCTCTATATTAATCTACACCTATTGATATCCACTTGTCTGATAACTTTCTCTAATACAAGGTTGAATCATTATGAGTAACAGTGGATCATCGTACCTAAGACCGTGCCTAACATTAAAAAAAAACGAATACACTAATTTTGTAATTTTTGTGTACATCATGATGAAATTCCACTTATATTTCAAACAACCAAGTTAATGATGAGTGGGTCCACTATGCTTATTATAACACTGTGTAACTCTGTTTGGCTATTGAAGGCCATTGTTTGGTCACTAAAAAGAAAGTGGTCTATCACCATGCGCCGTATTCACCTAATTAAGATTCCAGCGATTATTTTCTCTTCTCAAACCTAAAGAAATAGCTCGTTGGACTAAATGTTCACTTTAAATGATTAGGTCAAAGCTAAGTCAACCACTTATTTTGCAAAATTGGACACCAGAAAGTATTACGCGTCACTCTGGACCAGTTTAAAAATAGTGTTTAGGCTAATTACACTAAAAAAATTATAAAATAGTCATTTTTTTTTAAACAAGGTTTGTTATTGTTAGACTAAAAACTTTTAAATCAACCCTCTTACCATTAACTTTTTGAAAACAGCTTCTTAACAGAAATCGAAATTGTTCTCTTTTCGTAAATCAAATTTTAAAACTGTAAAAAATGCATTACGAGATGACTTTTTTTACTGTTGATTTAGTTACAGTCTCTCTCTACGTCGTACATTAACCAGACAACTTTATTTCGTTCTTGACGAGCAACCTCTTAACGGTAATGCCTCCTATTCCGTCCCAAACCTAGCATAACAATATTTCAACCCCCTCGAGGATGTTCCTCCCTGTTAAAGTAAATGTTTTGGCAGAAGTCTTTTATTTACGTTTGACTGCTATTAAGAGAGGGAGCCATCCTCGGGGCTATCTGCGGCAATAGCTCAGCTATATGTGTTTTTTTTGCTTAGTTTATTATATTAGGCTCTAAGGTAAGTTATTTTCACGAAAATAATTATTTAGTTTAACAATCAAAATATATTACATTACATTCTAGCAGTAGTTAGATTTTAGAATGAAACAGACATATCTTTAGAGGTAGAATGAAAGATGATAAGATCATCAACAGTACCAAGACTGGAGAAAATAATGGATGTGGAAGAATTTGCAGTTTCAGTTTTAATAGTACTTTCAGCCCGGGTTTTGGAACAGGGATTTTCAGGAAGCAAGAAACACACGTCTGCCGATGCTATCAAATCTATATTAATGCTTCATGACTAAGTATATTTTTATTTGTTGTTGGTGTGGATGATTCCCTAGTATCAATTCATGAAAGTTTTTAATTGGAATTGTCGAAATGTAATTACTTTTCATTCCTAATCACGATATTCAACAAAAAAGTTTTTTTTTGCTTGACAGGTAATTTGCAAAAACAAACCATTTCTTTGTATATCTTTCGGACAACTCGGGCGACAGCTACTTTCGTTCATTTTGTACCTTAGGCTAGTATCAGACGAGGCCTATTGGGTGACGCCGCCTAGAACGTGACACTTAATTCGCGACCTGGGAAGCCCCACCCACGGCTCAGGCCCCTCGGTAATGTTATGGAAGTCGAACATTTATTAGCTGTAATCTACCTTCAGCTTGTGAAACGGAAAACAAACTTAAAAACGACTAGTCTAGGTGTATTCCTTATCAAAAGAAAAAAAAACTAAATTTTTCTATACATTGTATCCTCGGCTCAGACGAGATTTCCTCCGGATGTTTTCACCATTATTCGATAAACTACGCACCCTTTTGAAAGCAACTCTGGCCCATCATGACACCACCATGGGAGCAACAATTACACCAGAGGAAAAAATAATCATCACGCCACGGTAAGTCCATTTAATTTTCTCTTTATTTGTAACTAAATTAGCTTTAACCAAGTTAGAATATACAAAAACACAATTTTTGTGCGCTGTTGAACTTCAAAAATAAACACTTCCACATCAAACAATTCTATTCCTGTGCCCGCTTCTTGGTACAATGTGTGACAGACTGATTAATAACCTATAGTCTACATGGTGGCGCCACCTGCTGAATGGCAGGAGAGTCGCCGATGGTCGTTCAGGCCTCGTCACCTGTTGGATGTCATCACATTATGTAAAGGTCCAAATTAAACTATCTTGATTATTGGGTCGCGCCACTTAGGTGGCCTCGTCTGACACTGGCCTTAAATACTGCTAATTACAAGAAAATAATCTACATGTGAACGACGGAAACCAAGCTGTTTCCTGAGTAACAAATCAAAGTATTTTATTCAAAATATTACACATATACCATGTTAGAAAAGAAAATAATAAAAATATTTTATTTTTTAAAGGCAACGTCTAAAAGATGATGCCCGTTTCTTTGTTAACAGTAAGCAACTAACACACAACGAACTAACGATAAGATTCAAGCAAATTGCTAATCATGGCACTAGCTCATATATGACTCGATAACTTGGGAACAAGCTGCACAAAGCCATATAAAGAACTTAGAAAGCCGTGACGAAAAAATCGTACGAATTGCGATGAACACACCATGGTTCGTGGGCAAGCGCCAGATACACAAAAAGATCCGAAAAAAAGAAAAACCGAAAAGATTTTTGCCTCAGCCGCTCAACACCCTCAAGAACGAATTTCAAAGAATCGTGGAATATGACCCAAAGCATTTCGCCAGACGAAGAAGGGGCAAGTCATTTAAAAGACGGAACCATCAGCTGAATTAGGACCAGTTTCCAAGCCCAGAAGGAAAATAAATATGGATGGTTGGTGGGTCTTAGCATTCGTTAGTTCTTTTCCAATCACAATTACACATTACTCACTGAGCGATGAAAGATTTCTATTGGAATCCAGGTTATTTCTTATGAATTTTAGTCCTTACAATATTATGAGGAAATGTTAACGTAGATGTTGCTCAAACAACACCACGAATAAAAATCACATGTCGTTAAATCTGGCAATTTTACTGGCCTAGAAATATCCCCACACCTAGAGATGATGTAATTAGAAAACACCTATTTAACAGGATTTGTCGATATTCTAGCAGTGTGAACTTAGCCCTATCTTGTTGAAATAATGCGTCTTCATTAACATAAAGAAACCTGACAGTTAAATTCAAGTGGTGGTATTTTATTATTTAGGCAACACTTATTATTTAATATTTAGTAGTGGTAACACCACGAATAAAAATCACATGTTGTTAAAGACAATCTTGCTGGCCAAGAAATATCCTTGCGCCTGGAAATGATGTAATTAGAAAACATCTGTTTAACAGGATTTATCAATATCCTAGCAGTTAGAATTTAGCCCCATCTTGTTGAAATAATGGTTCATTAATAAGAAGAAACTTGATAGTTAGATCCAAGTAATGGTAATTTTATTGATATCTTCAAAAAAGTAAGGACTGATAGCGCCAAATAAGGATTCAATGAAGCTGCATGACGATAAAATGGCTGAAGGTTTCATTCCACCTGGACCCTTCTACTGATACATGATTACCACTGCTCTGACATTATAAATATAGTAAAGGTAGTCGCTTTACTCCTGGACGAGAGACGTGAGCGACATTCCTGCATATAAATTTTAAGAAAATGTTTAAAAATCCAGCTGATTTTTCTCCAGTCCATTAAAAAAATGTCGATGTCGACGATGACCAGTCGGATTTCATTCTTACGTAAAATAAACCACACAATTGTTTTAGTAATGTCCAATTGTTGCAAACGTCATGAAATCGACATGTTTGAATTTTCTGTAACTCTCTCACGAACCGCTTCAATATTTTCTTGTGAACAAGCAAGACGAACGCGAATTTTCATTCAGCATTTTATGTTCGAAACAGATCCATTAGTTTTAAATCTGTTTATCTTCCTTGTCAATATTAACGGTTTATCCAGTAAGAGTGTCATAATGCATAATGATAAAAGTACAACCCGGTAATTTGTATTTTATCTTGAAGAACAAATAATGGCGATATGTTTTGAAAATATCGTTCAAATGTCCCCCTAGACTTTCCCCCTTAATCTTTTACATAAACAAGATGCGTCTCATGGAAAGTAGGCCACCTTTTGACAAGGGTAAGCGTTGGAAAGTTCTGACAAAATTTCATGATATTCGGATCATTAGAAGCCAAGTTATCGCGCTTAAAGTGTTAAAGTAAAGTGTGTGTTTACACCCTAGGTCGAAAAATGAACATCGAACAAAGAGCTGATATTATTTTTATTTTAAACTTGGTAAAACATTCACCGAAACGTTTCAAATAATGAAACAAGCATGTGGTGAGGCTTGTTATCCCGTGGCAGAGTCCACGAGTGTTTTAAACGATTCAAAGAAAGTCGGGAGGACATCAAAGACGACGAACATCCTGGTCTGAAAAATTCCGTGTTTGCTCAAAGTAACATTGAAATTGTGCGTGAATTTATACAAAATCAGCCAATATCTTCGTTGCAATACATGGAAATGAAACTGAACATGACCAAAGATTCAATTCATCGCATTTTGACTGATAATTTTGGACGTAATGTTTTTAATATGATCGAGAAACCAAGCATCAAAGTGCCGAATGGAAGCATCCGAACAAGCCAAATCCGAAGAAAAGCCATTTCGTATATAGAGTATAAAATCAAAACAATATTGATTTGTTTCTACGATTCGGAGGGAATTGTGCACAAAGAGTTCGTTCCACATGGTCAAACGATCCATGCTGTGTTTTATATTGGTATTATAAAACGTCTGTTGTCCCGTATTTGTCATGTGCGGCCACTGTCAACAAGACAGCTAGCGTTTGTTGCACGATAATGCGCCATCCCGTTGCTCGACACTCATCACTAATAGTTTTTTACCAAAAATGGCATTTTAACCACCAATCATTCACCTTACTCGCCTGATTTGGCTCCTTGTGACGTCTACCTCTACCGAAAAACTTCATTTATCGCTGAAAAGACAGAGTTATGCCTATATTGAAGCCATTCAAAGCGCGTCGTCCGCCATTCTGAAGGACATATCTTTGGCCGAGCTCAAAAATTCATTCGTCAATCTAATTGCAAAACGTTTTATTGATGCGCAAGGAGATTATTTTGAATGAAAATAATGATTTTTGCCGAAAAAATAAATATTTGTTTTTCTTTGAAAAAGTCCTGTTTTCCGTGAGACGCACATTATATTTTCAATGGTGGCCTAATTGTTTCATTTTCAGGTCAATAATTGTTTAGGGTTTATTTCTGTAAACAAGAGATTTAACATAACTGGAGAAAAAATAGATCGTGAGATCGCTTGATCTTGGTGACCAGTAGACATTGCCTTTTCGCGAGATAACGCGTCCAGGAAAATTTTCTTTCAATAAATTGATTGTCTGGCAAGATGTGTGACAAGTAGCACCACGGGCGTAGCCAGGATTTAGTTTTGGGGGGGGGTTTAGTTCGTCCACGAGTTCGGATATATATTCAATTCAAATGTAATAATTTAACTCTCTTCACTCCTCGTATTTTTTCGGTATAATATTAGGTACTATTTGGCTTATTTCGAAAACATTGTTTATATCCACATTTATCCGTTCAGGCCAAATATATTCTGTTAACAAATTGCTATAGCATTCTCCATTAACAGTAACACGATTTCCTTCATCGTCTTCAAGAGAGTAAGGTTCTATCATTCGTTCAGTCCAAAAACTACACCAAGTAGTGTCTATCTGAGAATGAAGAGGTAACTTCTGAATCACTTGAGGATTTTCATCGACCCAAAACCCTGCAGTTATGTTTGTTCAAAAATCCATTAATCCAGGGCGCTTTGTTGGAAAATATTTTTCCTCCAAAATGGGGAGGTGGCCAATTTCCATGCTCTGTTGAATCATGTATTTTTCTATCGTGAATTGACATAATGTACTGGACGCAGCGGTCCATGAATGACTTGAATTTATACTTCAAACAGTGTCGCAGGTATTACCTTTCAAAGTTCTGATACTCTGAAAAACTCTTTACAAATGATAAGTGTTCAGTTAGTCAAAGGTCTGGACTTTACAATAATGTTAACTTTTGTAAAACATTTATTTATTTTTATTGGTATAACAGAGTCATACTAATATTAAAAAGGGTAATATATTAAAAGTACCAAAGTTTATGTCCTAAGTTCCACATCATTCATGGGTTAGTTCCAAATGTTATCACTCATAAACACTTAAGGTTAGTTCTAAATGTTATTAGTCTTAAACACTTATAATATTCAATAAAGTCACAAAAAAAGACATAAGCCTTGCAAACACTATTTTCATAAAAATGTCCCATCCGACTCCAGTCTCTCCTATCTCAAAAAATTCACGATAATAGCGGATCTCTCTCAGAACACACTTTACAATTTTAACATCATATGGATTTCTTTTTTTAAGATTATAAAAAATCTCTATCATCAATTGTCATCTTGTTTATCATAAAATGTTTTGATTCGAATAGTCTGAAAGTTATCCTACACTAAAAATTAAAAAGTGTAAAAACACATTCAACATAAGAATAACGATAAAATTTACTTCATAATTATAAAAGATCAACTCCCACAAGAGAAAACTAAGAACAAGTTTTTGCCTACATGTTATTTTGCACGAAGATAAACGCAACACAGAAATAATATAAATCGGATAAAAAATATAAACATATTGAATACGTACAATGTCAATTTTATCGTTACCTTTTATTCTAAAATACATTTTAAATTATTGGAAATAACATTAATGACTGGGATGGGACAGTGAATATTTATATTTAATTATTTATCATTTGTTCATGTATTGTTTGATTAATTTTGATATATTTTATTAAATTACTCAATAAATAATAATGCATACTATGTTATAAATAAAAACGCAAAACCCAGTAAAAAATATTTACAGTGGATCCCAAAAATATTCGGAGAAATATATTCTGTGTGCTTATGAAAATAAAAAAAAAATAATAAAAAATCATTTATTGGAGAAATTAATAAACAATTCTGGTACAACCATAATTTAAGTATTAAATAATTATAAATCTATATTAATAGTAAATAAGTCAATAAAAAGATCAATTTATAAATTTAGAATCATAAAAATGACGGTCATTAATTAGCACCAACAAAAAATTAACTGTATAAAAACTTATTCTTTAAAGTTTTTATTAGTAATTTGATGTTTCCTTATATAAGTTTATATATATATATATATATATATATATATATATATATATATATATATATATATATATATATATATATATATATATATTGTGATTAAGGTCAGGTAACTGAGGTGGCTTTTTAATCACTTTTGGGCAGTTCTATAATATATTTTTTCTCCTTTATTTGGGTTTTTCGCCACTGTCTAAAACTCAAAAAATATCAAAAATACCTGTTCTTATTTAAAGAATGAATCACTGATTAATTAAGAATTATCTGATTCTGAAAAGTATGTACTTTCTAAAGGACTAAATTTTAGTGTTACATCGAAAGATGTTCCTAAATTAGACCTTATTCCGGCAGTAGAGTCTGTTGCTCAAAAATTACCTTTGGAAACTGCAAATGAATACAGAATTAGGTTAAAACTTATCTTAGAAAAACAATTTAAAATCAAATCAAATTTATACCATGAGGAAAGGTTAGCTATAGATAAATTAAAAAAAGACAGATCTATTAAAATATTGCCATCAGACAAAGGTAACGCCACAGTTATTCTGGACACTACAGAATATAATAACAAAATTAAAACTTTAATTGATGAGGGAAATTACACTAAAATACCTCCAGATCCAACATTAAAATTAGAGAGACAAATTTACAATACATTATATAAACACAAACGTGAATTTACATTTGAATGTGATCTAGAAAGATCACAACTTACACCACATTATAGTAAACCACCTCATTTCTATGGTCTACCAAAAATACACAAAACTAATATACCACTTCGCCCTATAGTTAGTAGTATAGATTCCCCATGTTATAAACTAGCAAAATTTTTATTAAACATTTTGAATCCACTTTCGGGTAGAACAAATTCATATATTAAAAATACTTCAGATTTTTTAGATAAAATTTCGAACATTAACATTACAAACCAAAATTTTGATAAATCACTATTAATAGTTAGAAAGAGATTAGAACATGATACAACATTAAAAGACCGCACTAAACTAAACATAAATACAATTTTGGAATTATTAACTCTGTGCTTAAAAACCACATATTTTCAGTTAGAAAATGAGTATTATCAACAAAATTTTGGAATGGCAATGGGTTCTTCTCTTTCTCCTTTGATGAGTAATATCTTTATGGAGGAACTCGAGAATGACATATTAAATAAATCTCTTAAAAAGCCATTAATATGGCTTAGGTACGTTGATGATATTTTTGCTATATGGCAACATAGCATTAACGATCTAAATATTTTTTTACAAGATATAAATTCTCGTGAGCCTACAACTGAGTTTACTTTTAATTAAAAGTTTATATGACAGAGCAAAACTTGTTTGTACCGACAGTGATACACTACAAAAAGAAACAAATCACATAAAAGACATTTTAATAAAAACCAATTACCCAAAAAAATTTATAGATAAATCGCTTAAAAATTTTGATACTAGACAAAACAGACAAGTTATTAATAACAATAATAATAACTCTCAAACAATCAACCTCACAATCCCTTATATCCGCGGTATTTCTGACACAATTAAAATAGTAGGAAATAAATACAACATAAGAGTGACATTTAAAACAAAAAATACTCTTAGATCTCTATTAACAAAGACTAAACCAAACAATATACAACAAAATACCAAAAATGTGGTTTATAAAATTCCCCGCGAATGTGGCAAATTCTATATAGGTGAGACATCTAGACCGTTAGATGTTAGATTAAAAGAGCATAAAAACCTTCTTAGAAAGGGCGATTTTAATAAATCTAGAATTTGTCAACATGCATGGGAATCGGGTCATAAAATCAATTGGAATAATTCCAAAACGGTATTAAAAGAATCGGTAACAAAATACAGAAGATTAAAAGAAACCGCTATAATTAATTTAAATAAAAATAACTGTATTGCTATGCCTTCGGTAGATTTAAATTCAATATGGTTCCCGATTCTAAAGAATACAATTAAAAACATTTAAATATTTGAATACAAAATCAGTATAATAAACAATCACACAGTAAACATTACCTATATATATTTTTTGGTAGTATGTCACTGTCATGAAAATCCATTGTTGTCAATGTAAGTATCGTTGACATACAAAAAATATATTTACTTTCACTCGTTACTTTATATATTACAAATTAATATAATTTATTTTTTAGTTCAGTTTTGAAAACGGTGGGAGATTACCCTCCGAAACGTTAACGTTAAAAGTTTGTAAATTTTTTATAACATTTTTATATCTTTAAAAATATTGTTTGTTAGGCAAATTTATTACAAAAAAGAATCACTGAGAAATTTGTCTCCGTTTGGTTTTTTGTTTTTACCCAGTGATTCTTTCTTTAAATAAGAACAGGTATTTTTGATATTTTTTGAGTTTTAGACAGTGGCGAAAAACCCAAATAAATGAGAAAAAATATATGAACACGCCACAATCATTCAGACATTACTTAGTTCTATAATAACCACTCGCGAACTATACCCGCACATGTTTAGGTCATTGTCATGGTAAAATTTAAATGAGTTTGCAATGTTCATGTTTTTACCCGCATTTACCCCGCATTTTACCCCGCATTTACTCTCAGGTTTTACCTTAAACTATTTAAATAAATGTTTTTGTCCATTATACTGTCAATAAACACCAAGTTACAAACCCCCTCTGAGAATACACACCCTCAAACCATTACTAATCCCCCACCGTGTTTAACAGTTGGACAAAGGTTTTCTGTGTTGAGCTCTTCCTTAACTCTTCGCCACACCATTTGACGCCCATCTGACCCAAAAATATTGAATTTTGACTCATCACAGAAAATAACGTCGATCCAATAATTTTCAGGCTTCAGAACGTTCTCTTTAGCAAAATTCTGTTGTACTTTAATATTTTTCTTATTTAACCATTTTTTTCCGGACCACACGTCCATGATATCCATGTTTTCTTATACAACGGCGTATTGTTTAGGTGATAACTACTTTTTGAGAATTGTTTTCCACCAATGTTTGAAGCTTAGATGCACTAATTTTAATGTTTTTATGTATTTCTTTGCATTTGCTCTCAGTGGACCAAAAACAACAACGTACTGGTGATTCTGAGCATTGTTTGGGACTGTTTAAGAGAAATAAAAATGATTTTTATGCGGAATGTGACAATGGATGAAACATGGATCCATCACTACAGCCGGTGGAAGCCCTTCAAAGCAACCAAAAACAACAATCGGCAGACAAGATGAAATTATAAAAAAATCACTGCACATCAAAAACTAATAATGGACTGCTGGAAATTGATGAGCATGTAGACGGGCTCTATCAACGCGAGTAGAAGAATATATATGTTTGGTTTGCATTTTATTAATATAGATCTAGTTACTCTAGAAGAGTAATTTTCGTTTTTAATGTCATTAAAAACTATTATTGTAAATGTAAGTATCGTTGACATACACAAAAAATATATTTACTTCCTATCTTTGCATTATATATAGAAATTAATATAATTTATTTTTTATATTCGTTTTGAAAACGGAGGGAGAAGACTTCCCGAAACGTTAACGTTAAAAGTTTGTATTTATTTTAGAACATTTTTATATTTTTTAAATTTTGTTTGGTAAAATTATTACAGAAAAAAAATCACTGAGAAATTTGTCTCCATTTGGTTTTTTGTTTTTTACCCAGTGATTCTTTATTTACATAAGAATAGATATTTTTCATATTTTTTCAGTTTTAAATCATGGCGAAAAACCCAAAAACAAAGGAAAAAAAATATGAACACGCCACAATCACACGCCATTACTTAGAAGAATATTTCATACATTTTGTATAATATAAATAATATAATACAATTTTATATACAGAGTTATAGTAAAAATATCTAAAAATCTGTTGTTACTTTTCCAGATCCACCATAAACATTTTTTCTTGGTTGAGCAGTGTTATTATAGTTTAATACAGGCTGCGGCAGAGAAACGAGCGAATTTCAATATCAAATCTCCCACGCCCCTCTCCGATAGGGTAAAGCGGCTACTCTCACTGTATTTACAGCGTTAAAACGATAGCAACCATGAATAAATGGAAAGGTGCATAACATGTGTTCGCCCTTAAGGCATATTACATAAATAACAAGGATCGATATGATTTTTGTAACATTGATAAGAATACCCTTTTTGTATTTCATTTAAGTAGTTATTAAAACAACCTTTTCAAAGAAATGATCTAGCACGTCCCATTTTTACATGAAATTGAAAAAAAAAGAAGCAGGTACTTATCTGACTTTAGACTGGACAATGTAGGAATTACCACAAGACCGTAGAGGGGGTATTTCCATATTATTCTACGAACCTTTAAGGGCAATTTTACTGTTTTCTTCTGGCAAGTCTTAGTCGTCGATTGGCAAAAACCCAGCAGATAAGGTTATAATATAAGCGGACGATTTATTTTAAAGTTACAAGCTAGATTAATATCCGAGGAAATTAAAAAAGCCTATCTTTTATATTTTAAGTGCCAAATTGGAGAACAAGATAAAATTGAGTCCTTATGTTTGCTGTGTGAGTTGCCACGTAAATTTAGTGTAGTGGATGCATAGCAAGAAACGTTCTATGGCGTTTGCTGTTTCTATAGGGTGGAGAGAACCTACTGACCATGTAAGTGACTGCTAGTTTTGTATCACTAAAACAGCAGGGGTTTCAAAACAAAATTCAGTATCCAAATTTGCCTTCTGCACTTAGGCCAGATTCTCATAGCCAGGAACTACCGGTACCGATTGGGCCTTTAAATCTGAACAACATGTTTCCCGGCGATTCTAATTCTTCATCAGGATCTAATTTACAACTTACCGAGAACATTAGTTGTAACCCAACATTTTTAACAACTACCAGTGAACGTCACTTAACTCAAAATTAATTAAATAATTTGATTCGTGACCGTACCTTCCAACCGGCGTATTTTCATAGATTCGTCGAAATATAGCCTAAAGGCAGTCTTGCTTCATCATGAAACTTTATATAACAACTTAACAACCATACTAAATCGCGTTAAATATAAACAGTATCAGTGGGATATTTATAGGGATTTAAAAGTGATGGATATATTACTACGACTTTAAGGGGGTTTTAGAAAGTATTGCTGTTTTGTGCCTTGTGTATTTGTGTCTATGGGACAGAAGGGCAACAAAAGGACATCACAGTAAGAAATATTAGCCTCATAGAACTTCTTTTGAACCTGGTAATGGAAAAGGAATTGGCAGCTTGGAAGTGTTGTGTACGTGTGCTGAAAGAATTTCTAGGTAACAAGAAAGATGAAAAACTATAAAAACCTCATAGATGAATTCTTGAAAGCCTATGAATATATTAAAAATGCAGTAAGTTGCAGTAAGCGACGAACTACGAGAGAGCTTTCAACTGGATATCAGGACGATGGAAGCAAGATGCCAGGGATGGTGGAACCAATCTATATTGGGCAACTACCGCTGATTTTTAAAAACAGACGATGCTACACAACACAAGAGGAAAAAGTGAAAGTTTTTGGCGCTGTATAACATCTCGTGTCATATATTTTTTATTCAAATAATCATCAGTAATGTCTTTGCATAGATTTAACACGTTTTACATGTTTATATTAAATAAATATTAGATTGTAAAGATATATCGTTTCCTTTTTTTCCTAGCATCGACCCCCTGTAACAAAAAAAACTGTACGTGTTACAGTAATTAGCTTATCATTTTTGGATTTTATTAAAACATTATACAAAAATGTGTGATGAAAATAGGTGTATATGAAGTATCATATACACCTATTTTCATCAATGTTATTGTTACCCCCAAAAATTTTTCATTTTTGACCTGTCTAATTACTGTAATATGAGAGCGCAGTGGACATTTCGTATGCAATTCAATGACAACCATTATGCTATCAAAAAATGGGTTTTGATAGCAAACCACTTATTGGTAGATCAATTCTTCTATTGGAATCTTTGGTGTGAAACACTAAACTTGAAGAGATTTACCACTAAACACCAAATCACTTTTTTGAAATTTTTGACGCACGTTTCGCTAACCATGTTAGCATCATCTGGAGATGATTTAATCTGAGAGATAGATCTCCTGGAAAGAATATAACGTAGTTAGGAAAACGTGATTTGGTGTTTAGTAGTAAACGTGCAGAATCATCAAAAGTACCAATATATAAATCAAAATTATTAATCATCAGATTAAATCATCTCCTGATGATGCTGACATGGTTGCATCGAAACCTGCGCCGAGAAGCTCAAAAGGTGATTTGGTGTTTAGTGGTAAATCTCTTCAAGTTTAACACTTATAGGTAGTTTAAAGAATCTGGTTCTTCACTGAAAAATAAGTTTTCAGGTAGAGAAATTAAACTGAACGTACGCCTGCAAACATAAAGAGAGCCAGAGCCGTTGTTTATCATAATCCCCGGCCTACTGGTTGTCGGCAAGCAGTCATACTGATATAGAACATTTTCAAATTTTATTTTCAAAACAATGAACATTGTTATGATTTTTGAAAGAGTTTTTCTTTTTTTTTGCCTGTGGTGAGGATATTTTTTTTCCGGGAGCACATCCGGTCGTCAAGTTGGTCCCTGTCGTGACAGACAGTCACGAATCTCGCGGCAGTAAGCACCGAAGATACCAAATGAGATTTTGGCGAAACGTCTGCACGCTCCCGACAGGGACCAACTCGACAACCGGATGTACTCCCGGAAAAAAACACAATACATGTTTTTCCATCCGTGGAATTATCCGTGAAACAGTAAGCACAAACATACATATATATATATATATATATATATATATATATATATATATATATATATATATATATATATATATATATATATATATACCCTCTTTGTGGATCACACCTTAACGTGGTCAAGACAGTGGAGCTTTGAGCTATGCCATCTGGAGCGTATGTTCCTGGGAGGGTCACCCCTGGCGGACAGATCAAGACAGAGGCCTCAGACTAACATGATCCAAAAACTGCCAACCCTCAGGACCAACATGACAGATTACGGTCCATTCCTTTAACATGACAGTTACAACTTCAAACATGGCCCTCAAGATCTGCTCCAAGGCAGAGGGTGCTAAGAATCACCGGGTTAGATCAGGCTACCATTGGACTTTTGACATTGCTACGCTTAATATACGGCGATCCGGCTGCAAGAACTGTTAATCGAACTTGATAACATACACTGATATTATTATCGGACTCAGTGAAACACGAAGAGTTAATCAAACTAGAACCAACTGGTCACGTACTCTACACCCAAGGTACGGAGAATGGACGATATGTTGGAATTGGATTCCTCATCAATCGAAAGCTGAAAGACAGTGTAGTCAAATTTGAAAGTATATATAACAGATTAGCCCAATGCGTCGTTCAGCTGAATAAAAAGTTTATGCTTCAAATCGCCCAAACTTATACACCAACTATAAGCCATAGAGATGAGGAAATTGGGGAATTTTATGATGATGTGGCCCAACTTTTTGACAAAGAGAACTGTAGGTATAAAATCCTGATGGGCGACTTTAATGCTAGAATCGGAAAAGCAAGAACTGGTGAAAATTCAACTGGCGAGCGGGACAATAGAGGTGACAGGCTGGTTGACTTTGCTGAAGGACAAGAACTCTATATTATGAATTCGTTTTATAAGAAAAAGATCAACCGAAAATGGCCATATATATCCACCGATCGCCTTCGCCGAACTATCAACCATGCGACGTCACGTGTCTCTCGGGACCGGTTTCTAGCCTTTCAGCTGTCATCAGCCGAGCTCTAGACGAACGCAAGGAAAGCAGTTCGGAGAGAGTGGCACCACGTGGAGAAAGGGTAAAAGATTTCTGTTATATTTCCCTCCACGGTTCCGTTACGCTACCTTGTGGGCATACCTGGTACTATACCCGAGGTTCCTGGCAGAATGTTACGAGCGGTCCTGACTGCTACGAGCATTCGCCGTATGATGGCGTAAGTTGTATGCGATCACGACCCGTCATTAAAATGGCCAGTTAATCTGGTCTGGCCCCGATTGTCTCTCCGAACTGCTTTCCTTGCGTTCGTCTAGAGTTCGGCTGATGACGGCTGAAAGGCTAGAAACCGGTCCCGAGAGACACGTGGCGTCGCATGGTTGACAGTTCGACGAAGGCGATCGGTGGCACCACGTGGAGAAAGGGTGAAAGATTTCTGTAATAATTCCCTCCACGGTTCCGTTACGCTACCTTGTGGGCATATATATATATATATATATATATATATATATATATATATATATATATATATATATATATATATATATATATATATATATAGGCAGAGGGTTTTAATGGCAGGGGATAATGGTAGGATGTGACAGGAAACGGGCGATAATAAAAGCTATATATAAATATATATATATATATATATATATATATATATATATATATATATATATATATATATATATATATATATATATATATATATATATATTTATATATAGCTTTTATTATCGCCCGTTTCCTGTCACATCCTAAATAAATAATACAATACGGAACTGCAGTAAAAATAATGAATTAATCTACGAAAGAGTCCAGCTTTGGGGAGAGGAGAGCAGCCAAAGCGACATCTATCGATTAATCGGACGATGATGCCTCTCGATGGTCCGCGTCAAGTGTTCCTCGGAAATGCGTGAGAGCGTTTTCGTCTCTGCATTTGACAAATTGATTCAGCGTCCGACCTGGCGTGTTTTCGTTCTGATTTTGCTGTTTGAAGCGTTGTTTTTTTTTCATAAATCAACCATTATTTCCTTCCAAACGGCACGGGAGAAATTCGCTGAATGGACGTTGGGATACATCGAATTTGCGAAGGTTTGAAAACTGTCAAAAATGCATTTATTCTATAAGTATATGAGGGCGTGTTACGAGGTATTGTCCTATTGGCATTTCTGTATTGCGATTTGGGTTTATGAGAGCCGTTATAGAAACATCAAATTGTTGAGATTTTTTATATTCATAGTTGTCATATTGCAATTTAATACATTTAGTCTAATAACATTTTTAAATACTGTCAATCTGATGCTTGGCCCAACTATATAAAATAAGCGGCAGTCTTGACTTTGACCTCATGATTTGAAGTGAATCTGGGTCCAGTGAGTCATTTCTTCAGGTTTGGGAGCGGAAGTAATCGCTGGAAACCTAATCTGGCGAATATGGTGTACAATAATCCCAGACATGTGTATTTGTGCATTATCATGTTGAAAGAACAGTTTCTTTATAACCAGACAAATGTTTATCTTAAATAGCATCCTTCAATGGATCCAGTAGTGAAGTGTAATACCCCTCGATGATGATCTTGTTTTTCAACAGGTAGCACCACACAACAAGAATCTCTGTCGTTTTCAGTTTCTTTGGGTCAGTTTCACCTGCTTTGATCTACTGTTTGGACTGTTGCTTCATCTTGGACGTGTAATAGTAAGTATATGTTTTATCTGCTGTTTCGAAATGCGAAGGAAACCCTGTAGTATCGTATTTAAATAAGTCTAAACCCTCTTTAGAAGTGTTCGTTCATATGCGTCCTTGGTTGGCTGTTAACAAACGTTGCACCCATCGAGTAGAAAGCCTTTTCGTACCCAAAACATCGTGTAAAATGTAATGGACACAGTCTATCGAGTAGTTTACAATGTCAGCAAGTTTGTGTACCTTCAGTTGGCTCTCACTTAGTATGGCACAGTTAATTTGTGTGACGATTTTGTCAGTCATAGCGTAGACATTTTTGGGTGTCCTGATCGTTTATCATCTTCATTTAATGTATGACTGCGTTAAAATTTGGCAGTACACTATTTTACGAGCTTTTTTTTTAGCTCGAACTTTGATTTTATCCATTTTTTAAAAATGTAAAAAAATTACTTGATCGCCAGAAAAAACCAACTAAACGCAGGCATCTCATACTTCGCAGTATCCATCTGACGACTCATATTTGACAAATATCTTAGCCATCGTCCATCAGGGAAATCAGAAAGTTTCTAACGCCCCTCATATTTAAAGACTTTTAACTTATTTAAAAACTTAAGAACTTTAAACTAACTTGAAGCATGTGTACAACGCGCCTGGGATGCTTTGCAACAAGAAGATATAGATCATCTAATTTTGTCTATGCCTCGCAGACTGATACCAGAATATTTTTCCAGAGGCCACTAAAAAAATAATAATAAACTATTTTGTCTGCTTTTTAATCATAATGAATAGACATAGCACCAATCTTTTAATAATGAATCTTGAAAGCAACAATTGAGGCTTAAAAAGATTATATAATTACCAATGACATTTATTGATATATAATATGCAAGTATAAAATAGAAAAAAAAAATCTGCATGCACTTATATTTTCATTAATATAATCACTTATTTTCGGTTAAGTATATGCTCTATGTCATATCATTTCATTATTTCATTTTCTATAAGCTTTATTCTTTTTTTCTTAATCAAATTTTAATACGAATAATTACAGTGTTCATACATAATATAAATGGTGTCATGATTAGAACTTGTATCCAAAGCAGCAGTATCGGTAACCCTTTTAGTAGAACTGCGCTACTTAGTCGATTTTAAAACTTCTTTGTTTTTCACCTTTTGTAAAATAGTACTAACAATGGACATATTCAACCTTAATGCTGCTGCAACACGCTAAAAAAATATGACTTAAACTAAACAAATTCAAGTATTAGCAATTAAATTAACATACCACTCTAATAACCGGAAAGGGTAACAATGGACCATTATTGTCTCGTTCTTGTCCAAAATAGTGCATCAGAGCACTATGCTACTAATTCTTGACAATGATTATTTAACTGATTTGGCATTTTACAGGCGCTATTGTGGCAATTATAACACTGTGGTAGTTCTTAAAAGAACTGTTTTCGATCGTAAGGTAAAAAAATAAAGTATAGTGTTATCTATATATTGGAGAACATCCAAACGTGTTAATAAATATCAACAAGAAAAATGTGAAACTCTATAACATCGTATATGCTGCCAACCGAATACAGCCGCTAAATTTGAAATTTATTGAATACATTCCATTTGATTATTTTATTATTTAATTTATGTAGTGGTATTTCTGCTTTTCTTCAATAGCGTCATCGATGACGTGCAACGGTTTTTGATTTGTACAGGCTTTAAGGTCATTTATTCGCATTTACGAATTACGTAGTGTTTTAATAACAGCGGTGGATATACTAATCATTATTTTTTTACATTGAATTTCTTGATCGCTTTAATCTTGATTGTTTTACCACTATTTGACATTGCCATGGTGTATCAGTTTTTTTATTGACACCTTCGGTGAAACACTAAACTCGAAGAGTTTTCCCACTAAACACCAAATCACTTTTTTAAATGATTCTACGCTAATCATGTTTTTTCGCTAATCATGTCAAAAATATTAGTTAGTGTTAGTTCGTAGTGTTTCGCGGATGGAAGAATACGCTAGACTATTAGTCCGGGAGTACATCCGATCGTTTGTGTCCCGTTTGTTGGGAATGTGCAGATGTTTCGCTAAGGTCACACTGTCTGAAGACTGTCTTCAGATAAGCATTGAGAATGCCAAGTGTGACCTTGGCGAAACGTCTGCACGTTCCCAACAAACGGGACACGATCGGATCTACTCCCGGACTAATAGTCTAATGTATATATATATATATATATATATATATATATATATATATATATATATATATATATCCAATATAAATATAATCCAATAAAATAATATATTTCTCATAAATATTGCATTTTTTTTGTTCTCCAGTATACTTTCTTTCAAATTGCTCTATTGATCCCTAAGCGTTTGATCTGTAACATCAAAAAAAATATCGAATCCGCCTAGAAATGTATATTCTTATGATGAAAAAGAATGAATATCGCCAATTTCACCTTTCCTGTCTTCCGCACTCGATTGACTCATTCACGGTCTTTTTAGATATAGTGCTTTAAATTGAGGGGATATTTTCAGAAAATAAAAATGTTGAAATCATTCTAATATTATCTTTTTATTTTATTTGTTTGGTATTGTTGTTGAAGATTCATCATCTCTGTTCTCATTTCTTTGTTATTTTTTTATCTGACTCTTCATATTTAGACATTGATATATTTTCCATCAACTAGATCAATCAGCAACAGTTTTCGCTATACAGACTATGGATTTTGATATTGATAACCTCTTTATATAGTTATATACTAGGGAGCAAAAAAATGGAGCAAACAGTAGAGTCATGTGGGGCAAGTCTACGCAACGGGTAAGTGTGCGCAGACTCATTTTTCAGAAACCAGTATTTACTTATTAGAGACGGGGAATCAACTCGTTCTAGTAGTTATTTCAACGTTGGACAACAGACTCAAGTCTTGTCTGGGGTGATTGTGTAGTTTGGTAAGTGCATTATTTTGTTAAAAATTTTTCATATTTTTTCATTTTCAATTTAAAAACGTTTATATTTGTGCTGTGGTATTTATTATATATTATATACGAACATGCATATTATTTTATCTAGCTTGATGTGTAACTACAAAGTTTTATGGAATGACGCAATAATGAGTACTTTTAAGTCCATTCCGTTTAAACAGTTAGGGTTGATAGTGCGCATAAGTTTGTTGGGTAAGAGTGCGCATAAGTTTGTCGGTTAAGAGTGCGCATATTTGCATGCGTACTGTTATCCTGACTGAGAGAGTTCTGTATAAATATTAGAATATTTTGTTTCAGATTTAAAATATACATTCCATAAAATAACAAAATGCCTCGAACTTACAAGCAGAACGCTCCATACAGATGCGTTGTTACAAATGATCAATTCGATGCTGTTAAATTATTAACCTCTCAAGGCACAAGTAAAAGAAAAGCAGCAGCACGTAGGAATGTAGACGTAGGCAGCAAGTAGGAATGAAAGAAAGTACTCTTAGGAAACGATTAAAATCTGGTTCAACTGCAACAAAATTAGGAAGATTTTCTGCAACATTTACTAATGATCAAGAAAATGAAATATTTAATTATCTAAAAAGATATGACGATCTTTATTATGACCTTAATATGACTACTCTCAAAACACGTATCTTTCGCAGGTGACGCTACAATATTGGAATGTTGTCCTGTGGATTTTTCTGACGATAGTCACGAAACAACCTATTTCGATTGTAATCAAAAATTATTTTTAGATAATAAAAAAGATCAGCTGTAGCTACCGTTCCATTTTAATTATGGTCTCTAGATTTGGTGTCATATAGTATATATATATATATATATATATATATATATATATATATATATATATATATATATATATATATATATATATATATATATATATATATATATATATATATATATATATATATATATATATATATATATATATATATATATATATATATATATATATATATATATATATATATATATATATATATATATATATATATATATATATATATATATATATATATATATATATATATATATGTACAGGGCTCATGGAGAGCATTAAAAATATTCGTAGTTTGACTGTTGCGGATGTTCACCACAGGATGGCGTGAGCAGCAATCTATTATATCCTACATTCGACATAGTCGACATATATTGGGGTCTTTGGTCATTCCTTTAGTTACTTTAGAACGTTTAATTCGAACGCGACTGATGAAGGTTAGAAACTAGTTTAGGAAGACACTTGCTAACACTTTGGGGCGTTGAGGTTGCTAAAGACTGAAGGAATTGACAATTTTTGCGTTTTCTTCTAAAAGTTTTAATATATGAATTGAACAACAATATTACCCTGGAAGACCTATTGGCATTTTATCGCATTTTTGCGAAGTGTTTTCGTTTTATAGTCCGAAAGTAGTTAGAAGTCGCACGAAGCCAAATCAGACGTCGTTGAATTTTGGAGCATATTTTAAACATATAATGAATTTTAAAGTGTGTAAATAAAATGTAATTGCGGAACGCTTCTTGTAGATTTGCTTTTCATATTAGAAAATGCAATCACGTAATTGCTGTACTATGTAATCTACTATGGCTTAAAATTGATAGTATATATAATTAATTTACTGCCCTTTTCACAAGAAAAATTCTATTCTCGAGTTCACGGTTTAATTTATTTATTAAGTTCATTTTTCCTGGCTGAAATAATCGAATATTCCGAAATAAATTTGATTTCTATCATATAATATATTATTTTTCCTACGGATATATACTAAAAAACAAAAAAATGTAAGTCAGTATATATATATATATATATATATATATATATATATATATATATATATATATATATATATATATATATATATATATATATATTTGAATTTTTGAATTTGGTTTTTGAATAAAAAATAATTATTGATGTTTTTACTTTATTTTAAAACTTTATCATAAATAATATTGATAATCGATGCGAAAAAATTTGTAATTAATTATGAATGAGTCAAAATTTATAAAATTTAAAATAAAATCACGTGACTACCAAAGCGCCACCATTGGCTGCCACGTTTGTGACGTCATTATGATAAAGTGTTTTCACGGAAGTATTGTCAACGCCTTTTACCTGTGTATATACTGCCAAAATTATTGAAGTTTAGTGCAACCAACAAATATTGTTGGTTACTAATTTAATTCAGTAATGTGTGACAAAGGGTTTATAAAGGTTAATTCTGATAATATACTTGGTGTGGATATTTTTATGATCACAGATTTTCTCAAAAATGACAATCGGTTCAATTAAGCTGACGTTCGAGGTGCTATAGCATCAATTTAAATTTTTTAAATAATTATAATATAAATATAAATAAACAAAATATTTCTATTAATATAATCAGATTATTTGTAGGGTGCCACACGAAAGTTACGGTGACAAAGTTATAGGTTATCAATTCTTTTATTGGAACCTTTGGTATGAAACACTAAACTTGAAGAGATTTACCACTAAACACCAAATCACTTTTTTTGAACTTCTCGACGCACGTTTCGCTGACCATGTCAGCATCATCAGAAGATGATTTAATCTCTGATGAATAGAGATTAAATCATCTTCTGATGATGCTAACATGGTTAGCGAAACGTGCGTCGAGAAGTTCAAAAAAAGTGATTTGGTGTTTAGTGGTGAATCTCTTCAAGTTTAGCTATAGGTTATGTTCAATTTAACCGCAAAAATTTTATTTGTACGGTGAAAAGACCTGTATGCCCAGAACATAAAGTTTTGAGTAAAGCTTTTGCAGTTACCTCAATTATTAACGAAAAACTAAGAAAAGTTCAAAACACCCAAATTCAAGTTTGGGTAGCTTCAGCAGGTAATAAATACTCATAAAAAAATTGATATAATGTTATAAATAATAATTTTTCGTATATATTTAATGACAGGTGGTTGCAAAAATTTGATGTTGTTTTTGGATCAATACGTCGTGCTGCTAGGAACCATTGATTTCGACATTTAACATTTTGTGGCACATTTAAAAACATTTTTTCGGGAATTGTTTTTGTAGTATTTGTACAAAATGATACGAAACGAAACTAATTAGATTTGACATTTTCAATAAATTTATCAATACACTGATAATAACAAGAATAAGTTGATTAAAAACTGAAACATTCTTATCAGCCGTTGGTACTGTTGTTTTTTTCGGAAACTGTCCAGGTTTAAAAATTTATTTTCAATTTGATATAATTTTTTAATTATAAGGAAAAAAATAAAAATAAAAATAAAAATACTTTTGTTGTTAAGTGTATATATAATATCTTTCCACATATGATAAAAAAAAACATTGTTTTTTTCAAAACCCCAATTATCCGAATTCGAAAAGAGAATGAAACAATTAACTGGCATGAAAGAAGCAGGTTTAACTTTTTGTGAAATACCGATTGGACCATTCTATTTCTGTTGTTATGATGATATGAATGAAACAGTTTGTTGATTTGAATTATAAACGATTTTGTAATCGTTGAGAACGATTCGAACGAAAAAAAAAGAAACTTGTGTTTCTGGTAATCGTTCATAACAAGTTCTTTTACTATTCAGTCGTCCTGGAAGCATGCAGGGACGTGACGAACAGCATCTTAGGTTTCTTGCTGCATCAAATCAACATGAAAATATTCGTCAATTTTATGATGCTTTTGCTTTAGTTACATGTCAGACTTGTTCAAGGATGAATTATAATCTACATCTACTTTGCCGTATATGCTTCATATGAACAGTTAAAATGCATTTTCGTTTGTACAAACGTCAAAAATTCATATAATGCGACTACGGCTTCTGATAAAGTAACAGTTCTAATAGGTTTACCATGCAGTACAATCTTACTACAAGTCAACCGTAAACCATGCACTTTACTAGCTTCTTCGGAAATTGTTTCTATTGGTTAATATACTGAAAATTCATACTGCTTGTACTTCGCAACAATCTGTAAAATATAAGAAGCTGAAAAATGTACATTTTTGGTATTTATTCGCTAATTACTACGATCAAATGGTGTAAAGCTGTACTTTTAAGCATCTTAAATGTTTTGTATATTATTTTTTATCATTTTATCCTTATTTATTGAAATCTGAACGGTATTTTTTGTAAAATATGATAAGACTGTTATTTACCAGGTTTATTTGTATTATGTTGGAATTTAAGTTATTTAGACTTTCCATGTTTTAGCATTTCGGCGAAGGTACTGAAATAAAAATGGAGGACATTTTGCGTCGAGTCTGGAGAAGGTAATTAACGCATGTCTATGGTTAATTTTTGTATCCGGTACTGCGTGTTGAGTCGGGATACAGGGATGTACTTTGTTGCAACACTATCCAGAATTTGTGAGAGTTGATTACGTATTTTCTAGATCAATCTTTTGCTCATACTTGAATAGGCTTTAACAGAGGGTCGGTACCAGGTTTCTTTAGTTTATATTTATTTTAGTCCTGGAATTAACGCATCATTTTTAATTCGTCACTTTTTATTCACCTCAGTCCGATACTGGTACCTTGGCTGATTGGTAGTACTCTAATGGAGAGCTACTGAATTACTTCGCGGGCTTGATTTTTCCACCCTTCAAATCCCCTTTTTGACCACGTTCGAGAGCAGTTGACTGTGCAGCAATAGGCCTTGACCCAGTGCAAAATTTCCGCTGATTAGAGTTTTGGAGTGCGGAATATTTTGGGTATAGTGCCGAGTTTATTTAGCAGCTTTGCTGGATTTTTATTGCTAACACACTACTAGCTGCCCGCGGAACCCATCGAGATATATTTTTGCACCATCTTAGTTAGAGAACCTTCGTGGCCGTACAATTATTTGTCGTCCGACGAATAATTCTTTTTAACCCAGATAGGGGTAAGAATAATTTAACCCCATTAAAATATTTCTCACAGTATTAATAAATCCTCTCTCAATTTTTTTTTGGTAGGGGATTGTTTCCATCTTTTCACATTTTCCTGTCGTTGGTTGATCCAGGTGAATCTTTGGATTCTTTCCATGCAAGTTTTTGGGTGTCATCAAAGTCTTCACGATCCACAGGAACAGACCCACGGAATATTTGAAACCCTAAGGGGTAGACAGACCAACGTTCCGCCTCACGTGGCCTGTGCGACACTCATCAGAGAGTTTTGTGGATTAACTGACCAAAGATAAGTTATCATTCTACTAGTCACATTAGATTAAGTTCATTACTGTCTATTGTCTACAAAACATCATTACTAAATTGCCTGTATATTAGTAACCTAGTTAATTTAACATTGTAACTGAATCATTTTTTTTTGGCTTTCACGATACTGTTTTACACGATGGGAATAAGAGATTTAAGAGTTTTGTATATGAGCGGTGGTATCCTTTGCAGCTTTAAATCCTGGTGCTGATTTTTCGGTTTGAGACAAATATGTTCGAGTAGGAAACTTCTTCCAAAATAAACTTATCTCATCGGCGTTAAATAACCTGATCTGGTTAATAACTCTCGGTTTCAATCAATTGTTTGAATTCAGTCGGATACCGATTAGTCGCCTCGTGATCTGCAGAAGCCGACACCCCAAAAATGTTTACGTTGTGTAGCAAAAAGCGCTTTTTAAAATTTTCAAACCAACCCTTACTGGCTTGGAGTTTCCTCCTCTGACTTAAGATTATCGAAAAGACGCCTAGCTTTTACTTGAATAATTCGGCTGCTAGGAGGCACTCTTCTGTTTGATCTTCGATCCAAATTCCGAGCGCTCTTTCATCGTTAGAGGTTGCGAGAAACATCTAACTTTATTGCTGGTACTAGTACCGCACGAAACATCGGCCCGATTGAATTGCTCAATCTTATTTATTGTTCTTACTGTGGATTCATTCACTTTAAAGTTTTTCGCGGCACTCGCATACCTTTCACCTGCAGTCAAGAGTCATTACATTTCGCTTCTTTTTAACAAAATCTTGGCCTGTCGACGCCATTAGATTTTAAAATTAGGTCATTACATATAACTATGTAATTAAATTCAACTAAACAAAAATGACAAGATTCTCCGCTCATTTGAATAATGATACATACAAACTAATAATGATACATACAAACCCTAGAAAATTTAAGTAAAAAACTGCAGTTCTCACGAGATTCCGACGAAAATGCATCGCGCTGCAACATAATTCGACTGAAAATGTAGTTTTTTCGCAAAACAAAACCGCGGATAATCAAAATCACGGTTTTCGCAAAACAAAACCGCGGATAATCAAAATCACGGTTGAAGAGGGATTACTGTATTACCTTAAGCGGGGTCTTACTGTATTAGTAATTTAAGACTTGTTAAAAGGGTAAATGATGTAATGTGCTAAAAGTGTAATAAATAGAGTAGAGAGAACACTTTGAGTTTAGTGTTTCACACCGAAGGGGGTCTTATAGTTCTGGGTGTTACAGTTTCTATCTCAGTCAAAATAGATGTACTAAAGTTGCTGTAAAAAAATCCTCGTTGAAAGACTCCAGTATCTCAAAGTTACTCCCGTAGTTCAAAACGAATTCGGAGAATTTTCAATATTCTCTAAATTAATTCATCAGCAGTTTGTTTTTCTGCATATCTCCGGGAAATATAGCTTCTGGCATTATTGGTAATATGCGATAATGATCAATTTAATTAATTAAATTCTATTATTAACTATACAACACAGCATTTGTAATAGATCATTATAAACAATTTACTTTTCTGCAACCAAAGTGAAATATTCCCTTCATATGATACAATTAATTTTCATATTTTAAATATATTAATGTTAGTTATTGTGAACGTAATAAAAATTCGCAATTTAATATGTTGCAAAAGTCATTTATACTTTAACATTCCAAAAAAAAAATAATCATATACGAGGATAGAGAGAAAAGTTAAATACTTTTCCGATAGATGGCAGTTTGATCGTAAAGGGAATTGCATTTCTGAAACGTAGTTTGCTTTCTAGTAACGCTCCAATATGACATTTAGTTTTTTTTGGCAATCGAAAACAGATAAGTCCGATATTTTTACATTGGAAACCGAAGAAAAATTAAAAAACATTATGAGGACTCTACTCCTTTATATTTTATGATCCATAAGCGGTTTACTCAGTTGGGATGTGGTCGAACCAGTACTGGTGACGCTCCGCATTCAGGATGCCCCGTTGGGATCTGTACACCTGTCGACAAAACCCATGATTTCCAATTGGCCGATCCAAAAATGAAGATTAATGAGTTGGTTAAAATGATAGACATTTCAAACGAATGCGTACGGAGTTGCCTACTCGAATATTTAAGTATGAAAAAGCTGTTCGCGCGATGGGTGTCTTGTTTGCTCACAACCGGCCAAAACTCGATTAGAGTGATTACTTCACCGCAGTATTCGGACATATAACACATTCGTCAATAAGTCCCGAGCCTGACATATAGATGGCGTCAGTTACAAAAAATCCTTACCAGTGGTCGATCGTGCTAACATTCAAACGTCATTTATCAAAATTTCATGACAATCTGTCTACTAGTTTTTGAGTTGTGCTTTAAGTGACGCTACTTTTGTTATTTTCAAAACAATGAAAAAAAAAAAGAATTTCGTGTGGTGGTAAAGCATTGCTTTTTGTTGAAGAAAAATACCGTTAAAGCAAAACAATGCTTTGACGAACATTACCTGGACTTTGACTCAGGAAAATCAACCATAGTTGATTGGTATGCTGAATTCAAATGTGACCGTACAAGCACCGAGGATGCTGAATGCTCTGGACGTCCAAATGAGGTGATTACACATCAGAAAAATTTACAAAATTATTTCGTAAAACTGAAAAGTGAAGCTGCCGGAGACAGTTGATATCATGAAGATATCGAAAGGAAGTGTTTACACCATTTTGCATAAACATTTTCGAATGTGTAAATTGATTTCGAAATTTGTTCCGCGTTTGCTCTCTACGGACCAAAACAATTACGTATTGATGATTCTGGGCAATGTTTGGAACCATTTAAGAGAAATAAATAGGATTTTTTCATACAGTATGAGACAAAGGATAAAACATGGATTCATCACTACACTCCGAAGTCAAATCGGCAGTCAGCTGAGTGGACAGCAGCCGGTGAAAGCCGTCCAAAGAGACGAAAACACAACAATCGTCAGGCAAGGTTATGGTATTTTCGGATGCGCATGGGATATTGTTCATCGATTATATCGAGAAAGGGATAGGGAAGAGAAAACCATCGATAACAAATATTACATAGCGCTATTGGTGCGTTTGAAGGACGAGATAGCAAAAAAATGCTCCAAATGAACGAAAAAAGTGCTGTTGCACCAAGACCGCATGCACCGTGTCACAAATCGTTGGCAACGATGGCTAAATTGTATGAATTGCCCTTCGAACTGCTTTCTCATCCACCCTAATCTCTAGATCTGACCCCCAGCGACTATTTCCTGTTCTCAGTCCTCAAGAAATGCTCGCTGGAAAGAAATTTCGCTATATAAATACTAAAAATACTAAATCACTCTACATTAAATTGAAAATATATTATAATGGTCAAAAAAATTGTCGCGACAGTGTCGCTTATCCAGAGGGGTTTAGTTGCCATCCTTTAGGCAGGATTATAATGACCGAAGAGAGGGGTCATTCTGGGGCAATGGCCGGCAATGAAGTTGCCGTAGCTCTTATTAGCGGATTGTCCGATAAGGACGCCATTGGTAGGAATTTGTCCAGAAGTCTAGACAGGAATGACTGAATCGTTGGAGTATCGATCTTCCTATGGATTTGTACATTCCTTACAAACCAAGGGGCGTTGAAAGCGTTTGATCCCCTTCGCTACGTCTTACTTATGCGAAAAAAGCTTCTCGTCTATGGTTACCTTAAAAAATAAATATAGAAATCGTCAATTATTTCTGGAAAATAATTTGCTATGTGTGTTTGCAATAATGATCCACGTATAGAAAAACTTTTAAGTGAAAAACAAAATCAATCGCCGCATTAAATTGTTATGTCAAACAAATTTATTTCAATTTATTTTATTATGTTGTTATTATCTGGTAATATTTAATTTTCTAACAACACTTATTTTTAAATTTAAATCCTTTAATAAAAGAATGTTTCGTATACGGGCCATATTTTTTGAACATATTGCGACTCCCACATATTCCTGAACCCCCATATATTTTGGGGCTCAACCCCAGGTTGAGAAATGACGATCTAAGTTATACACGAGTACGAGGATTTTGTTTCTTTCCAGAAATGTTTCTAGGCAAGGTAAGGCCGGATGCCTTCTGAGAGGTAAGAAGTGTCTAGAAGTTCTGAGAAGTTGGTCATTCTCAGTAGCTTTATACAGCCTCCAATCCTAAATCTTTACGTTTTTTGTTTTTTATGCGGCACAAAAAAAAATCAAAATTAATCCAATAAAACTGTTTTTATAGTCTGCAATATTTTTTTCCAGTGTCTGTTCTTTAGCTGTTATAGAAAAAATAATACTGTGAATATTAATAAGTAACGCTTTTCATAGTCTTGCTTTTTTTTCCGGTGTATGTTCCTTAGCTGTTACATAAAAAACAATACTGTAAATATTAATAAGTAACGCGTCGATCTCAATTTCAAAAATTTATTTTAACAGGTGTATCTTACACTATACAATTATAATATTTTGGTATTTATTCTGATAACACGTTTTGTATTATTGCTTTAGAGTTCGGTAAAAAGTTACGTTATTTCCATAGGAAGATCGATTGCGTATCTATGCACGTGCATAAAGACAGCGTGCGCCACTCCAATTTTTTATCATTTGTTTGACAAATTGCTACGTGATTGATACAGCAAGCCAAATCAACGATACAATGAACGATACATCTGTAGTAAAAAAACTGGGGTTTTTAGCGCGTTAGAATTGTGGTTTCTGTGATGTAGTGGAATATATGAACTATTAAGCACACTACAACGTTATGAACTATTAAGCACACTACAGTGTGACTCTACCATTTTAATTAATTATAAATTTTAAAAGAAACAAGAACAAGTTTTTAAGTGTCGTGTTAATTAATTTTTGAGAATTATGTCAATCAAAATGTGAACTATTAACAGCAATACAATTTTGTGCTTTTTTTAACACATTTTCCATAACTTTTGTCAACATATCTACTGTTAATGCAGCGATTTCAGTAAGGATGTTATGGTTGACGTGCTGTTTGGTTTGATACTTATTTATGAAGACGGTTTCCTTCAAAAATCCCCATTAAAATTATACGAAGCCGTCAAATCAGGAGATCAAGGCCACTATTATTTTCGAGAAACTAGAAAATGAAACGATTACAGAAAATGTTCTTCAATGTGTTGATTGTTTGAGATGAACAGATTGAGAGAACACATGAGATGTGTTCTGTGGTACTATTTGTATGTTGCGGTACCCAAAAATGCATCACGTCGTCGAATCAACGTTTCTGGATACTCCTCCATTCCTGCAATATTTTCAGGACTTCGCACAGCAGTGAAAGGAAAACATTTCGACGCAATTTTAAATATTCAACAGTGCCTTTGGAGACTGTCTGGCCTGACAAAGAAAAGACCAGATTTTTGAGATTTTTTGGTGAATTTTTTAACTATGTAATGCAATACATTTAGACAACAGTTCTACCTTTTTAGATCATTAGTATAATGCGAGTTCAAATCTGCAAAATAAGCGGTTGTCTTAGCTTTGTCCTCACAATTTCAAGTGAATCTTCATCCACAAAGCCATTTTTCAGATTTGGGAAGAGGGAGTAATTACAGAGTGTTAAATCCGGAGAGTAAGGTGCATTTGGAAGCCCATCGAAGCGTAAATCATGGAATTTTGTATCAACAACCCGAGACTATTATGCAGAAGCATTATCGTGGTGAAAGCGCACTTTCTTTTTGGTTATTTTTTCATTTAGTATGAATGCCACCGTTTAGTCGATCCAATAGTGAAGCATAATACTTTTTGGTAATGGTCCTGTCTTTTGCTACGTAGTCTATGAGTACCACATTACGAGAATCTCAGAAAACCGTAGCCACGACATTACTTAAAGATGAAACGTTTTCGCTTTTTTGGCGGTTTTTTAACCTGCTTCTGCTTTCTATGGGGATTGATGGTACATCTCTGGCGTCTCTGGCAATATGTCTAAACCATCTTGGATAATGTTCAGTCGAATGCATCTTTGGTTGACTATTAACAAACCCTATACTCATCGAGCGGAAAACGTTTTCGTGTAAAACGAAATCTATCAAGATGTTTACATGTTAACAACCTCTTGTACCTTCGATTAGCGATCATTTATTTAATATGACATTGTCATATCATCTATATCTGTATATCTAATACTATTATATTGCTATCGCCTAGTTATACTATATATTATATCGGAGTAAGTGAAACAGCAAACGACTGCTTCTATCTCTTTTTCTTCTCGACCCGTTGTGCGCAAGCGTCCGATTCTCCCACAAAAATTGGCAAGTGTGCTGGGGAAAGCTCCCTTGCCTCGAAGTTTAAAATCCAGTTATAGTAAATACTTTATCGTAATTCTCGGACATGCGCATAAAACTCGAAGTAGTTGTGAGAGAGACAAACACATATATGTCTGCGCCGTAATGATTTCGTCCATCTCCAGACCCTACTAGAAATATAGTAGTATTAGATATATGGGAGAATTATTTGAATAGGAATCTAACCCAAAATCAGCAAACTCGTCTTTAAATATGTCTAAACCCTCTTGAATAGCGTGTCAGTAAGCTCTCGTACCTTCTGTCGGCGATCATTTAATACGACATTGTGGATTTTTGTTACGATTTTGTCGGTTTCCGAGCGGTCATCATGTTCAATGCATATACGACTATATTAAAATTCAGCAACCCGCTTTTTTACTGTCAAAAACGAAGGGCGAGAATTCTTTGAATAGGAATCTAACCTAAATCAGCAAAATCGTATTTAAATAAGTCTAAACCAGGGTTTCCTAACCTGCGATTTGCCAACCCATGGAGGTCCGCGTACCTATTTAAATATACAAATATAAACAGAAAATTTCGAACTTCAATTTTATCAATTTTTCAGAAAATGTTGTTTAATTATACTTGTGCCATCTCTGTGTGAAACAGAAAGCTTTTTGAATGACCCTGCTAAGTACCAGTAATGGACCTAAAATTGTTTTGTGTTTTTTGTGATCATTTTTAGTGTTCTATTAGGTCATAGAGAGTAAATTTCGAATAAAAAATAATAATGACTTTAAAGAAACAATATCATATATTAGGTTTATCAGGAAGTTCTGTCCGTTTTTAGAATAAAACAAAATAATACATTGTTTCTACCTTAAATAAACTTTATTGAATAATATACTTTCCATCACTATTTATGACTACTTGCCAGCGAGATGGTAATTTGTATATCCCATTTTTAAAAAAATGCCTTTTCCCTAGAATCGAAAAAGTGAAGCAGTGCTTGATATCTTTTTTGTCCTGGATGCTGCTACATCCGGGGAGTATAGTGAATGTGATGGAATATCCCTGCTTAGTTCTGCGAGTTTCTGATGAGTCCCCAAAGCTGTATATGCAGTATCATGAAGCAGTATGATGTCCATCCTATTGAACATTGCCGGCCTCTTTTCTTAGAGTGCTGTTTTTAAATTTTTCAATTGCTGACAGTACCTCTCCGAATTTAGCTTTTTGTTCGGTTTCAACAGCTCAAAATGTATTGGACCTCGAATCTCCCACCATATACCCAACATTATCTTACTCAGGCCTACTTTAGAGGTAGAGGAGGAAAGTTTTCCAGATTCACAATATGCCCTTTTCCTTACGATTTTTCCATAGGTAACCCACTTTTCATCCCCAGTTATCATCCGGTCCGAGAAGAGGTCGATTTTGGTTCGTGCAAGCAGAGATGTGTATATAATAACTCGATCATTAAAATTCTTTTCATCTAACTCATACGGCACCCATCTCGAATATTTCCACACCAATCCTAGTTTCCGAATATGGTCCGAAATGGTTTGTTGAGCAGAATCAAGCCTTTCCGCAATTTCCGATGTTGTCAAAAAAGGATTTTGATCTAACATGATTTTGACAGTATCATCATCGATCAAAGATGGACACCCAGAGAATCACTTATTTGAAATTTTTCAAACCATCTACTGCATGTTGCAAACTGTACCTTTACCAAACACTTTCAATACATTTCTGCACGCTTCTGTAGCATTTCTTCCTTGTTGGAATTCGAACAAAAAAAAATACAAAGGCGTAAATGAACTTTATCAGTAGCCATGGGTACCCGATCGTATCTCACTTAATACTAACATGAATCACCTTCGTATTAGTTCATTTGCTAGATCAGTAGGTATACATTCAGTGATAAAATAATAAAATGAATATGCGCATACTTGATGAAACTTGTTGTAACCGGAACGGACATAACTTTCCGGTACACTTAATATTTTCATTGATCAGTCAGTCGCCTTTGGACCCACTGTGTAATAAAAATATTGTATTTTTCTTCCCACATTTTCAGTAGATAGGATTCTTTTTAAACAACCTATGTATGCTGTACTAAAATTAGAAAAACTTTATAAAAACGAAACAAAAACGATTTATTACGATACCATTGCTTTTTGGCGTTTACTACTGGAGAAATTCTATTAAAAATGATATTTTTCCAACGACTACTTCAGCTTTTTTATGCGGAATTTTATTGTTAATTGCTCATATTTGCTTTGCAGGAAACAAGCGCGCTGATATTGGCAAAGTTATAAAATTTGCTGTAAAATTTTTATTGGTCCTTTTTACAAGTATATTGACTAAATGTTATTTTACAGTTTTTGTTCAGTTGACTCGATTGCATCAAAAAAGGTTGTAAAATTAATTTTGAAAAATACTGAAGTATCGACTGGAATTGGAAACTGAAGGATCAAAGCAACAAATAAGGAATAATGCAGGAGGACTGTAATTACCAGGTGTGACGGTTAATAACTCTTAATTTTTTAAGACGGCCTTAAGACGGCGCTGAAAACAAGAGTCGGTCACAGTCTAATTTCTTATATTATTTTGTTGCTATGGCAGTATATTTCAAAACAAAATTGATGTTTAAACAATTTCGAGTTAGCGTCATACTTTTTTCATGTGATTCGAAGGAATGATGCATAAATTTTAATTTTAAGTTGTCAACACTGGCCATCTGTCACCCACAAACATTGGAGAGTTCACCAAAAAAAAACGGCGCCGATGCAACCTATTGAAGATTTTGTCGTTAAAATGTAAGTTTTTGAGTTCATTTTATTTGTTTTCTGACATCTATACTTACAAAACTAACAGCAATATATTTATACTATAATTTTATAGATATATTACGTCTTTTAATAACATATATATTTTGCAGACAAAGCTTAGAATTCGTACTAAATTTCGAGGATATGTTTCTTGGGAGAAAACGTTTTGAAAGAACTGTGTTACGGTGTGATGAAAAAACTGGCTCCTTCATGACCGGTTTTTTTCAAGGCCTAATTTTCATTATGTTTAAAAACCTATATTTATTACGTATATTAACAATTCAATTATTTTTTCAACCGACTTGAAACGAAAGAAGCTCTTAATTCGACTGAATTTCGTTTTTGTTTTTTTTGTGTGTATGTTAAATGTAAACCGATTTTCAAAAATCTTTTTTCATTTGAAAGATATTAGCTTAAGGGTAGCCCCATATAATTTCATTTCATGAAAAAAAAACCGTCTCTCAAGTTAGGACCATAGGGGCTGAAATTTTTTGTTTAGTCATTGAATTTTTATATTTTACTATTATTACTTGATGTTTCATTAAAATAGGCCATTTTTTTAATTTTAGATAACAATGGCATCTGAAACAGCAAAATCAAAGAAGCGTAAAAGACGTAAAAGCATCTATAATAGAAGAAACTGTTAGTGAAGTGATCGAGAAAGGACAGTCTATAAATAAAACCGCCCTTTTCTTTGATATTTCTAGAGCTTACTTAGCTAAGATTGTCAGGAAGGTAAAATCTTCTGGCAAATCATCCTAAAAACATAACCCTAATATAAAGGTAATAAGTGTATTTTTACTATGGAACAAGAGCGTTTACTAGCAGATTATTTGAAAACGGCATCTAAAATGTGCTACAGGCTACAAGACAACAAACCAAAAAACTTGCATTTGCTTATGCGGAAATGAATTCTGTTTGTCCAAATAAATGGAAGGACATTCAAAGTGCAGGCGAAGATTGGTTGAAAGGCTTTAAGGGCCGACACAAAGAATTAGCAGTTAGAAAACCCGAAAGTACTTCACTTTCCAGAGCAACTAGATTTAACAAAATGAACGTAAGCACGTTTTTTGAAAAACTTACTGATGTTCATGCAAGATTTAATTAAGTGACATCAGATGAACGAGGAACTTTGGTGACAACTTTGTTTTTCATTAATGCTGCTGGTGGCTTTTTACCGCCAATGTTTATTTTTCCGCGGGTAAATTATAAAGATATTATGTTGGCGAATGATCCACCAGGAGCTCTTGGATTGGCAAATATTTCTCGAATGAATGAATAATGTTTTATTAAAGCTCTCAAACATTTTGTAGTGCATGTGAAGCCCTTAAAAGAAAATCCGACACTGATCATTATGGACAATCACTGTTCACATATTAACCTCAGAGTGGTTCAATTTGCTAGATAAAACTCCATTCCAATAGTCACATTCCCACCACACTGTAGCCATAAGCTACAGCCTCTTGATCTCACAGTACATGGACCCTTCAAAAGTAGCGCTAGAATTGTTATAAATGAGTGGATTTTATCAACTCCCTGAGAAACGATGACCATTTACCAAGTTGGACAGTTTGTAAAAGATGCATATCTATCAGCTTTCAGTCCTCACAACATTACACAAGGTTTTCTCAAAACAGGTATTTATCCCTTGAATTCGAACGTATTTGGAAAATTAGTTTCTATCAACCTTTGTGACTGATAGATCTGATCTCACTGCTGAAGTCGATTCCAATAAGGAAAATGATAATAGAACGTAACTGAAATCGTAGAGGATTTGTCTCTTCTACCTTTACCTGCTTGTGCACATTCATTGCCAATTTCAAGAACTTCAGAGATAGAAACTGTATGGTCAGATAATTTAAGACCTGTTTTATCTTCGCCTGCTTCGGCACCTATCGTTTCTGTCGCGGGTACATCAGGGCGCTAGTTAAATCACTACAAATGATTAGGCCATTTTCAAAGGCAGGTCCCAGAATAAAACACGGTTCGTAAGAACTGGAAAAACAAGATAGCAGAAAGGGTCGCAAGCCAGCAAAGAAAGAATGTGAAGACAATGACTATAAAAAAGTCTATCAAATAAAGTATTACTAAGAAATCTAAAACAAATAATGATACAAACTCAGATATATCAGATTCGGAAGCTTATAGAGTATTGTCAGAAGTAAAAAGAGTTCCAATTAAAGATAAAAATAAAAGAGGAAGAGAACAGGATAATAATTGTGTAGTGTGCAATGAAAATTATAGTAACAGCGATCAAGAATGGTACCGGTGTAAAATTTGTAACGGTTGGGCATATGAATCCTGTGGCGTAAAAGGGAGATTGCATTATTTTTACTAAAAGTGTTTTTAAATTTTTTTATACATTTTTTAAATAACATTACAATAGTCCCTAAAAATACCATAGCTAGTTAGTTTGCCAGGATTGACCTCAAACAGTTAATTTTGTGAGAGTGTCTTAGATTTAAGTAAATACTTTATTTAGAGTCCAGTAGTATCTACCTAATAATAAACATTATTGTTAATTTACGGTGCAAGTCCTGTAATTAGAACTTTTCAAAACTTTGGTTGGCTCTTTCAATGCCTCTATATTATAAAAAAAGATGAATTTCATTATTTTTATAAATAGTTAAAAGTCTAAGAATATTGTTAATTTTCTAAAATGTTTCGTGACATTAAGTACATAAAGGATAAACTACTTATGATACTAATATACTACACTACTTGTGACACTAATATACTACACGACTTATGATACTAATTTTAATATTTACTTATTCCCTGTTGTGTTTTCCTCTTTTTTTTTAACTGGCTCTTTCATGCCACTCTTCCTCTAATGTTTTTCTTGTTCAATCAAAAGAAAACGCGAGTAAAAACCATTGTATACATGTAGAAACTTACGGTGACAATGTCCCAATTCAGCGACGTGGTTTAACGATTCAAAAGTGGTGATTTTGACTTGAAAGACAAATAACGCCCAGGTCAACCGAAAAAATAGATACCGAATTGCAAGGATTGCTGAACAAAGACGATATGCAAACTCAAAAACAAATAGCAGACAGGTTAATTGTTAGCCGCCGAATGATTTATAATCATCTGCATGCCATCCAGAAGGCAGGAAAATTGGTACCACATTAGCTGTGCGACAGACAGATGGAAAAGCGAAAAACGATGTGCGAAATTTTGCTTTCTCGGCATGAAAGAAAGACTTTTTTGCATCGGATCTTGACTGGAGACAAAAAATGGATATAACCCAAAACGCAGAAAATCATCCAGGGGTTGATCCAGGACAATCATCAATGCTGTGTGTTTGATTGGATCAGAAAGACGTCGTGTTCTATGAGCTTCTGAAACCAGGTGAAATAGTTAATACGGTTCGCTATTGTCAACAAATGATTAATTTGGACCATGCATTAGTCGAAAAGCAACTAGAGTGGGCTACAAGACACCGAAAAGTGATTTTGCAGCACGACAACGCCCCATTATACACAGCGAAAGCGGTGAGACACCATTCCTGCACTTAGCTGGGAACCCCCATCCGCCACACTCAGCAGACTTGGTCCCTTCTGACTATTACTTGTTGTCATCGATGTTTCATGCGCTTTCCATGAAACACTTCAACAATTACGGAGATGTCAAAAAATGGCTTGATGACTGAACTACCTCAAAAGATGTACGGTTTTTCTGGATCTACAAATTGCCAGAGAGATAAGAAAGAATTAAAAATTGTTAACCGCCACACCTGGTAAATACTTACGAAAGTTTATCTAATAGTTAGGTAAAGATTGTAATTTTTGTTTTATGACTTAGGCCTCCATGGCCTGTAGAGTATATAAATTTATATGAAAAACTATCGAGACTTTTTCAGCTAAATGTTGTGTATGAATTGAAATCAATTTAGTGTATGAATTGTGTATGAAATGAATGTGTAGGAATTGAATCCAACTTTAATTAAATAACTATAGTGGATGAATTATATATATAAAAACACATCACTTGTCATAATTAATATATGCTGGTAAGTATTATTTCTTTTACAGCTCAACCAACATAGCTTGGCTTCCGAGGTTTGGATGCGCAATAGCCTAACGCCCGAGAGCTCATTCGAAGCAGTACATTCGTGGTGTTAACATCGGTTAAGTACACTCCGCTCAGAAAATTTAAAACTTGTAATATTTTGTGTGTTATTAAAAGTTATCAATTTTAAAATGCCTTTTACAACTAAAGTAAAAAAACAAAGCATTAAGTGGACAAAGTCGTGAGATAATTAGCAATTTATAGAATTTTATGTAAGCTAAAGCAAAAAAGACAGTCCCTACATTAAAGACAGTTCATAAAAAATTTGTAGATGATATTGGCTAACAAGGCTGTTCAGAATCTTTATGTAAAGAAATTCATAAGATTGGTTTTCGATGGAGAAAATTTACGAATATTCGACGGATACTAATGGAACGTCAGCCCATCAAACTGCTAATTTCTTAGAAGAATGCGTCAGCACCGGGAAGCTCGCTCTATAATATATATGGACGAGACGTACATTCACTCATCACACACCCACGCAAAAGGATGGAGCGATGAAACTTTAGAAGGGTTATAAAAACCAATAGGAAAGGGACCGCATCTTATTACAGTATACTCAGGTGGTAAAAATGGGTTTGTTCCTAATGCCTATATTAGATGGAAATCAAGCAGCACAAGTGGCGACTAATATCATGGCATGAATTACGACTGATTACAAAAAGTGGGTTTCGGAGAAACTTATTCCAAATTTGCAACCGAAAAGTGTTGTGGTAATCGACAACGCCCCATAACAAACAAGAGGAAAATTCACCAACGTCATTGTCAAAAAATGTGGAAATGCAAGAATGGTTACAGCTTAGAGGTATATCTTTTGACAATAAGATGTTAAAGCCACAACTTTACAACCTTATATAAACCTATAAACCAAGACACAAGAGATATGAAATAGGCGAAATTTTTAATGCAAAAGGTCACGATATATTGAGACTGCCACCAGATCATCCAGATTCGAATCTCATCGAGTGGGTTTGGGCCGAAATGAAAGAATATGTCTCTAGAAAAAATGTGAATTTTAATTAGGTGATTAAATATTGTAATGACTTCTTTGAGGAATTGTCAGCAGACAAATGGAAATCAAAGCAAAAACGATTCTGATTTCGAGAAAGCCACGAAAGTGATGGGTCAGGAATCAGGAATAGATCAATTGAATGTCGATAATAGAGCTCGAAACGTAACTACTGAAAATAATAAAAGTTTGTAATGTAAATGCGTCTGTAAAATATTATTTCATATTATTACCCTTATTTAGGTTAAGTAGTCATTAAGGTATAAATATTGTTAGTTTATTATTACTCTAATTCTATTTTATTTTATAGGAATGTAGCTTAGTTATTAAGGTATATTGTTAGTTAATTATTGCTCATATTCCATTTTATTATGTTACATATAATACATATGCTAATTAAGATGCATCCCTATGACCTTATATGTAATAAAAATTTTACCTGTTTGGATTTCAATAAATCTCTATTATTAAATCTAATCCAGACCCAATTTAAAATACAGTGAATTTGAACAAATAATTGTATTTTATTTACCATTATTAATACTTAATTTTTAAATTTACGAATACGCTTCTTTTAAACACGCGTCGTTAATTATTATTAACTTACTTAACTGAAACGTTATTGCGAAAAATTGTTGAATGGACTGTACATTCGAGGAACTCTCCGTTCTCTGTTTCTGTTAGACAGCGACCCTCTCACTCTTTCTTTTGCGCATCTCAGAGGCCAAGCTATGTTGGTTAAGCTGTAGTTGGTTCGGAAAAATCTATGACACTCGATGAAGATACTGTCGTGAAATGTTCTTTCTTTCGCAAGAATCAAATAATGATCTGCTGATGTTTCTATTATTTACATCAATAAACATAGTATTTGTGAAATAGTAATTTTTGGTGTTTATGGTATAATTTGATATGCTGAAAACAAATCTATAAACGCGCTTTATTACGAGCAAAATTTATATTTTGTAATACGCAGTATTTTCATTAACTCTTTATAGCCTCATGTGACAATTCCGTAACAAACCTCGAAAATCCCACCAGACTACACACTGAGTATAGTTAGTTCATTCAAATCGATGTAACATTAAGGGTGAGGGGGGGGTTAATTGAGCCACGGGGCAATTGAATCAGTCGACTTAAAAATTCCATAAAAATAAAAAAATTATTAACGTCCTCTTAGAATTATGTTTTAATATATTACTCCCTGATTTGCCCAAAATTTATGGAAATATTGTGATAATTTATTTTTGAAAAATTTAAATTTTTGTGTTTATGGGCATGTAAACTTTTCCTTTTTAGCTCTCGAAAAAATGTTTAATAATATTTAAATTTTTAAATATAATCATACAATTACAGTTGTAATGTCTCAATATATCTATCTCATAATATCTTCATATTCCTACCTTGATTTATAGCGAAATAACTTTTTATTTACTAATTACCGTAATAAAATCAATTGGGCTCAATTGAATCATCAATCATAGGGGCGGTTGAACCATCGAAGACATCAGATTTGCGCGAACATCTCGATCTCACATGAAAAATACCTCTAAAGTTAAACAATGTAGCATTTGTTATTGTGATATTTTGTAGTGAATAGTTTATTATTAAAAAGATTGTCAACATTATTCAATAATTGTGGTAAGTAGAGAAAGATCGAATTTTATTATCATTCAAAAACAACAGTTAATAGTTTATCATTTTGTTCACATAAAATTATTTTTGCCAAGTCGAGGTTATAACCTTACAAACTGATGACAGTCAATGTATAATAGATGTTTTTACCACTTTTTTGACGTCTACTAATCTCAGTATCCTATTAATATACGAATTGAATTAAAATTTATTTTTTTATAGATATTAAAATGTCCCGTAATAGAATTTTGAAATCTAATGAAATAATAAGAAGTGTTAATAAGTCATTTCTTCTTTCTTACATGACATTACGACGATATTTTAAATTTTAAGAAAGGTAAAAATTTGACTGCTGGGTACCATCGTCTCAACAAGGTCTTCTCGGCTGAACAAGAATGTTTATTAGTCGACTATTGCTTAACATCTGCTAAATTATATTATGGATTAACAACGATTGATTTAAGAATGTTGTCACATCATTTTGCTTTTGAAAATAATATAAACTATCCTTCATCATGGGATAATAATAAACAGGCTGGTAGTGATTGGTGTAAACATGTCATGAAGACATCTAGATATATCTATTAGAGTTCTAGAAGCTACAAGTCTTGCACGTGCATGAAATTCAATAAACCTAATGTTACACACACTAATGTTACAAAGTGTTAATGAGCGTTATCACTTTACACCAGACAATACATGGAATTTAGACGAAAGTGCATTGACTACTTCTCAAAAACCGGTTGCTATTATTGCGTCAAAGGGGGTTAAGCAAGTAGGATCCATCACTTCACACGAAAGAGGCACATTGGTAACAATATGTTTAGCTGTAAATGCTATTGGCAATTCAATGCCGCCTTTTATTGTATTTCCCAGAAAAAAAAGACAACTTTTTGAGAGGTGGACCTATTGGCTGTGTTGGTTCAGCAATTGGGATGGATGCAAGAAGAAAGAATATTTTTTTATTGTATTAAGGCATTTCGTTCAGCAAACCAAGCCTTCTGAAAAAAATCGAGTTTTGTTGATTCTTGATAACCATAGCTCCCATATTTCTATTTTTGCTTTCAGTTACTCAAGAAACTTTATCATTGAGAAAACTTTATTACACTTCTATCGTTACCTCCACACACGTCTCATAAGCTACAACCACTTGATAGAAGACTATTTGGTCCATTTAAGCACCGTTTCAATATTGAATCCGATCGTTGGAGTAGCATCACTGCGGCAGTGATGTCATCAGTACCACCAGAAAATATAAGTGTTGGTTTTAAATGTACTGGTATAAAAATACCAGTACCGGTATACAAATATATTTTCTGATGAAGAATTCTCACCTGCTACTGTTACTGACAAGACACAACCAATTCCTTTAAATGAAATACCTGATTAAAGAGATCAGTAGAGTTATTAAGTAACAATCCAGTCAATTATTAGAATAACAATCTTCAATTACAATTAACTCCTTAAAATGATAATAACAACCGTATATTACTTGACAAAACTAATTATACGCAAGTAAATATCCGTACTCCATCAGAAATATGTCCGTTACCGAAAGCTGTACAGCTAAAAAAACTAGAAAGGGTGGTGTACGTGGCAAAACACCAATATATACTGATACTCCTGAAAAATTAGAGATAAAAGCCAAAAGCAATGATAAATAAAACCAAAGAAATTAAATTTAACTGAAAAGTCAAGAAAAAGTAGAATAGTGAAAATAAAGAAATAAATTTTATGATAAAAGTTTAAGAAAATAAATAATATAACAATAAATAAATATATATATATATATATATATATATATATATATATATATATATATATATATATATATATATATATATATATATATATATATATAGTTATTTATTAAAAGTGTTTGTTTTTGTTTCTAATACTTTTGGTTCAATTGACCCCAACTAGTGATTCCGCTGGGGTCGGTTGAACCCCTTGACGTATTTGTACAATTATATATATATATATATATATATATATATATATTATTATTATTATTATTATTATTCACGTATGGGCCCTAGTGGACCACGCGAAGTACAATTAGAGGCGTTTGTTGTTGTTAGCCTTCCTTTGTGCCCATACTAATTTCATTCTTTCGCTATGAGCTTTTTTCCTTTCGTCAGACCAAGTTGTTCCAGTCTTCCTACATTTTTCACTCTGGCCAACCTTCCACACATTAACCTTGTGTCTGAAACAGCGTCTATCCTTAATTTCACTTTGTGTAATATTTGCTGATCTTAGGTCCTCTTTAATTGCAGCAATCCATTTAATTATTTCTACTTTAGCTCTACTCCTGTTTTCATAAAATTCGACTATTTGTCTAGTTAACCTACTCGGATTCATCCGTTTTATGTGTCCGTAAAACTTAAGTCTTCTTTTTCTCATATCGCTATGTATATCTGTGTATTGTTTGATTTCTTTGTTTTCTCGAAGTCGGTATGTTGTGCTATTTATTTGTTTGGGACCTAGGATTTTTCTTACGATTTTTCTTTCCTTCTTTTCAATGTCCTCGATGTCCCTCTTTCTATTCAAAATGAGCGTTTCTGCAGCATATAGACATTCTGGCTTAATAACTGTGTTGTAATGTCTCAGTTTTGTGTTTTTAGATAGGCATTTTTTGTTGTAAATATTTTGTGTAAGTCTCAATACCGTTTCCATTTTTTGACATCTACCCTTGTTGGCCGTTTTTTCTAACCCATTTTCCATGATTATTTCACCCAAATATTTGAATTGAGAGACTCGTCTGATGTTACCATATTTTGTTTTTAGAAATGGCGTTCTTAGTCTGTTGCAGGTCATGTATTGTGTCTTTTCAAAGGAAATTTGAAGTCCTACATTTTCTGCTGTTTCTTTTAGAATTTCAATCTGTTTCTGTGCCGTTAATACATCTTGAGCTAAAATTGCTAGGTCATCAGCAAATGCCAGACAATCAATTTTGATGTTGGTTCTCCCCAGTTTAATGGGCTGGTCAATATTCAGGGCCGACTTTTTTTCACGCCACTCCTGTATTACTTTTTCTAGAACACAGTTAAATAAGAGTGGCGAGAGTCCATCCCCTTGTCTCACTCCAGTTTTAATTTCGAAGGGCTCTGAGATCTCACCCATGAATTTAACTTTTGACCTTGTGTTAGTTAACGTTGCTTTAATAATTGCCAGCGTTTTCAGATCTAGTCCTTGTTCTTTCAAGATTCGGAATAAAGATTCGCGGTCAATAGAATCATATGCTTTTTTGAAATCCACAAATGTACAGACGAGATTTTTATTGTACAGTTTTTGATGTCTTAGAATCAACTTCAGATTCAGGATCTGTTCAGGGCAGGATCTGCCCGGTCGAAAACCTGCTTGATATTCACCAATGTTAGGTTCTAACTGTCCCTGTGCTCTGTCTAGTAGACATTGAGATAGAATCTTGTAACAAACTGGGAGAAGAGATATTCCTCTATAGTTGTTTACATCCGTTGTATCTCCTATATATATATATATATATATATATATATATATATATATATATATATATATATATATATATATATATATATATATATATATATATATATATATATATATACTCTCCAGAATATATACACCATATCCATATATACACTCTTCAGAAGTGGATTCAGTACAATGGATCACATCCAGGTTGTACAGCAGGTCATAGAAAGGCACAACGAATACACCATGCCACTGTGCTTGGCTTTTATCGACTACGAAAAAGCATTTGATTCCATCTCAAAGCTTGCGATAATGGATGCACTGCTTAGCCAAGGTGTAGAGAGAGCCTATGTAAACCTATTAGAATCGATATATGATGGAGCTACAGCCACAATTCACCTTGATGATCTTGAAGTGGGAATTAATATAGAACGAGGTGTACGGCAGGGTGACGCAATATCGCCTATTCTTTTCTCGGCTGGCCTTGAAGAAGTATTCCGTAAACTGGATTGGGAACAGGATGGTGTAAAGATCAATGGTGCAAACTTAAACCATCTTAGATTTGCAGATGATATTATTCTCATTTCACAAGACCCAGAGGAGCTGCAAAGACGCATACAAGAACTGCAAAGGGCTGGCGAACCATTTGGCTTGAAAATAAACCTGAAAAAGAGTCAGGTTATGTTCAATAACTTCGCTCAGGACAGAAGAATTTCAGTTTTAGGAAGGGATTTAGAGATTGTGGACAGCTTTGTATATCTTGGGCAGAGGATTTCCATGGAGGGGAATACCGCCCGGGAGGTGGAACGGCGTGTTAAATGTGGCTGGCAGGCATTTGGTAGGCTCAACATAGTGTTTAAGAGCAGACTCCCACTTTGCCTGAAAAGAAAAGTATTCGATCAGTGCGTTCTACCCGTTATAACATACGGAAGTGAAACCTGGACACTCACATCGCAATCAATTCAAAAACTTCGGGTGGCACAGAGGGGAATGGAAAGATGTATGCTTGGCATTACAAGACGAGACAGAAAGCTCTGCGCATGGATCAGGGAACAAACAAAAGTCTGTGACATCATTGGAAGAGTAAAACAGTTGAAATGGAGATGGGCAGGCCATATAGCGAGGCGATGGGACGAAAGATGGACCAAGGCAATCCTGGAGTGGATACCGCTTGATCGCAAACGTCCGCGAAGAAGACCGAAAGCACGATGGATTGATGACATCGTTAAGTATATTGGAGCCGAGTGGCAGAGGAAAGCCCAGGACCGTGAAGGTTGGAAGCATGCTGAAGAGGCCTTCATCCTGCAGTGGATCGATACGGGCTAATGATGATATATATATATATATATATATATATATATATATATATATATATATATATATTAATTATAATCATTTGCTAACTAATTTACCTATCGGAAATGATAAAGCGAATAATAAACTATTATATTATCTAAAGGAAAGTCATTATTTTTTTTTAATTCAATTAAAATAATCAGCAAAATAATTTTGTTTCAATTGACTTCCCCTCTTCCCTTCTGTAACATACTATTAAACAAATTAGTACGTACATCAAATCATAGATGGCGTAACCGATCGACTTCTGTCAGTTTGAACTTCGACGTTAGCTAACGATACAAGTTTGTACTCGTGCAAATTTTTAATTTTACAATAAAATACAAAAAGTACGAACAAATTGGTGTTATTTTCCTGCAAATTTCTAGGTAAGTAAACGAATAAGTTTATTTATTGTTGCAAAAAAAACTTGCGTTTTTTTATGACAGAAGTAAGTTTTTTTTGTAGCATTCCTGTTACATTAGTAACATGAGTAAGGAGAGTAATATTAGTAGTAATTAAAGTAAGTGTATGTTGATGCTAAATCGGTTAATTTTCTTTCAGAATGGCGTCACGATCATTGCTGGATAATGAGATATGTGATATATTTATCAATATGATAGTGAGGATCGATTTGATGACGATGATCTCAGCATTATAGATCCCGATTACCAACCACTATTAGATGATATTGAATCTTTTTCGGATTGTGATGAAAATACCGGAATTGAAACATATTCAATCTTGAAGCTATTGAACGCAATGAGCCTATTGCTGGCCCCTCATTTCCAGAACCGGAACAGCAAACGAGCAAAAAAAATTAAAATTCTAAACAACCAACAAATACGGTTTCTGGGAAATTCCATTTCACCGTCTAATTTATTAGAGCTATTCAATACTTTTTATATTTTTTCCCAAAATCTGATAAGTTTTATTGCTGAACAAACGAATCTTTATATTATTCAAAAAAATCCCATGATGCAATATAATGATGTTATTGATACACTTACTGAGAGTAACCAGTCCTTGGTTCATCCATTGGTACCCCTATAATCCAAGAAACAATGTCGAAACAAAAGTTTGAAAAAATTAGTCAATATATACGTTTTAATAATAATTCGAAGATGCCACCATGTAATGACTCGAATGATGATAGACTATTTAAAGGGAGACCTATCGTAGGAAATTTGAACGAGACTTTTAGTAGGGTTTCCATAGAGAAATATCTTTGCGTAGATGAACATATTTTTTGTACTAAAGCTAGAAATAATTTGAAGAGGTTTAATCGCAAAAAAAATTACAAATGGGGTTATAAGATTTTTCTTCTCAGTGGGGTTTTTGGATTTGCATATTAAATTAAACCCGAAACGGGAGCTGAAGATGTTGGACCTCATGCAGCAAATGACTTAGGAGCATCATCTAACGTAGCTGTGACAACGGCGGGAGGAATACCAAGGCATTAAAATTATCAAATTTATTTTGATAATTATTTCACTTCATTACCGTTACTGGAGTACTTAGCTAAATGGGGTATATTGAGCCTTGGGCCAGTACGACGCAATAGAATTCCGGATTACAAATTGCCCACTCACAAGGAACTGTTGACGGTTTAACGCGGAATTTCCGTTGAATATGTGGCTGACATGGATGGTATCGATATGTCAAATGTCATTCGGAAGTTGATACTCTCGTATCATTGTCAGACGTTACGTTAAGACCAATAAGAGGTACATCAACATTGATAGCCCTCATATCGTAGTGTATAATCGGTCCATGGGTGGCGTATATTTGATACATAGTATTATAGGGATATATAAAATCATGATACGGGGTAAAACATGGCAAGTTCGGATGTTTTATCCTTTATTAGACCACACGATGGTTAATTCTTTCTTGGCTTCTATAACCAAGAGTCCAAAAAGCAAAAAACTTAACAAACAAAAGAATATCTTCATCAGATTTTGGACTTAAGCTATGGGAGACATGCAAACTTGGACTGAAGCCTAATATCAAAAAGCGAAGAAATTAAATTTGAAGTAAATTTGAAAATTAAATTTGAAAATTAAATTTAGGTAGAAAACATAAGGATCCCGCGCAACATGTTCAACCAATTACAATACTTTAAGATCAAATCGGTCACTGGTCACTTTGGATCGAAAAGAGGATAGTTGCCAGTTTCCTATCACAAACCATTAGTAAAAAATGCTGTGCCTCATTATGTTATAATAAACAAAATAATTGTTATAGATCCTTTCATACCACATAAGTATTTTTTTTCTACTTTAACTCAATGTTACAGTAATGTCATACTCCCTAAAATGCCCAGTAAATGATTAATAAACACAATCATTGATTAAAAAAAACGTATTTTTTATTACCCTAAACCAGTTTCTTTTCACACTTACAGTGTGTATCTGCAATGAGGAGTAACGAGTACAACTGACTGTTGACCAGTTTATTCCTTTTTACTAAATCTACAACGTATGCTTGTAGTGTATTTTCTGTTGTGAGTAGTAGTTTTTTAAGTTCTGATTTTGATTAATTTTAAATGTAATGCCTAGGCAGTGCGTAAATAACACCAACAGTTTTTGCTATGTGCGCGGAATTAAAGATGGACCCCAAGACAAGGATGGGCCCCTCATTGATGTAAAACTTATCCAAAATTGTTAACAGATTGGTGGAAAGTTGCAAATCGAAAAATGCGGTCTGCAATACCAATGATTAGGAAATAATCAAAGGATCATGCCACAGGTTGCTCTTTTTGCCTGACATACTGTATCATACGTACAGTATCCTAATTTACCAACAGCTTTAGGACCCGCCGAACATAGTGATGACTTTCCTGTTCCAAAACTTGGACTCTGAGTGTAAAAATTTCGAAAATTCTTCACGTGATCGCTTCTACAGGATTTTAGAATTTTTGCAGGAAATCGAAAATGATCCTTTTTGTGATGTTCCAGAATGTTCAACAGAGCCGCATCTGATTTCAGAGACCAAATTTGGTTCGAAATTTAAAACTATCAAAATCGCAGTCAGAATTTCTATAGTGGAATAAGGATATCAGAACAAGCGTGAAAGGGCAAAGTGTGAATACATTTCATATTAGATATTTAATGGTTTATGAGTTTCGAAAGAATAACAATGTCACTAATATCATTAATGCTGTTTCTTCTGGTGTCTTAAAAGAGAACATGTCAGCGTTGTTTTTTAAAAATAAGGACGACGATATAAAATCTGGACAACTTGTGGAGTTTATTAAGGATCTCTTGTTGGTTAAAACTGAATCTGATCCCAAACAAACTATCCTTGAATGAACCACAAAGCTTAAAATTTCATGATCCACAATAGATTGTGTTTTAAAAAACTGAACAAAGGCAAAGATAACGAATGTGATTGTCATATCAACTTTCAGTTGAAAACAAAATTCAACATAAACCATCTGCAGTGCACTTTAGTCCAGATTAGGCAAAGATATTTTTTTTATTAAATTCTTATTGGAGATGAAAAGTGGATTATATGCAACAATCGATCTAAGAAAAAAACAATTATTAGCACCAAGACCATTCCTTTGACCCACTCCAAAACTAGGTGTTCACCCTAAAAAATTATTACTGTCAGTATGGAATTTTACTTGTTCATTCGAACTTTACAGGAATTATTCACTGAATACTTCAGTATGAGAAAAAATGAGAGTTGGCCTAGGAAGTATTTCCTCACCCACTATATTCTCATGACGCTACACCATTAGATTACCATCTTTTCAGATCTATGGAACATTTTTTTCGTGAAACATTTTCCTACTGCGATAACTATCAAAAATATACTCAAAGAATATTTTACTTCAAAATCACCCTGATTACACAAAAAGGGAATAGAAAGTTTGACAGAGAGGTGGGCGAAGATTATCACTTAAGATGGAGATTATATTGTAAATTATAACTTTTAAATAAAATTAAATTTTCTACAGAATCAAAAAGCACTACTTACACTATTAATTATATGAGATTTGCTACATTGACAATAACGTTTTTGAGTGTTAACATTTTTTCGAAAATTGGAAAAGAAGAATATTTTAAAAAATGAGTTAGGTGTGCTTATTCACTTGTATTTCTTCTTATTTTTTGTGCAAAAACTTTTGCAGTAACATGCGTAGCTAACAACGTTAAAGTAGAATAATATTTCTCTATAAGTCTTTAAAACTAGATTTTGTATTAGAGAAAATTGCGATCATATACAAATACATTAAGGAGTTAAAAAGATTACCTTGTGGTGTGGTAAAAGAAAATGGTCAACACTCCGTCAAAGAGTTCGCGCGTTTCGCGGTCCTTCTGAGCGTCCTCCTGCGGCAGGGGACGGTATGCGCTCGTTGAGTCCGCGATGTCACTGACAGAGCGACGCTCTCGGCGGTCTTCCTTTCTCGATCGCCCTCCGACTTGTTGCTCCGCCGCGCTTTCCACGAACCGCCACTTGTTGCTCTCAAGGCGCCCACGACGCCAGTAACGCCTCCATCTCCGTCAATCATCAGCTTATAAAATGCTTTTTACTTAGGAAAACGTGTAATACATTATTTAATGTTTCTAGTAGAACGTTCGGTGTGAAACACTAAACTCGAAGAGATTTACTTCTAAACACCAAATCACTTTCTGAACTTCTCGACGCGCGTTTCGCTAACCACGTTAGCATCATCAGGAGAAGATTTAATCTAATTAAAAACTAAACTGTTAAATTTATATGCATCCAAAGTCCTATTATTATTTACATCTTTAACAAGTCTTAAATTGTTAATCTTAATGTGGTTAATGTGGGTAATGTGTTTTTGCACACATTGTCCAAATTAAATATAATAGTATAAAATATAGGTATAATAAATTAATAAATAATTAATAATAATTAAATAGGGGGGAAGTGAAAAATTGCTCAACATTCACTCGAGCATGACCATAATATTAGTAATTTAAGACTTGTTAAAAGTGTAAATTGTAATAGGGCTTTGGATACATATGAAATTATTCAAATAGCTAAATATAAGAAAACCATAAACGGGGATAAAGGACCTATTCCGTTCAGTCAACTTTTTCAATTACATAGGTCAACAAATTTAAACTTTTTTGATGAAAATAGGTGTATATGAAATATTTTGTAAATAAATAATTCTAAATGATAAAAATTCTAAATTCCAAAATGATAAGCTAATTACTGTAACACGTAGATTTTTTTTGTTACAGGGGGTCGGTGGTGTGAGAAAAAAAGGAAAAGATATATTTTTACAATCTAATATTTATTTAATATAAACATGTAAAACGTGTTAAATATATGCAAAGGCATTAATGAGGATTATGTGAATAAAAAATATTTTAAATGAAATGTCATTCATTCAGCGACAAAAAGTTTCACTTTTCCCTCTTGTATTCTGCATCTTTTATTTTTAAAAATCACCGGTCGTGGCCCAACATATATGGGTTCCAGCGGCCCTGGTATCTTGCTTCCATCGTCCTGACATCCTGGTGAAACCTCTCTTCTTGTTCGTCGCTTACTGCACCCAAATTTTCCGGACAAAAATCCAAATGGGAGTGTAAAAAATGCATTTTTAAGGACATGCGACACTCTAGTATATCATAGACTTTCAAAAGTTCATCTATGAGGTTTTTATAGTTTTCATCTTTCTTGTTGCCCAGAAATCCTTTCATTACAGTTACAAAACACTTCCAACCTGTTAATTCATTTTCATTTAATTTTTCTTGAAAACGGAAATCACCTAGGAGCTTCCTTAGTTGAGATCCAATAAATATGCCTTCTTTTAGTTTTGCATCACTTAATTGAGGAAATATTTCTTTTATAAAATAAAATAAACCTTCTTTATCCATGACTTTGACAAAGTTTTTCATTAATCCAGCTTTTTTTATCTGAATTGGTGATTTGACACTTAAAATATAAAATATAGGTAGATTTATATAGAGATAATAGGTAAAATATAGAGATTTGACACTTAAAATATAAAATATAGGTTTTTTGACTTCCTCGGATATAGATTGTGACTTTAAAATAAATTGTCCGCATATATGACAAAACTTATCCGTTGAATTTTTGCAAAATCGACGGCTAGAACTTTTTATATATATTTTTTAATAAAATCGCTATTGTATATAAAATCGACTTAAACACTTGACTATACTGTAAACGAGACAGACACAAACTAAACCATAGAAAACAATAAAACTGCCCTTAAAGGTTCGTAGAATACTGCGGAAATACGGTCGTGTGGTAATTGCTTCATTGTCCAGTTCAAACTCAGGTACAAATAATTTCAATCACCCCATGATATAAAGAAGAAGCAGGTACTTGAAAATAGGACATGCTAGGGCATTTCTGTGAAAAGGTGTTTTAACAACTGCCTAAATAAAATTATATAAATAGAACATAGTTTAGCTTTAGGTTTAGCTTAAATCATCTCCTGATGATTAACATGGTTATCAAAACGCGCGATGAGAAGTTTAAAAAAGATTGGTGTTTCGTGGTAAATCTGTTCGAGTTTAATAAATTATGTCTATAATTTTATGGCATTTTTCAAACTTATTTTAAGAAACTGTAGCATTCAAAAATCCTTCATCGCTACTGGTAGGTTTGTTTCGGGCGAAATTTTAAATGAAGAAGCTCCTGTATCGTTAGGACAAGTCCAAGACAGTCTAACTCAAAATCTCCAGGTGAGCGGACGTTTTCGCGCCTTGCCCTTCCGACAGAGGTACGTAGGTTTGCTGGCCAAGTCATGCTTTGGCTGATTTTTCTGATATTCTTCTAGAGGGTTTTACGACTCAGCAGAGAATCCGATCAACAGAGACAGGCGATTGAAAGACCACCTATTTCAGAGCCCCACCATTGTGGAAACCTTACTCTTTTTGGGGCCACATGACACAGTAACCGGTTAGTCAGATCAAGATTATTTCTGGACTCCCGCATAGGGATACAGGATTGCCCGTAGTTGTACGCAGGGTTTTTGGACATCAAGTACGGTATAGGCAAGAAGAAGAACATAAGGAAATAAGGCCAGATAAACACATTTTTATTATATTTCCATGTACTGGTAAAGATCACATTTACCATTTTTTTTTAAATACATTTTTACCATATAAATTTTACCTGATAAAGATTAAAATTACCGTTTATTTTTTTGAATTATCTAATTGCCGTCTGACCATGTTTGGTTACCCTTGAGTTATATATATTTCTTTTTACTATTGTCAGAATAAAGGTAATAACCTCTAGTATATAAGTATAGGGACTTAGAGACCAGCTGGCGTAATCTAGAGCGATTTGTTTCATTTTTGATTTCTTTCGCGGTAAGGTTTAGAGAACCACCTTCCCTAAACCTTCGTGTGTCCTGATTTGATGCTTTTTGTCGTTTTTTTTGAGTGTTTTTTTGTGAAATACATGTGTAAAATCTATTAAACAGTTTTATTTAAGTTAGACCCCTTCCCGGTTCCAGGGTCCTTTCTAATTATCAGTTAAATTAATGAACCGGGTGGCGCTAAATTTGGTATCACAGCTTCATCCTGTCTTGGACTTGCCTCCCGGTGTTCCCGGCGAACAGCTGCCGTCGCTGTGATCTATATTTTCAAATTTTGTTCTCAAATGAGAAGATAATAGGTCGCAAGATTGTGATTTATTGTGATTGTGATTGTGACCAATCATATAAAGGAGAAGCAGGTACTTGAAAATGGAACGTGCTAGGCCATTTCTGTGAAAAGGTGTTTTAATAACTACCTAAATAAAATTATATAAATAGAACATAGTTTAGCTTTAGGATGAGATTAAATCATCTCCTGATGTTTAACATGGTTATCAAATCGCTCGACGAGAAGTTTAAAACAGATTGGTGTTTCGTGGTAAATCTGTTCGAGTTTAATAAATTATGTTTATAATTTTATGGCATTTCTCAAACTTATTTTAAGAAACTTTTCTCAGAACCAGCGAAACGAGCATCGAGATTCTTTAAACAGGTGATTTACGTTGGCTGAAAGCTCGTCTGCATTGATACATGAGGGTCGCTAGAAAACTTCTCGGCCTAACATAGATATAACCAAATGATTATTATATTTGTCAAATATGATTCCTTAAGAGGAAGAGCTGTTCGCCAAGGATTTCCATTTTCCCAAAACTTGCCAATACTGTAGTTCAATACATGTACACCCATGATGAGTCGGCTTATGTGTGAACATAAACGGTGAAAACCTCAACCATTTGAGCTTCACCGATGACCTAGTCTTAATAGCTGACCGTCTGGACGCTATTGTGATGTTAAAAGATTGCAACGGAATTTCCAAGAAAGTGGGATTTAAAATTAACTTCGCAAAATCCCAAATTACGACAAACCTGGTACACGGCGAGTGCGTCTACATCGATAACATCAGAGTAGAGAAAACTACATCTTTTAAGTACTTGGGATACGAGATTAGTATCACCAGAGAAAATCAGATTCATGAAATCTCTGGAAGAACTGGACTTGCGTGAACTGCTTTCGGAAATCTCAGATATATATTAAAGTCAGACTTACCGGTTTGTTTGGGGGAAAAAATTTTTGACCAGTGTGTCCCCCCAGTTCTCACATATGGTCCAGAGACTTCAACAATGACAAAACAGACAATTAGAAAGATACGGGTGGCACAAACAGCAATGGAACAGACAACACTGGGAGTTTCTCTCAAAGATCGAATACCAAATATAGAATGCGCAAATAAATGAAAGTGATCGATGGCGTGGAAAGAATAGCGATGTTGAAGCGGAACTGAGCGGGTCATGTGGACAAAACGAATCTTCGAATGGAGACCAAAATTGGAAGCTTTCAGAAACAGAGGACGCCCTGATTACCTAAAATGCATTAAAAAACTGGATGAAGGCGGCGCAGGACCGGACTCAGTAGAGGCTCTTAAGGGAGGCCTACATCCAGCAGTAGATTTTAATAGGCTGATGATGGTGTGGTACGAAGTTTCAGACGTGTACGTCTAGTTTTTTGCTTGTGTCGATCGACTAAACTCAAATATATTTACTTCAAAACACCAAGTCACTTGTTTTAATTTATCAGCTTGCGTCCTAATAACCATGTTAACATAATCGGAAGATGATTGAATATAGCGAAACGCGTGTTCATAAATTAAAAAGCAAGTGATTTGGTATTTAGTGGCAAATCTCCTTTTTTTTTAATGAACAATGCACCTAATCTAGTCTTAAGATTAATAAGCATTTTAAATATAACTTAAATTACTACAGTTAATTGAGTCTAGATATTTCCATCGGTTCATCCTAGTTTTTGACGTATCTTGCGCACTTATCTGATGTGGCTTCACTGCACTGTGCTCTGCTTTTCATTGATCACTGCGCTCTTACTTACTCTCAAAAGGTTTGGTTCTTTTGAACAGTCGTGCTCATATATATAATACTACTATATTGCTAATATCTGTAAGTGGAGGTATCACGGACTAAGTGATACAGCAAACGTCTGCTTCTATGTCTTTTTCTACTACTCGGCCTGTTGTGTGCAAATGTCGCGATAAATAAACGTGACACAAAAACATAAAATATGCAAACTGACGTACGTTCATAAGCATACTCAATTCTCGGACATGTGCATAAGACTCATAGTAGAAGTGAGAGAAACAGACGCATATATATCTGCACCGTAATGATTTCGCCGATCTCCTGACCTTGCTAGCAATATAGTAGTATTATATATATGGTCGCACTAGGTTTTGATTAAGAGTTGAAGTACTTCAACGTTTGGGTGTTTGTAGGGCCTCTCCTCATGACTGCTGACAATTTTCTTAATTTCTTCTTTAATTGTACTCACATGTAGTTCACGGTGAAGATCTTTGTTCCGAACATACCAAGGAACATTGACGATACTCCTTAGCACTCGGTTCTGGAATATTTAAAGGCAATTATAATTGCTTTCTTTGGTACAACCCCATAGCTGAAGGCCGTATGTCCATACCAGTTTAACAACTTGCTGGTAGACCAGTACTTTATTTTTGATAGACAGCTGGAAATTTGAATTATTATTAAATTCCTATGGGTGGTAATTTAGTTTTCTGTTCGTGAAATTGATATGAACAGAGTTATTTTCCAAGCGTTTATGTCATTTATTGCGCCTTGGAGATTGACACTTATTTCTTTTATGGTGTTTCCAACTGTCAAGACTGACAGACAGTGACTGCCAGACAGTATCATCAGCAAATGTGGCTAGTTTGATGTTTACTGTTACTGAAATGTCGCATGTATATAACAGATAAAGCACAGGTTCCAGTACGCTGCCTTGAGGCACTCTTACATTTATTGATTTTAGTTCTGAGCTTTCATTTTCTTGCTTAATTCTGCAAGCTGATTTATACATAATTGCCATACTGCACTGGTAAGCATCTTTTTAATGTCATACTTAATCCTTCATGCCATACTTTATCAAATGCTTGGGCCACATCCAGAAAAATGGCTGAGCAAATTTTCTTTTCTTTCAGGCATTTTTTTATGGTATCTGTTAATTGATGCACTTGATCGAGTGCTGCACGTTTATTACGAAAACCAAACTGGTTGTCAGGAACCAGCTGCTTCTTTTCAATTATTTTCTTCAGCCTTCTTAAAAACAATTTTTCAAACAATTTAGTAACCATTGGCAGCAGTGAAATGGGCCTATACAATTTAATTTCATTTACAGATTTGTCTGGTTTTGGTATCATTATGACATCTGCTGTTTTCCATAATATTGGAACATATTTTAATCTAAATGCCGCATTTATTAAATAGGTAATTTTAACAATGCCTTTTCGAGGCAGTTGCTTTAGTATTTCCCCCGAAATAAGTTCAAATCCTGGGGCTTTTTTAGGATTAATATTTTCCTTAATTTCCTTAGCTACTTCTTTGGGTGTAACTAAGTATATTTCCTTCTTTTCTTGTATTATATCTGGTTGATCAATTACTTCATGTTCCTCGTTGGGTTTATAGATGTTTTCTAGGTGTGCAGCAAACAGGTTCGCCTTTTGTTTGTTGTCTCTGGTCCATGTAACCTTTGCTTCTCATATGGGAGGGGTTGGTTTAATTGGTCTATTCAACCTCTTTGTAGCTTCCCACAGTGAATAATCTGAGATCTGATGATTATTTAGTTCTCTAAGGTAGCTACTGATTTCTTTATTTTTCATTTTCTGGATTTTCCTTTTCAGCTGTCGAGTCAGGTTATTTTTATTGTCTTTTCTCTCTTATTATTTTATAGTCTATTTTTATTGTCTTTTTGGGAACTATGACCCATTCAATTTCTCTACTTAATTCTTTCCCTTCTGCACAGTATCCATCTTGAGTTTTCTGCGTTTTTACTTTTTTGTCAGTACAATTTTTACTCTGTACTTTATGTTGTATCAGTTCCATTTGCCTTTTTATTTGCTTTACAATATTCTATAATTTTTCTCGTTCTTGTTTTTCTAAAAGCCATGCATTATGCAATTTTTGTTCATTTTGGCTTTTTACTTGATTTTCATTGAAGAGCGCCTGATTTTACTGAGCTAACAATACATCGGCTGTTTGATAAAATACCATGAGATTTTGTTGTTTAAAATGTTTGTTATTTTAATTTTAATTATCGTAATTATTGTCACGATAGCTTGGCGACCGTAAGTACAGTCGCCGGACACCACTCGCGAGACTTGATATCGCATATCACTTTCCGGAATTCGAGAGGACAAACACACGTGTTTAAACTAAACTTGAAGAGATTTACCGCTAAACACCAAATCACTTTTTTTGACCTGCTCGACGCACGTTTCGGTAACCTTGTTAGCATCATCAGGATATGATTTAATCTAGATTAAATCACACAAACAAAATCACTTTTTTGAACTGTTCGACACACCTTTTGGTAATCATGTTAGCATCATCAGGAGATGATTTAATCTAAATTAAGCGACATTAGCGAAACGTGAGTCGAGCAGTTCAAAAAAAGTGATTTGATGTTTAGTGGTAAATCTCTTCAAGTTTAGTATTTCACACCAAAGGTTCCTATAGAATTGAAACGCGTATTTATTGTTCGAAGGTAAAACGAATATTAAATATCTTTGAGTTAAGTATTGGAAGTTGTCGTTGGTTCAGATTTATTAAGTAAATTAAAACAAGTGATTTGGTCCCGATGAATCATGGTAGTGTTAACATAGTAAACGAAACAGGCGTCCAAATATTAAAACAACTGATTTTATATTTAGTGGTAAATTTCTATCAGTTTAGTGCATCATACCAAAGGTTTCAATATCAGAATTGCTATGGTGATCGAGTAAAGCAAACACGTTTTCACATTCAAAATTGAAATTCGAGCTGTTATAAAGCACATAAAATAAAGTTCTTATTCCATCTGCAGAAAAAGTCACGGTTATGATTTTCTGGGATTCTCATGATGTGGGTCTCTAGATTATATGACCAAAGGCAGGACGATCACCGGTAAGTATTACGCTTCACTACTGGACCAATTAAAGAATGCTATTCAGGCTAAACGTCCACATTTACTCAAAGGGAAAGTGCTCTCCGACTACGATAATGCGTCTCCACGCTCGTCTCGAGCTATTTTTACAAAACTCCATGACCTACGCTTCGAAATGTTTCCACATGTGCTCTGTATAGAGGGTTCGCTCAAACGATTACTACCTCTTCAAAAATCTGAAAAGATGGCTCGCTGGACGAAGATTGACTTTAAATGATGAGGTTAAAGCTGAAGGAATCATTTATTTTGACTAAATTGATCAAATTTTATTAAATTTTGCGTTTACCTTATTACATCCACAACTTTTTGGACTGATCCTTGTGTTCCTATGGGTGAGGAACTATGAGGTTACTCGAATTAAAGGGTTTCAATAACAACATTGTGTCAAAGTACTTCTCCATAAGAGAGATTATGTATAAATAAAATTGTTTCATTTCCATGAAACCGAGGCGAAGGACGAATTCAGTTAATTTTGGATTCAAAAAATTAAAATTTAGAAGATTTTGTTAAGACCTTAAATCCGAAACCATAGCATTCATGTATAAACTTGAGAACAATGGTAGATTAACATTTCTGGATGTTTTATGTTATAAAAATAGGTTAGATTTTGATATTTTTAGAAAAAAACACCACCACTTCGAGATACATTCCTAATAATTCCAATCGTACCTCCATAATAAGATGGCTAGTTTAAACTTTAGGGAAGATAAATTGATCAATTTTCTTGTAAACAAAAATAATTATATGAAATAAGTAAAATTGTTTAGGGGCGTATTGGAAATATATGGTTATAATAAGAATATTGTAAATAAATTAATTAGAAAATATAAATTTAGACAATTATTGAAAGAATCTTCGACTTTTCAAAAGGAACAGAACAAAAATAAATTCCTGGTAATACTCTTTGATGCTCGGTTAACACGAGAGCTAGATTTTGAAAAAATTGGACATTAAGGTAATCTACAAACCATATAAGAAATTACGAGAAATCCTGGTTAATCCAAAGGATAGAGTACATGAACATGAAAAATTTGGGATTTATGAAATTCGTTGTCAAGATTGTGATTGAACAACCAAAAGACCCATAATAACCAGATATAAACAACACATTTCCCACATTAGAATTGGAAGAAATGAAAAATCTCGTGTTCATAATATAAATAAACGTAATATAATTTATGTTAAGAGTGGGAATAATAAGCACAATTATTATGGATGCGCATGAAAGAATTCCAACAGAAAAATGTAAGGAAACCATGAAACGGGATGGATCTATTGCGTTCAGTCAATCTTTTTAATTATTAATGTAAAGCTTGGTTAACTTCATGGTTCGTGATTCGTACACGCCTGCTATATAAATAGCACATAGTTTAGTTTTAGAATTAGATTCAATCATCTGATGATGCTAACATAGTTAGCGTGGAAACGTTAAAAAAAATATATTTTGTGCTAAATCTCTTCGACTTTAGTGTTTCACATCTAAGGTTCCAAGAGAACAATTGCTGTTTTAGTAGTAATTTACAAGTACTAGTCCAAATGGAGGTGGCTTTTTTGAACTAATTAAGGATGGCATATATTATATTTCAAAATAAGTTAAGAGGACCACGAAACAAAAAAAAAATTATTTCCTAACAAATGGGTTTTTGAATAAACAATAAATATCGTTTTTTTTTACTTTACTTTAAAACTTTACCATAAATAATATTGATAATCGATGCGAAAAACTTTTAAAAAATAAATTGTTTCCAATTAATTATAAATGAATTAAAATTGATAACATTTAAAATAAAATCACGTGACTACAAAAGCGCACGAGTGGCTGCCATGTTTGTAATGTCATTATACTGTCAAAATTATTGAAATTTAATGCAAAATATTGTTGGTTATAATGAGCGACAAAGGGTTTATAAAGGCCAATGATGATAATATACCTGGTGTGGATATTTTTACAATTACAGATTATCGATTCAATTCAAGCTGAAGTTCGAGGTGCTAAAGCACCAATTAGAGCTTTAAAAAAATAATGTAAATGTAAATAAGAAACAAAATATTTCTATTAAATATAATTAAATTATCTGTAATGTTCAATTTAACCTCAAAAATTGTATTTGTACGGTGAAAGGACGTGTATGTATCAAACATAAAGTTCTTAAAAAGCTTATACAATTACCTTAATTATTAATGAAAAACTAAGAAAAGTTTCAGCCTCAGTTGAATGTCTCAAACATAAAAAAAATATAATGTTATAAATAATAATCTTTTGTATACATTTGATGACAGGTGGTTGTAAAAATTTGATGTTTTAGGATTAATACTGCGTGCTGCCTGAAATCATTGATTTCGACGTTTAACATCTTGTGGCAGATTTAAAAACATTTTTTTCGGGTGTTGTTTTTGTAGTATTCGTACAAAATGGTACGAAACAGGCACGATAACTAATTAGATTTGACGTTTTCAATAAATTTATCAATACACTGGTGATAACTAGAATAAGTTGATTAAAAACTAAAACACTCATTACAGTTGTCTAATGTTGAGGGGAAGGACATTATAACGTCACACGCGCTCGGGTTTTTTTTTCGGGAACTGTCGGCGCGTCATCGGTACTGCGTTTAAAAACTTATTTTCAATTTGATATGACTTTTTAATTATAAGGAAAAATATAAAAATTAATATAGTTTTGTTATAAAATATTTTGTTTTAAAACCCCAATTGGCGACGTTACTATTTAAAAAGAGTTCTGACATATTTTCCGCGGAAATGCCCTCGTTTGGGATACATGTTTCAAGGAAACTTTCTTTTAGCTAATATAAATAATCGTTGGTAAAATTAATGTAAATTATGTGTTACACCCTGTATATATAAAAAAAACATTCATAGCAAAAAAATAATTACCTTTAGTACAATGTTTGTAAACCAATATCAGTTTTATCTTCAGGAATAAATAATAAAATAAGTAAGTATTTGATAAGTAATTTATTTAGAATTAAACACAACAATAAAAAAATTACATCAAGTATTCATCTAACTACAAAAAAGATCAATAAATAAGATTAACACGTTTTTTTTTTCATCCAATAAACTGAATCCTTTCTCCAGATTCACCTAACATTTGAATTACAGAAAACTAAGACAGATTCGAGTAAATAAACCACAAAAACAAATCTCATACAATGATGTTTTGTTTATATAACTTTTTTTGTTTCATGTAATTATCTACACCCTATTTAAGAGCACTTTTAAAGGACAGAACTTTTTTTCAAAATTACTTTCGGTTTCCCAGAGATGGCTTCAAAATAACAAAAAAAAAATGCAATTACTTTAATAATTAAACTGTTACATATATATGTTCATAAATCAAGCAGTGTTAAAGTACACATCACAAAAGCTGTCCAGTGAAAATATCAAATATACTGAAAGAATTACACCTAGTAAACTTCTTCAGAACCCATTAAACTCAAAGAAAATATATACCTTATACATCAGCTTTCAACATCTAGAATTGATCAGTGCAAAAAAAAAATTAACCTTAATTGTATGTATATATAAAGTATCACAAAATTTGGTAATGAAATATCTATAAAATGCATTCTGCTTACAACACTGAGAACATCCCTTGTTAGCTAAAGTATCTGATTTTTGAACCCAAAAACTAAACAAAGATATTTTCTTTAAAATGATGTGTTACAAGAAACCAAATAATGGTGTTTGTATATGTATATGCAAATATAAAATCAATTTTATCAATATTTAACTTATCTCAGTGTTGCGATACAAAAACTTACTATTCTACAGAGTGTGGTAATTTTGTTCTGAACGAGATTTGTAAAATTTCAATGCCACAAATGCTATGGCCATCATACCAAGGGCTAAAATCATACCTACAAAAAAATATTGTTAACTAAAAACATGGTTGATATTCAAAGAATTACCCCCAACAAAACTAGGTCCATCAAATTTTCTATCGATGTGTGGTGATGCAGTACTTGGTTTAGTGGTTTGGGTTGCAGGGGTAGGAGGAGCAGCAGTAGTACTACTAGTTGTTGTAGTTGTCATAGAAGTTGTAGGAGTGCTAGCACTGGGGGTGGTAGGAGCTACCGTTGACTTAGGCGTTGTTGCGTTTGTAATTGGCAAATCGGTGGTGGTAACTGTAGCTATAGAAAAGTTATTAGATATAAAAAAATTAAAATATTCATATGTTACCTGGTGAATTGATATCAGATATAGGGACAATTATAGTTGAACCATCAATTACGGGATTAACTAAAATAAAACAACTCATTTTTCTTCTCGAATACATTCATGAATGGCAATAAATCGTTTTACGTCAATGAAAAAATATGGAAACTTTTTGTCCTACCTGATTTACCAGTACTACTAGCATTAAGAGTCTTTACGTCTCCTAAACAGGAACCAACAGATAAAAGAAACATAATCGCCTGGAGATTCATGATGAGTATTGAATAAACTAGAAATAATTAATAATTTAGAATGAAAATTTTGATTCTACTACACAAACAACTCGAGGTCAAATGTCAAGTAAACTTCATTTGTTTACGTCAAAGCATTTTTTACCGTTTGATTCAATTGATGCCATTGCACACTAACGCATGAACAAGAAAAGAAAGTAAACTGCTTCCAAATCCTTATATTATTGTTTGAATATGATGTCATACTTACATCTCTTTTTTTGTCGAGATAAATAACTCTGAAAAATCAGTACTTTTAAGAAGATATTTGAAAACGCAAGATCTAGTTTTATTTTGATTAATATGTTAAGATAAATCTATGATTTATATGATGATTAACCGGACAAGAACTGATAACGCCTTACAGTTATCTGAATGTCACACAATTGTGTTTAGACATTTGACAGTTTAAGAATCAAATTCATTAATATTGTTTATTTTATATTTTTTTGTTATAAATATTTGTACAGATATGACGGCTACCGATGAAAGAGCAGTTTTTGCAAAACTAGAAGCAATTAAAGAAATAAGGTGGGTTTTTCTTTTCATTTTTATAAGTGCTTTAAATCAATATAATTTGTAGAGCCAAAACCATCCAATTAGAAAAATTAAAAGCTCGACTAATATGCGAAATCGAATCTCAAGAACAAGAAGAAAAGTCGCTATCGGAATTCAAACAGGAAATGGATCTGTTACTGCAAGAAAAAATGTCCCATGTGGAGGAATTGAGGCAAATTCATGCAGATATAAATGCTGTATGTAATCATTACTGCTAAAATATGTGACATAATTTACTAAAAATATGTCGATTTAGATGGAAGGCGTTATAAAACAAGCAGAAGAAAATCGACAACGGTCAATGGGGGCTGCTTTAAGATTACATGAGGAGTATTTACCATTAAAAACAGATGTAGATCGACTCAGGAGAGAATGTTTGGGTTTGGAAAGACTGCCTGAATTACATGAAGAGGAAGGATCTAGTATAACTCCAGAGTAAGTTGGAATTTGGTGAAAGTATTTGCATAGGCTTGTAGTCTAATCTTTTATTTTTGTTTTAGAAAGTTTTCACAGTTGTATAACAATGCAAAAAACCAATCAGTTACTTATAGCAAAACTGATTGGACCAGGCCAATAGCTCCAACAGAAAACTCTCTCAGTTCTTTGGCTCCACCATTACCTCCGACCTTTTTGCCTCCTCCCAATCCATTAAGATTGGTTACAAACAAACCAGATCCAGGCAGAGCAGGTACTTTAGGACCAGCCAGTCATCCAGGTCCACCTACACCAACATTTAGGTTAGTAAATGGAAGATAGTTTAATTAATGGAAATGTTTATATTTTGCTGGATTTTTTTAGGCAACAACCACCCCCGATGAAGTCGTGCTTGAGCTGTCACCAACAGATTCATCGTAATGCTCCTATTTGCCCTCTATGTAAAGCAAAGTCAAGATCTCGCAATCCGAAAAAACCAAAAAAGAAGGATCATTAAAAAATTTGATTCAGTTTCTGAATAGTGGGGTTTCAGGAATATCCTGAAAATCCATTTTGGTTATATTTATTGGTAAATTATATAGAATTCATAATTAATGTGTATCAGTACTAATTTGGTGTCTCTCGAGGGGATTTTTATATTTTATGACCCTTGAGGCTTTTCTCTGATTGTGTTATAACAGGTAGGAAAACTTATTTTATAAATTTAAATATAAGATATATGTCGCTTTTCAAACTGGCTTTTATTTTAATTCTTTAAATACTTTACCTTAATAACAGGTACTTATTTTGTAAATTTAAATATAAAATACGGCCAAAGGCAACTGAAGTTAAGTGACATCGATCATGGTCGATATTTAAATGGGCCTTAAAATAGGCACATCCAAAAAAAACTTCCCTACACTTAAACTAAGGTTTCTTAAGCAAGCAGTACCGTTATCTATCGTCCGTAAAATAGCGGTGGATGACGTCACTGAAATGTTGTCTATGCAAATAGATGGCGTTGGTTGTGAGCGTAATAGCGGTGCTGCCATTTGCATGATATTTACTGTTGTAGCGGTGAGAAACAGTTGTGGAACGTGTTTTCCCATATAGCGGTGATTATTTTAAAATAAAAAAAAGACAGACAGAAGCGAAAACTTCAAACTTTGGAATAACTGTTTTTTTTTTAATTTATAAATTAATTATGGTATGAATAATCAAAATTTCATTATATAATTAAATTCTAATATCAACATTAGAAATATTCGAAAATAAATGCTGTGTTTTTGTTAACAATTAAAATAATGATTATCTAAAACACAATTTAAACAATGCACAGTATACACAAATTAAACTTTTCACCTGGTCAATAGTCCTTTTCATAGTTGAAAATTTGTTGTGCGCATGATATCTTCCGCCATGTTTTTCGGGCACTTTATGCGTGTACAAGCTGGGAATATTATGTTTTCAATGTAATTAAAAAAACATTTAATTGCTAATTCACTATCGATAGTACAGTTTTAATTGTTATATACTTGAAGTAAAATATTAATACAAGCATTTTAATAAAAATATATAATGTTATCAGTAAAAAAAGGAGCAAAAAAACGTTATGGATATGTGTAGTAAAGCTATACGTGTAGTAAATCATTTTCGGAGCATTTATATTGCTTTGTTAATTTTCCAAAGTTTTGTCTTGAATATCGTTGAAAACTTATTAAATCAACGAAACAACAATAAAAATTTGTCCAACGTGTGCTACATATGATTTGTGAGTTAAAAAATGTGGACCAGGTGATGGTCGATTCCAACTGATCGATCATATTAACAAAGATACGTATATTTGTTCACTTCATTTCAAAGAAGAAAGTGATCTAACAACAGAACATCCTGACTTCATCAGTTGGTTAAAAAAAATCATGTAATCAGGTAATTTTAATCAATTTAATTGTTAATCTAATAGCTCATGCTATAACCTTAAATGATGAATCTTTTGTAGGTAAAAGTAGCAAGTACTTGTTTGGCTGAAAAATATGAACAAACTCATGATGCAAGTTAATTAGTTTAACCTCTGCTAATTGTTCCTATGTAGAGTATAAAAGTATTAACAGAAATGAAAATTAAAATTTGCTGCGAACTTAATATAAAAATAAATGTAATGTTATAAATATAAAGTTAAAAATACAGATATAATATAAATATAAAACTAATATGAATATAATTGTCATCCTAACCTTTCAACAAGTTCTGCTTTATTTCCATGTTGGGGACGGCCATGGCATTAATAAGCACCATTAATTAATTTTCCATTTAGTTGCACTGACAATGAGGGTAAAAATCCTTGTTAACAAGCCATATTTATAAAAAGTGCCCGAAACTTTCATATTAACGCCTCGTTAACATGTGCTTGCGCGCAACTAGTCCTGAAAAGGTCTATTTAACTTCACTTACTGCTACTACAGCATGTTAGTGACGCGAACTTATAAGTTTTGCCCCTATCAAAAATAGCTCACCGCGGCTAAAGAACTTTTCACTTTAAAAAATAAGTTCGAAGAACTAAACTTGAAGAGATTTACCACTAAACACCAAAACGCTTTTTTTAACTGCTCGACGCACGTTTCGGTGGCCATGTTAGCATCATCAGGAGATGATTTAATTAGATTAAGTATTCTTCTCCCGTTTTCAAAACGAATCCAAAAATAAATTATGATATGAAATGAAGTAAATATATTTTTTTTGTAAGTCAGTGATATAATATATATATATATATATATATATATATATATATATATATATATATATATATATATATATATATATATATATATATATATATATATGTATATATATATATATATATATATATATATATATATATATATATATATATATATATATGTATATATACATATATATATATGTATATATATATATATATATATATATATATATATATATATATATATATATATATATATATATATATATATATATATATATATATATGTATATATATGTATATATATATATATATATATATATATATATATATATATATATATATATATATATATATATATACATATACATATACATATACATATATATATATATATATATATATATATATATATATATATATATATATATATATATATATATATATATATATATATATATATATATATATACATATACTGTGTGATTGTGTATTGATTGAATACTTAAATGTTTTTAATTGTATTCTTTAAAGTCGGGAACTATATCGAATTTTAATCTACCGAAGGCATTATTCCAATTGATTTTATGATTTTATTTACATAAGAACAGATATTTTTGATATTTTTTCAGTTTTAGATCGTAGCGAAAAACCCAAATATAGAAAAGTATATATATATATATATATATATATATATATATATATATATATATATATATATATATATATATATATGCAAACATTCAGACATTATTCCAAATATACTAATAATGCCATGTCTAGATCGTCCATTCCCTACTCCAATATGCATATTGTTCGATGAACGTCTTTTTTTAAATCGACATTTCTGATACACTAAAATAATAATTATATAAAATGTTATTCTAATCCTGCAAGGGAGGATGGGAATGTGTCAAGCGGTGGCGCCATCTCAAGTATGTCCCAGGCATTAATTTAAACTTTTAATTGCCTGCCGACTTCGATCGGGCTTCAAATCCTCACTATTTTTATTTTTCAAAAATAGTATTAAAATTATTCTGTTATGATTATTAAGTTGCAAGTTATTTTTTCAGTCTCTAGTTTTAAATAATTAGTAAAATAAAAATGTACATCATATACATTCGTTTTTAAATTGAAAAAGTAAAGTTTTGGTGTTATCAGCAACCGAGAAGGCTATTTAGCGACTGGACTTACAGCTTAACGTGGATTCCAAACTACGGTTATAAGCTGCCGAAAACCCCGGTCAGCACCATCATGCTATCAACCCTCGGTTTTGTGCTTAACTGAAAGTATCTCGAGAAGTCTACTGACTGGCGAGTGTCCAACGTAGAAAACCTCTCAGAAGGCATTCAGCCTTACTCAGCCTCGAACTGGCGTGACTGAGGAGTGAATTCTTTGTCTGATTTTACACTCTTACCTAGAAACATTAACAATAATTTTAAAAAAATCTTTTTTGCCTAGTACGGGAATCAAACCCGCTCCAAGCGAACAGCCGCATCGTCAGGCTAACGCCTTAGATACCACAGCTAACGTGGCTCCTAAATTGAAAAAGCGTGCAATAACTAATTATATAATTCATTCAGAAAATATAAAAAAGACAGTAACATTAAGGACTCAATATATTTGTCGGCACGCCATAAAGAGTTTAAATTAATGCCTCGGATACACTTGAAATGGCGCCACCGCTTGACAAATTTCCCATCGGCCCTTGCATGATTACAATATGCATCATGCATCATCAATTTTATCCATATGAATCAAATCAAAAATTATTTATTAATCAAATTAGAGCTAACTTTCATAATGAACGTGGTTATATATATATATATATATATATATATATATATATATATATATATATATATATATATATATATATATATATATATATATATATATATATATATATAAATATATATAACATTAAATTATAAAACTTCCTGTTATAAATCGATATTTTAACGTAAAATTTCAATGTGAATCACAAGAAAGCCACCCGCTTAAATTGATCCACTCGTTCGTTAATAAAAGGCTCGAGTTAATTTGCTATTATACCTTTTACTTATGCCAGACACGCACCTTTTAAATACAATCACAATAACATTAGAAGGGGTGTACAATAAAAAAATACTGCTTTACGGCTTCTCTTTTTTACAGATTTATTATTTCTTGACAGCGTGTCATTACTTCTTAACCAATTAAATTTACGAGGGACATTTGTAACGTAATGTCTTTGACAGTTACGAGGGACATTTGCAACATAATGTCTCTAACACAGAGTGTCAAGTTGAAACACCTATTTAACGGAAAAGTTGAATAAGTGTAGACATACCATTAGTTATTGCTCTATATATTTAACTTATATTTTTGATCCTATTTGCTAGTTCGCTAGCGATTTGGAAATATCTTTAGGCTTTCGGTGCTGTTTTTGGCGTTATACTCTTATATGTTTACATAAAGATATGGAGGCTCAAAGGTAAGTTTAGAATGAAAGGTTGGCATTAGATTAGGGTTCCTTTTATTTTTTTGCATTATTTTTTATAACTGTTATTTAAATTATTTAATTCATTTAGGGGAAACAAATTAATGTGCCAATTTTGTAAGAATGAATATTCCTGCGTGTCCTCAAAGAATCGATATGTGAAGAATTATCAACCCGAAGTAGTAACACAATCGAGAGTAGTAACAATGAGAATTATCTGTCCTATGTGCTGTACAAACACAGAGAAATTTTCATCCCACATTAATTTTCGCAAACACCTTAACAATATCCATAATTTAAATATTAAAACAACAAACTTAAATTTTAAAAACTTGGATCCTGAGAGATCCAAGACTTAGATCCTGGAAATCACTGGAAAATAGGGATGTAAACTATGTTTGCTGTAGAACAAACAACCTTGCAAATGGTGAAAAAGACATAATGTACCAATGTAACAGAAGTAATAGTACAAGTTGTATGCTTTTCAGCAAATATTAATATTTATGATTAATTTTACATGCATTATTAGGTTTCGTAAGTTCTTCGTAACATGAAAGATGGGGTAGTATTCGTATTAATGGAGTATGTCCTTCAAGAATAGATACAAAAATTTTAACGAGTGGTACAATGTTTTAAATAGAGGTTAGTACGATAAGTTTTTTATTGTTTTCTGGAGAAGTAATTGTTCGATTCATTGAGACCCATATGGGACATGAAGATCGATTAAGTGCTAAAAGACTGTCGACAGCTGAGGAAAACAATGTAAGTAAACAATTGGCTGCAAAAGTTACAATGAACACAAAAATACAGAATTTCAGAACCCTTGAATATAATGAAGTGGAAAGACGAAACACTTTAGAGATAAAGCACAAGGTCATCATATACGAAACATCTTATACTTTAGAGAATAATCTAATTTGTAAATGTTTGAAGAGTACAGAAATTTGTGTAATCGCTTAGATGAACATCAGTTAGATAAATTAAGGACTATCGTAAATGAGACAGCAAAGCAGTTTTCCATAAAATCCAAACAAATGTCTGAAGGAGCATGCAAAAAAAGAAAAATTGAAAAGCAAACCTACTATCCAAACAAAAAGTGGTATATTTTTATTCTAAATAAAACAAAACAGTTAAAATATTTAGTGTTTTTAAAGATTTTGGTACATTTCATCTATTGATCGAACATATTCATTTGATTGAGTATGTTAAACATAGATTAAAAATTTGTTATAGGCATTGAAGACTGATGGTAGGCTGACAGCGGTTCCAGGATATGTTGTGGTTTTTTAGTGAGTTAAAAGAAGAGTCCCGCATTTCGACTATAAAAACTTTTTCCATTAAAAAAATAAATGGTTTAGGCGCCTTCTCTTATTTGGGAAACCTTTGACAGGTCATGCATTATAGTAAGATAGTTAGCAGCTGGATTTATTTATATTTGCAAAATATTGTTAAAATAAGGGTCTGTAGTCGGGCCAGGGAACAAATAGTAAATAAAATTAGAGACGGACCCAAAAAAATTACTTTACAGCTACTTTCTGGTCATAGACGAGTGGTTTTCGACCGTTTTTTGATCTTCGTGAGATAGTGGCTTCTTAAGGAGAGCCCTTTTTACCGGTTTTATTACCGTACCTTCTTACATTACATTTTTAGTGCTATATCTGTTCACTGGTCCGATTATAGTTCTTATCTGAAATGTAATTTGAAAAGCTTGGCTTCACGAAGGACATGTCTATTAACACTAAACAAAAAACAAACTTCTTTATAGGAAAGGGCAATTGGAGGGAGTAGAGTTTGATGAAGATAACATGTAAGCGAAAAAATCGCCATCATTTTAAAAATGCTGAAACTCTTAATTAAATCAGTAATGTAGTATGGGTGCATTTTGTTTAAAGTAATGTTAATAGAGTTTAGTGTGGGGGTTTGAAAAATCAGTGCATTTTTTAAAGTATTGCAAATTTCAATGAAAACTATCAAGCTATATATAAAAACAAATATGGATATTATTTTGGGTAGTGAATCTTTTTATTTTGAATTCATTATTAATGTAATTTACATATTATAATCTAGTATAATATGTTATCCTAGTTGCGAAAAGTTTTTATTAATTTTATTAATTTATTTATTAAGTTATTATTTGCGAATGGCTGTTCGAAAAATCCGAGTTCTTCCGAGCGGACTCGATATTCAGGTTCCTTTCTAGTGTTTACGCGAGCTTTCCGAAAGGGCGCGAAAGTAAATTTCGGTAAAATGTTTATTTTCTTGGTATATATTACTTACTATATGTTACTTTGCTTGGTATACCCCCTCTCATCCTGCATTCCCTAAAAGTCTTCTGTGCCCTAGTTATTTCATTCTTATAGGTTAAATTTAATTCTTTTTTTTTGTTTATGGCTAAGCTATAACGCAATCTGCCAGCTTAGCTGTCAGAGAACCGCCAGCTTTGCTGTCAGAGAACCGCCAGATAATTGAGCATGTGCTTCTGGCGATTCAGCTTAGATTTATTACTTTTTAGAAATTATGAAATGCAATGGGCACACACATCCTATACCTCCAAACATCCATGCCTGTACCAGGATTCGAACCAAAGACCATTGGATTGCCAGGCGTGCGACTAACCCACCAGACCACCGTGGTCGGTAATTTTCTTTTAATTGTCTCATTTTTAGTTTTAGACAAGATATTTCTGTTCTATTTATTAATTTTCCACGCCTTGTTTGTTTTTACACACAAATAAACTTATGAATCATTTCCAAAGTTTTTGTGGCAAAACTTCATATTTTGAAGTTGGTCTATTATAGGTGAATCTGTCTTTACCTAATGAGTATATACATTCAAAGATGTCGCTACTGGTTACGCGAATATTTAATTAGTTACCTTTTCTATTCGACACACTATGTACATCAACATGATTTTTATATTTTATTAATCTGGTTTTTAAGTTAGCCTTTTCGGCTCCTATATTTATTTCATTAGATTTATCCCCCCGACCAGGGGGGGGTTTCGAGAATTTTTGGGGGCCTCTAGTTGGCTATTTTTTATTTTATCAATCTGGTTTTTAAGTTAGCCTTTTCGTCTCCTATATTTACTTCATTAGATTTATCCCCCCGACAAGGGGGTTTTTCGAGAATTTTTGGGGGCCTCTAGTTGACCCAGGACTTATCGGAGTTTTATGGTCCTGAAAGAAGGGAGAATCGAATGTCCGAAGATAAGAAGAACTAAATTAAGATATATAAGTCCAGGCGAACTTCACGGAGGTTAAATTGAAGTCATCAGTGTATTGGTGCTAATTTTCGCCGTTGCCACACGCGGTGATTTGTTTTGGAAAATCTGTAGCTTCTCAGCCGCTGCCGGCGTGAGAAATCGATAGTAAGCCTGAAGACCGTACAGAACTACGGATCTTATCAGGAATTTGAATCTTGATTTTCGAGGTAATTTTACTTGTTCTGCAGGAGAGTGGGTATAACAGTATAATTGCTTACTGGATTTGAGTGGACCAGGAGGGAGAACGGTCGAAATACAGACCTAGGTAGGTTGCTTTTTGCAACCAAGGAATACATCAACATGATAAACCGTTCGAATTTGTATTCGTTTTACACTTTCAAAAGTTGCCTAGCGTCTTCTGGAGGCGAAAGGTTAAAAGTATCGTTACTTAATACATGTATTCATTAATAGATGGCGAAAAAAAATATATTTTTGCTGCTTCTTTTATATATTCATGTTGCTTCATAAATGTTATGTAGTAATTGACAACTGTTTGTAATAAGGTAAGTCTTTATTAGAGATAAATGGATGCACAAATATTTTGCCTAAAAATACTTTTAAGTCAATAAAAAGTAAACCTTTTTTACATTAATAAAAAAAATCACTCAATTGATTTTTAAAAATCAAAATCTTTTTTCCATTTAAAGTAATACTATAATGACAAGATTCACAGAATTTAAAATTGATTTAGGAACAGATGGAGCCAAATGTTTTTATGAGTTTTTCTGTACTTAGAACACTAACTGTGGTGATGATTCTCAGTAGAATGTGCAAGCTAGACGTTCTCTGAGAAGATAAACTAGATGTCACCAAGAAAAGCTCCAAAACCAAAGGCGTGTTTGATGGCATCCCAATAGTATCTATCCCAATTTATCCTAGTGACTTCAGCTTCACTTTTTGGAACACCAGTTTGTTTAAGTGTTACTTCAGTATGATCACTCTGGAACAACAACCACACAATCAATATTTGTGTAAACAAATTATAACTCTTACCTTTTGATCAATAGTTAATGTCACAGTGGAGTAATGTCCCTCGGGCCATTGTTTATACCTCCATGATTTCACTATTTTCTCATTAGGCACCAACTCTTCAAACTTTCCACTGATATTACCCCTAAAGAGCTCAAATTTTCCACCTTTTACAACGTCTAACTTAACGGGACCCCTAGTAAATGCTGTTACCATCTCAATTCGGGTCATAGCATTATAAAACTCCTCTGCTGTACACTGAAATTTTTTCACTTGATTCAAAGTGGTTGTGTCAATTTTTAGGCCCACTGATTTCCTCTCTGACACTACGGGTGTCATGTTTACTTTCTTGTTGAAACCACTGGCCAATGTTTTGATGCTGTCTGGTTTTATTTCATCCTTCTTCGGCAAGATCATTCCTTTTGAGAATTCTTGTTTTAAACTGGTAACATAGTTACTAAGTTGACCACGCACCACACTTTTGCTTTGTTTATGCATAATTTGCTTGAGTTTTTCACCCTCTTCATCTGGATCATTTAGTGATATTTGTATCTAAAATGTAACTTTTCTTTAATACCTAATAGTGACATTATAAGGGCAAAGGAAAATGATATGAAACAGGAACAAACGGTGATTTTAAAGAATAAGCAAGAAACTAAAGACTTAATAAAAGCAAATGAAAGAATAATAAATAGATAAACATAGAAACTTGGAATCTTAATACTGTGCTGAAGATAGGAAACATTGAGGAAACAAGACAGACATCACAGCTGTTCAAGAAACTGGAAGCGAGAAAACAGGAACCACTTTTGTACAGTGAAGAGGACTAATGAGGGAAGAACAGAGAATGGGAGAATTACAACATTAAGATTGAAAATGGAGAAGGCCATTTCAATGGTGAACATTTATGCATCTACTGAAACCGCAAATATAGAGAATTTCTATAACACACTTGGTAAGGGTTGCAAGGAAAATACCAAAAAACGATGAGCGAATAGTACTCGGAGACGCAAATGCGCAGATAAGAAAAGAACCATATTTAAAAGATATCATAAGAAATGGGAAAGGTACAATACATAATAAAACAAATGATAATGGATTTAGACTGTGTCAATTAGTTGGTTCGGTGAATATGTCAATCCTATCAACAAAACTTGAACATCCAAAGCATAAAGTAACATTAGAGATACCCAGGTGGGCACCCAGGAGAATCAAATTGACCACATTCTAATTACAAGAGAACTACAGGAGAAAACAACAGATAGTAATTGAAAAATTTCGGAGCTGGGAACTAGGCAGAAATTATATATCAAAAATATTGAACAATGATTTGAACCTAAAATATAAACAATGAAACCTAACACAGCTGGTCTACAAAATGAGGAAAAAAAGAAAAATATATGCGGCAAAAAGAACAGAAATAATTCAAAACAAGGAAAGCAACACTATAGACATAGAAAATGGGTGTAAAGAAATAAAAAATAATGTTCTGGGAACATCAAAACAGATATTCAGAACAAGTGCTCATAACATAGAGAAAGAATGGAACAAAGGAAGAAGACATAAACGAATATGAAGCAATAAAAAATAAAGTAGACATTACACAAAACAAGAAATGGCTAAATAAAAGATTAGAGGAAACAGAAAAAAGTAGATATAACAGCAACATCTAAAGCAATTCTATAGATACAATTCTATAGATATAATAACATCTAAAGCAATTCTATAGAAAAATAAAGACAACTACGAAAAATAAGGGAAGTAAAAAAATAAGGGCAGACATACAAAACACGGATCATTAGAACTAGAAAACATCTGGAAAGGGTACCACAGACAAAGGTAACAAGGAAATGAAGTAACATTTCCCACAGAAGATAACCTTCAAAATCTTTGTGAATATTATCAATAGTTAATTAAAGGTATAAGCAGAAAGAATATGGAACTACCAGAATGGTTTTAGATAGGGTTGGTCAGTAATATATGTAATTCACATCATTGAAGAAATCATACAGAAATAATGGATATCTAATAAGGAAGTGTATATTGTTTTTGTAGGCATTAAAAATGCGTTTGATCCGCTAATCAGATCAATAATGTTAAATGAACTAAAAACATTTGGGATATTTAAGATATTGACACACTTATTAGAAATAACATTGAAAAAAAAACTAGAAGCAAAGTAAAAAATAAGAAATGATTACAAAGGAATTTGGCATTCATAAACGAGTGAAACATGGAGACCCAATATCACCAATGATCTTTAACCTGATACTGGAAGCTATTTTATGGAAAGCAAACTTGAATATATGGCCAAATCCAAAGAAAAATTAATAAAGGCAACAGAGCGACTAGACACAGATGCTAGGAAATTCGGATTAGAGATCAATGAAGAAAAAATAAAATACATGAGAGTGGGAAGCAAAATTCAGAATAGGAACTTTCAGCTAATAATAGAAAATAATAATTTTGAAACAGTATCAATCACTTGTTAAGTTTAAGTTACTTGGTACCGTAACCCCCCCTTAGAAGTTGATTTTTATGAACCCTCTTTCTTAGCGAAAATCTACAATGCATAAGCAACACTCCTGGCAAATTTTAAGTTTATTTGTAAGTCTTATAGTTTCAGATATATGTATATGTATATATATATATATATATATATATATATATATATATATATATATATATATATATATATATATATATATATATATATATATAAGCACCAGAGTTATCTAACATAAATAAGAAAAAAGACCTTAAAATATGGCAGAGGAAAATACTGACAAAAATACTTGGATCAGACATAACAGAAGACGGAGAAAGGAGACTTAAAATAAATGAAGAAATGGGAGAGAATATAGCTAGATACATAAAAGCAAGAAGACTGGAATGGGTAGGCCACAAATGAGGTCCGTAATAGAAATAATTAAAAGAGTAACAAAATTGACCCCATTGGATAAAAGAGCAAGAGAAAGGCCGAGAATGAGATGGTTAGACCAGGTAGAAATTAAATTCTTACGTCTAAATCTGACATTTCATTCTCTTCAGATAAATTCGGTATTTTTATGGTTCCTTTATGAACACAGGTGGTTCCTTCTTTTAATTTACCACTCCAGATTAATACAATATCCCATTCATAGAAAAATATCAGTTTTCCTTTTCTGTTGTTTGCACAAGCCTCTCCCTCACATTTTTCTACTCCATTGATTTCTAATTCTGCTTCATCACTTTTCACTGCAAATTTAAGTGATAAGGAATAGAAAATAAACAATTATTAATAAAAAATACCTGGTATATTGTTAAATAGTTCTTTGATACGCTCTTGTGACCAGGGACTGGCGTTTTTCTCCGTCCAATGCCAGTTGTTAACATTGGTGGCATCAGGTCTTTCCTCAACTATCCACCTTGGATCTCCTTCTCCCCACTTTGCCATATTTATGAATTAAAATTTCCTTAACAGTCTTTGGAAAACACTAATTTTTATTAATGAACACTTAACGATCAGTTTCTAAAACAGACCCAATTTAAACTCTTTTATTTTCAGAGTAAAACAATTTCAAAAAGTGGAATTATTTACAATATATACGAAACCGTAATACTACGAGAACAAAAACCGTAGTTTTGTTACGAATATCCGTCACAATGATGTTATGGTGAAATTTGAGAAACTTCTAGAATACCCCTTTTAGAAACACGCTTTTAGAAGCCGATATGGCATAATACGAAAATTGACATAAAACATCTGATTTACCAAAAAGTGTTCCATCTATGAAACACTGTTGTTATTTAACAGTAAATAAAACAAGAAAACTTTTATACGTCCTTTAAATTTAGCATAGATTCTGATAGAAGGGGTAAAATTAATATTCTACAAAATTAAAGTATTTGATGCTACTCTATTTTTAAATGTACTTTGATTTTTGTAATAATAACAAAAGTACGGTAAAAATAGATGGCATATTAATTTTGATTTTTTATTTAAATATTATATGATGGAATATGTTATATTAAACAGAATATAAACGAAGAAATTTTAATTTAATTGCATTAAATGTTCCATGAATTCTGCTAGACAGTGAAATGTGTGAAAAAATTCAAAAATTTGATTGACGGAGAATATTGCCATCTATGATTAACTATGCGAACATAGAAACATGCAAAAGAAGTTGCCTATCTGTGGAATTTTCTGTTTTTACTAAATTAAATAAATGAAGAAAAAATGGGAATATTCTACATTTTGCAAAGAATTTATGATAAACGTAACTTTAACTACGTAAATTTTAATTTGTTTATGAGGATGGCGGAAGGGGTATTTGGCGACATCAAACGGAGATAGCTAGTGCTTCAGAGGTTAAGATGAAGGGTAAAAACAGAAAAATTTATTAAAAGTGTGTTGTATATAGTAGAAATTCTACTAGATGGCACAACCTATTAGATTATCAAATTTGAATGTTTTCATTATTAAATAATAATTGATGTGAAAATTGACTAAAACAATTCTTTTTAAGAACCTCTAAGGATTATGAATTAGAACTGTAATATTAACGAGTAGCAAAAATCTATTAATAATGAAATAGTAAATATAGAAGCTGATGTATGGCGAATAAAACGACGAAAATTCAAAGGTTGTTTCTGTCGTATGTGTATGTCGGCGGCTAACACTGCGACAATGGACCGAGATAACATTGAACGCGTTTAACACGTCCCAGAGACGGTCTAAAAGCGACAATGGGCTTAGAGAGAATACTAGTCATTATTTGTAAAAGATACGCCTATACAGCTACAGTACCATTGTTATTTTCGATCTTAAAATAACTTCGCTTATTGAAGCGACAACATAGACCTATTTTTGGTCTCTGTATAATAATAATCGAGAATCGGTCGGCTGAAGAGCAATTTCCAAGTGAGGATGGCGTCAAGAAAATATACCTTACAATTGTCAGTTATCAACATACAAAAAATCAGCGTTGGCTTTGATAACATTCGAACGTGATATATATCTGGAAAATACGGCGCCAGTTCAATTTTTTGATATACAGAAAATGAACATCTGCATGCGCTTGTAGTCTTGTTTTTAATGGTTCATATTTCATCAGGATGTAACATAATCGGAAAGAAAACTAATTGAAATAAATTTAGTGCCATTAAAGTATAAATATTAGGACCTCTCTTAACATAATTCTGGGCCTTGGTTAACTAATTTTGATGTTTATTTATAAAAAATGTAATGCTTCGAAGTACTCTCCCTCACTTTTTTTGTACTTTTGCAACTTTTCAGGCAACTATCGAATACCAGATCGAAAAAATGGTGGTTTGAATGTGATAAAGTCATTAATGTTTTTTTCGGCTTCCACAAGTGATGTAAAGAGGCTATCAATCAGGAGAAGTTGCAGAGATCGAACCATATGAAAATTGGAATGGACCAAGTCTGGTGAATATGGCGGGTGTGATAAAATCTTCCAGCCCAACTTGGTGATCGTTTCTAGAGTCATTTTTGCTGCCGGTGGCCGTGCGTGGTCCTGTGCAAAATTATTTCCCCGATTCTCTTGCGAATGTAAGGCCGTTTGGTCAGATTGGAGCCACTCTAAACGCACGATGCTCAGCTGACCAGATTATACACAGCAACACTTTTTTGGCGTGGCTTGATGGCACACCAGTATTAATCCAAGATTTTCGCCTCTTTTGATTATCGTAGACCAGAGGTTCTCAATCTTTACTGGACCACCGACCCCTTTTCAAGAAAAAAAAATCCAACGCTCTTCTATGATATTTAATTATACTAAATATTAAAATATGGTTGCACATTATCTATACCTATTTTATTTGTCTAGCTATCTATTAAGAATCACAAAGAATAAATTAATTAAAAATTCCATTAAATGTAGTAAAGAATGATTTATTTTAAAAATTTAAAAATAAACACAAAATCAATAAGAAATAAAAAAAAAAATAATGAGATTGTGGTGGGATGGAGTTTTAACAATTTGTTAATATCGGGTTCTAATTTCGTTAAAATCAATTGCAAATCGCCGCGCTCAGTTATGTGCAGTACATTTCTTTTCTACTGTAGCAGTAACTTAGCTACTGTACCGAATCCACGCTCAGTCAAATACGATGAAGGAAATGCAATTTAAAATTTTTGTATTATTGCCCACGACCCAGGGTAGAGGCTGATACTGATTTTTGAAACCAGAACTCTTTGTATCATCTTCTTCATTAGTTGTGAGTTTTACGAGTTCCTCTTCTAAATTTGATGATTCTGCTGTATCTGCATTTGCGAAAGTATCTAAAAGGCCCTCACGTGGGTGCCGCACCTAAAGAAGGTAACCGGGAAAGCAAGAGCCATGGCTCGTCTACTTTACCCCCTAATGAACGGCAAAAGTAAGCTCTCGCTGAACATCCGAATAACCTTGTATAAAATCATGGTCCGATCCGTCCTCACCTACGGATCTCAGGCCTGGTTTCCGTACCTCCCCCCAACGTCGATTGCAATTCTGCAATCGTTCCAGTCACGTGTTCTTCGCACGTTAGTAGGTGCCCCATGGTTTGTAAGGAATGCGCAAATCCATCGGGAAACTGACATACCAGTGATTCAGACATTCCTGTCCAGACTTCTGGACAAATTCCTAGCGACGGCGTCCCTTTCGGACAATCCGCTAATCAGAGCCACGGCAGCTTCATTGCCGGCCGTTGCCCCAGTATGACCATCCTCTTCGGTCATCACCTCCATGCCTAAAGGACGGCAGCTAAAACCCTTCGAACAAGCGACATTGTCGTGACGTTCGAAAAAATCAGTGAATACAAGTCAGGGCCTTCGGGTCAACTTAACCTCCAGGACAAGAAGAAGAAGAAAGTATCTAAAACCCAACCCAGTTTATTCATTTTTAAAATATCCTGGAATCGCTCCGTAAAATCAGCACAAAGAACGTCCAAGTGTGGGCAGTAAGTAAGTAAGTAAGTAAATCTTCCTTTTTTGCAGAGGAGACTGGCTCTAGAGAGGTTGTATTCACGTCTACCTAGATTTCGTTTGCACAGAGGAAGCGTTCCCACAAAAGCAGCTGACGTTTTTTGTTTTAATTAAATTCCACTCATTATCTTGCAATTGTATATTGACTTCATTACATATGTTAAGCAGGTCTATCAAATAAGAGATTCCATTTGAGTCAAAAAGATTGAGAAAACGATTCAGACAAATCTTTTGAGAGCCAACGAACTTCTGTGTGCAGCAGCAAGCGATTGTAATCATCATTTCCACTACAACGTTGGCCAAATAATCTGGCCTTCAATGAATTAATCTCTAATTTTATTGACTGCTCTAATAACGTAATAAAGTGACGTATGCAGGCGTTCATTCGGATTTTTTAAACAAATGAAAATGATGAATAACACAATGTACACACATTTAACACAATGTAGAGCGAGCACATTTACTACTGCTTGTTCACAAACCCTTACCTTATGACGCCCCGTCATTGCTGAAGCACCACCAGCAAGTAGTAGCTGACAAAATATTACTAATATGAATTTCTTTCTCTTGAAAAAACTTTATGGTATAGTTCATGGTATTAAATATAGATTCTTGCTTTGTATCCGTTTCCAAATTTTTAGCAAACAATAACTCTTAACACATTTTTTCTTCTTTTATGAATCGAACGTATGATAAGAGTAGTGTTTCGTTACTTGGTAAAGTTGATTCATCGAGTTGAATGGGAAATTTGCGAAAAATCGCACAATGATATACCCACGTTTTTAGATATTTCATATATTCATCTTTGTGCCGAATTATTACTCAGAGGAATTTTCCTGATGATATCTGATGGTGTCTTATGATAAAGAACAGTTTTTATTACCTCCTCGACTAACGGCAAGATTAATTTCTCGCCATTCGTGTGTGGTTTTCCCATTTGAAAATACTTTTTGGCAAATTAAACACATAGGTTCATAGGAGAGGACGTTAACCCATATTTTAAATACTCAATGCTGTACTGCCAGCATTTTTTTTTAGATTCAGATAGTTTGAAATGCAAAATTTGCCATGGTTTCAATTAAATTTTTCATTAAATTAACTTTTCAAGAGATTTATAGGTAGTTATAAACATAATAGGTATACGGACTTATCACTCACTAACCACTTAACACTCACGAATATGGATTATTGACGAAACACACAAAAATAATAAGACATTTCTGGAGTGATCCCTGTCTTTTATACCTTTGATTTCGTGCACGTATCAACTTGGATGCCTTTACTTCTTTGCTATTCCGGTTTACTTGTTCTATCGGTGGCGGCTCGTGAGTGAGGGCGTTGGGGCGCCGCCCGTACAGAATTTGTCACAATAAACAATTTTTCAAAGCAAAACACCATATTTTATTTCCGTTCAGTTTCTTCCCTTTAACTCATTATAAGATATTACTAAAAATTAAAATTTTCAAATTTAGAAGAACGTCTGTCGAACCATCACACCAAATAATGCAGATAAAAATCCCATCCTCTCGCCACATTTTTTACATCGTTGGTCGGACGTTTACCTCCAGCGACTGTACTCCACGTCATCTTATCTCGTCGTTGGCGTTACATGTATTGTTGGTTGCCAGAATTCGGGGGTTTAACTGCTTCCCAAAATATGCGCTTTAGACGTAGATTCCCTCCGACCGAGCGTATCGGTAATTAGTTTTAACCCTGATTTGACGGATACGGATCGTTTGATATGTCTCGTGTCGCGTATTTCGTTTGCCTCGCGAATACTTCTTTTGATTTAGCATTTACTACTAGTATACACACTTTTAGTACTTTTGAGGATGTAGTACTTTTTAAATAAAACACACAAGTACTACCTTTTAAATAAAAATAATCAACTTTTAATTGCACACCTGAAGGTGTCCCATTTAAAACAGTTAATAATGACTAATTTAAGTCTGGAGGAGAAAGTTGAATTGAGAACTAACGGTCGTCTCATGACGATAGAAGAAGATTTGAACACCGAATTGGATTTTTTTTATTCAAGGCCCGAGAATTGTCAAAATGAAGATATTAAAGGCTGTTTAAAAACATTAAATTTTATTTTGAATATGGAACTGGATAGAGCTTTTAAAGAAATTACTAAGGTATTGAGAATACTAGTGACTATAACGATGGTCACAGCGGAAGCCGAAAGGTGTTTTTCGATTTTGAACTTGATTAAAACCTATTTAAAAAATTCAGGGGGGGGGGGGGGGGAAGATAGACTAAATGCTTTAGGTACGTTAAATATTGAAAGGACTATGGTCGAACTAATTCCGGACTATAATGAAAAAGTTATTGGAAAATTTATTTTGGAGAAAAACAGGCGAATGGAATTTCACTTTAAAAACTAGGAAACAGCGATGTGCTATTCACCGACAAAAATGAGTACAATAACCCTTTTTAGTCATAAAACTTTGATATTTCTTAAAACTTTTCCAACTTCTCATGGACTTTTTCGAATTTTCTCTATTGATATGTAGTTACAATAAACTGTTTGAATGATTTACTCTTCAGGAAATAGTAAGTACCTATTTATTCATTCTTTTATCTGCGCAACAAGCAACAACCCATCCTCCAATGTCCTTGTAAGTAGAAACAATACAAAAGTTTAATGTTTTCCGCATTCACCTCCTGTATAGGGCATCAATAGCAGGAAAAGTAAAAAGGAGAAAGGGGAAAGCAAAAAAAATCTTCAGCAGCACAAACAAGCCCACTTTAAAAATCCACGAGCCGCCACTGTGTTCTGTAAATAAATCATTACAAGGTCCAATATTTTTGTCGAAGCATGCTTGATCGTGTAAACATCAACTTGAAAATACTTGTCATCGGCAATACGAAACCGAATTAGGTATACGAATACCTAATGCTAACTTAAATTCTTAATGATTATTTACGCGATAACAATAAGATTTTAGATAGCTAGATAAAATATTTATTCATAAAAATTATTATTTTCAAAGGTTATTGGTATTTTCAAATTATTGTATTATATCTATACACCACGGCCCCAATTCTTCATTTTTGGACATGGCACCTGGAATAAACACTCAATGTTTGAGGTATATCAAAGCACGTTTCTTTGATAATGTTGTCAGCATCGGGATATAAAAATTACCAGAGTCTACATGATATCCGCTAAAATGTTATAACAATTATCCTTCTTAATACATTCTTCATTAACTCAAAGAGCTGCTCATAACTCAATCACCTATTTTTAATTTTTGCGTTGCGCGTTTCCCATTTCCTGGCGATGCTAATGTTCGATGAAAAATTAAAAAATATGTCGATCAAAAGTCATTCTCAAAACCGTCTTTGCCGCAACTATAACAAAAGTTTCGTGCATTTGCTAGACATTTTCATGTCGATTTCGTACATCAAGAAGTTTACGCTCCGTTTATCACATTCTTGTGTACTTCTTCTGAGATGAGATGAGAGAACCTCGTACTCTTGCATAACTGAGTCTGAAAAGTTGTGATATTATTCAAATTGACCCGTATCTAAGCATGCAATAAAGTTGTTTGATGATTTGAACAGATTTCGTGAGGATTTTTCGTTCAGATTTTCGTTGAGGATTTCGTGAAGGAGAGAGAGTGTTGAACATCTTATACGCTCAGGTCCATCAATAACAGTTCTGAATAGAAGAAAACGTTCAAAAAGTAGGTCACATTCTTTAAAATGATCATTGTGGTTCTCGATTGTCGCCCTTATTTGTATTATTTAGTTCTGAACTAGGTTTTCCAGGGAAGGATATTTAACTGGACTTTGATAACTGTTTTAAGGTAAATCCTCAAAAATAAGTAACAAATCTGTTTAAAAAAAGTTTTTGACCTAATTGCGATGTGAATGTGCAGGTCCCACTTCTGTATGTCATAACGGACCAAGAGACTTTTCATTTTAGGCGAAGTGAGAGTTTGATATTAAACATTATGTTGAGCCTGCCAAAACATTTAACACGCCGTTCCACCTTCCACCAAAATAGAAATTCTTCTGTTCACAGCAAATTTATTGAACATAACCCAACTCTTTTTAGGTTTATTTTCAAGCCAAATGGTTCTCCAGCCCTTTGCAGCTCCCGTATGTGTCTTTGCAGCTCTCGTATGTGTCTTGTGGAAGGAAAATGATATCATCTGCGAATTTAAGACGGCATAAGTATGCACCATTGATGTTTATTCTATCCCGTCCCCAATCTAGATTACGGTATGCTTCTTCAAAGCAAGTTGAAAAAAACAGGCAATATTGAATCACCCTGTCACTGAATGAATTCCAACCTGAGAAGAATTTCAACTTCAAGATCATTAAGGTGAGTTGTTGCTGTAATTTTATTATATATCGATCCTAATAGGTTTACATAAGCTTTGTCTACACCGTGGTTAAGCAATGGATCCGTTATGGCCTACTTTGAGATTGGGTAAAACGCTTTTTCATAGTCGATAAAAGCCAAACACAAGTGACATGGTGTATTCGTTGTGCCTTTGTAGGACCTGCTGTACAACCTGGATCGAATCCACTATACTGAATTCCTGCAAAATTCACTTTTGAATCCTGCTTGCTCTCTTGGCTGTACGTCATTTAGTCGTCCTAATATTTTTTCGATATTATCTTAATGAATACTGCACATTACTGATAGGAGGCTTATTGGACTGTAGTTCTTTAAATCTTCTTGTGGTTCTTTTTTAAGTAAGATAATCACTTCTGCATTTTTCCGTAAGTTGGATACTTTTGGTTCTTTGAGGCATTTTGAGTATAATGGTCTCCTTCAATCACGTTCGAACGGATTGAAGGATTTTAATGAAATTTGGCATAGAAGTCGATTCTGTCGTAGAATAGGACATATGACTTTTTATAACGCTATGAAGTTCCGGCGAGGGTTTATATAGATAGGTATAGGACTAATTACTACTAATACATTTTTTTAAGCTAACAGTTATTAATTTCAGAACTGATACTAATAATTTAAGTGGTATATATAATGACATAACTAAATCATAAATTAATGTTTTCTTTGCACCTAATACCATTAAAAGTGAAATACCCAAAACTGTTAGCTTAAAAAAATTAAGAAAAAAAATATCAATTAAGAACAAAAAAAAAACATATTTAATAAAAAAGGAGTCACGTTAGCCATGGTGTCTTAGGCGTAAAAATACAACTAATAATTTATAATTAATACTA